>LUCM01009066.1:83276-284161 GCA_008360955.1 Fasciolopsis buskii
AACCCAGTGCACACGAATGAACGGTAAAGTTTCGAAACCGTTGATTGACAACTCAGGCGTGCTACAGGGTGTTGATCTTTCATCGTTTCTCTTCTCTACTTACATAAGCGACTTATCAACTAGCTCAGTCTGTCATCTGTTTAAATATACCGATGATGTTGTCCTCTCTCAAGCCGTTTCGAACAACGATGATTCTCAAAGTTTTTCCAACAACCTATCCTCTGTTTATGATTTCTCTGCACGAGCTAGCCTAAATCTCACCACATCTAAGTATATCAAATGTCTGTTCTTTCTCCCTCGGTCGGCCTACGCATCCGAAACCCCTTCCATCAACTCTGAAACTCTTACCAGGTTTGATTCTGTGAAATATCTAGGAGTTACTATTGATAAAAATCTGACTTCTCACATTTCGACCCGTGTAAATAGTCTCCGACGGTTGTCATTTCAAATCAGAAAGCTTCGACACTACAAGGTGAAACAAAGCACCACCTCTCGATTTGTATACCAAGGTGCGTTTCCAATCGCTCTTTAATGTGCCCCCGTCATTTTTCCAGGTTTTCTTAAAAAAGACTAATTTTTTCGCCGGGGACTATCAAATATTAACCTGGTGTCCCTCGTGCCACTACCTGAACTGTCCCTTAAACTGTATGATCAACACTTAACAACATGTAAGAAATTCGCTCACAAAACTCTCTCTCTCATATTTCTACACATTCCGCTTTTCGTTCGATACCATCTAGAATTAATATCTGTAGGAACCCCACTGTCCCGTATTTAGCACGAATTTTGACAAACCGTGACCGGGTTTCAGCCGAATTCCTGAGCAACATATCATAATTTGCTATTATTGTTTCTCGATGGGTTTTCATAATTTTCACGAGGTGATGAATGTATTTTTATTTTAATTATTTTCACCCCTATTTTATTTTTACCCTCACATTTTTTCACTGAAACGCGACATTATTTATTGTGCGCAATACAATACAATACAATACAATACAATACAATACAATACAATACAATTTCATTGGTGATTCACGATATCGAGGAGGTGACTCATCCAATTTGAGGTAACCGTGGAAAAGATGAAGGAAGACGTAGGAGCATGCTTGTGAGCACGTGTCTGCATATAATCGGCTACTGGCACCGAACATTTGCCAATTTTTTAATAATCATCTATTGATTCAGGACCAAATTTTCCGTTCCCAAATCGTTTTGGCCAATGAAAGCTTTCAGAAGGTTGAATGTCGCTGATATCTACAAGGCTCAAAATTGCAGTCAGAAGACCACGATACTTTGACCGTGTTAACGACGTCATCTAGTCGTTTTTCATTGGGGGAAAGGTTGTTCCTGATTATTTTCTGAGTGAAATAACTTCACAGCTCATCAGATATCTTGCATTCTCATGCACTGACTTCCCGTAATCATCTACAGGCCTCCTATCTTATCCTAGCATCCTAGTTATCTTCAACAGTGATGCGATCGGCTCTGAGAACTTTCACCCATATAAGTGAGTTTCACATTTCCACTAACACCTGGGTACAAGTTATTGGACACACCCAAATTAATTTGGAATACTATGCATATGAATCAACTATGGACTAATTCAATACAGTTTCGGCTCTGACGAATTGCTAAGACCAAATTAGTGCCTTTGTTATGTAACTCGTCTGAGTTCCGCTGGCCTACGAAAGTTGTCTGTTATCCGAAATGGAACGATAACAAAGTCCTCGACCACGCTTACTCGACTGTCAGCCCCAATTTATGTGAGGTAGGCTGTTGAAAAACTGGATGCAGTTTATCACGTAATAAAACAAATACACAGGATTAACAGGGTCATTCAAGGATTCACACACTCGCACATTCACAAATGATACTGTTCCCCACGATGTGGCGTCCCCACAGGTGAGGCAGGGGCAGTCGTCATGCCGACACGCATGATCAGTGACTTCTGCTTTTGACGCAAGCACGTACAAACACCCACACGCATACACAAATCCACTGATTAATCTCACTGATAGACCCTCGCGAGAGTTGAGATGCCTGTGTACACAAACATACGCGTTTGTTCCATCGGCATGGCATCATTCAAGCACAAACAATCACATGACACCTCTCTAGGTGTGCTGACATCTGCCTCAAACACGGAGCCACAGCTAGTGTCGCAAATATGTTGACGATGGATTTCCACTACACCAACTAATTAGTTTCGAATATCCCGTGGTCCACTCATCTGCATACTATTCGCGTCGCCGCATTACAAATTGTTCAAAGAAAACAGTTTGACTCGTATGTTACTCAGTGACCTTGAGATATCTGGCTGTACGTTATTCCGACTATTTTATTCGAGGTTGGTAACGACCGAGTAACGCTACTGACGATGCGGCTTTTGGTGTTCCGAACTCGAAATCAACCAGCCGACTTACAATTGCCTAGAAGTGTGACAAACGGCTAAATCGAACAGAAGCAGTACTGTCTTAACGAAACGACTGTTAACAACGGTTGTTTTTCCGCTGCATCGTTCAATAATGAAATGCCAGATGGCAACTGAAAATTCCCCCTTGACATCCAGTCATCCAAGCACACCGCTGATCATTCTTGATTGAAGCTTCACTTTAGTGAAAGGTCCAGTTATTTATTCTGTCACGGAACATTTCGCCGTAAGTTGGTAACCATCTAATTAAACTGAATTACAACTATTTCCATTGAGGGCGACAACTAGCTCCATATAAATATCCCTTATTGTATTTCCGCGCGACAGGCCGTCTGATTCCAGGTCGGTGTACAAGGGTCTCGTTCTGCTACCAGATCAGTGTTGTAGACCCGGGATGGTCTTTTTTCTATCCAAGCGATGACTGGTCAATATAAAAGACTTTTTGCGACTGAGAAGGCTGTACACAGCCCAGCACATCTCTCACTCCGAGCAAGCTTATTTGTAATGTTCTTTCGACATTCTCAGTTCTACTATCTGAATATTCCCAGACCTGGCATCTATAGAATACCGAGTGACCAACTAGTCTTCCTTTTCATTGAACTGAAATGGCTTTCTGCATCCACCTGCTGAAGGAGAGTGTTTAAACTTGATTAAAAGTCACCGGATATATATATATATATGCCATAGCAACTTAGAGAATGATATTCTTTCTCGTAGCACAGGTTCAGCAGGATGGTACTGGTTTGTTCGCTGAGTTGGGCAATTCGAGTTCAAACAACGGAGGTGACATCGCTATGATATTGTGGCCACAATATCAACTATTTTGGTAGATGAACTTCAAATAATCTTTGGTCATCGATAATAGATTTCAATCAGCAGCACCTGGTACCATGACCCTGAAAAGTCTAAGGCGCAATTATTCATCACCGACTTTTCCGGCAGGCGTAGCACAAAATTGTTTTAATTCACTAACACCAGTGCCTCAAGATTCCGCTTTATTTCTGGGTTTTTGAAAAACCTCATTTTCACAGTCATCTTCAAACTTTACCGAAGGGTTCAAAGAATAACTGGATTGTATTATTATTTCTGTATATTAATAAGAATGTTCGCCTAGACAAAATCCACACTCAATAGATCTGTCGAAACTATGCCGCACAATCTTTGTACGACAAAGAGTTTCCAGTTAACTAGATTTTTCCAGTGTACTAAATAACGGGATGCGAACCGGTTATTTTTGCAGTCGGCAGTTGATACCGTCACTCGGGATCCTACCTGTGGAATGTTAGCATTCCGGCAAAAGACATTTTGTTTTCCCTTGTTTCTATTTTTCTGGTTAAAAATAGTCGATCCGAATCCAGTCTCGTGTAGGCAAAGATCCTGGTATAGGACCAGAATAGTCTATCCTAATATTTGTGTACTGCCCGGAGTATGGTTCTTCTTCTCTGGGTCATTGATTCCGTCAGAAAATTTTTGCCTAACCTCACACCTGCATCTGTGTGAACGCTTTTCATTTCGGACCTTGCAGCAAACCCCGGCTGGTTTCATAAAACCAACAAGTTTGTTCTCGTGGTTATCGGGGGTATCGAAACCAATTGAAGAGGCACTTCCGGAAAGTGGATAAGGACAAACGTTACCAACTTTTTCACCTGCCCAATCAATTCTATCGCCACGATTATTTTGCCAATGGTTCTTCTCTAAAATTCTTACTTTATAGAACATCTATACAATCTAAAAATTTGAAAGTACCATATTGATTCGGACAATACATGTACTTATAATGCGAAGTTTTTACTCACAGTTGGCTCTGATTCCGTGGCTTAATTCTGGGGACGTTTCCAAACCAAAACCTTTTTATTACAAGGCGGAATCCAGTAACTATCCTAGAAAATTCGAAAAATACGTGAACAAAGTTGAGATATTGCAAACTGCATTTTTAGGAAACAGGTACTGAACTTGGTTCAGTTCGCATGTGACACGCCGGACACGGTAACTGACTTCAACAATCACTGAACAATGATCCCGAAACTATATCCCTTATGGGGAGTATTAATGAGACGTGAATGTGGAACAAGCTTCTCCTAAACAGAACAGTTACGAAAATTTGTCAATAAACGCTCTCGACAACTGTTTATACACACAACTGTAACATAGCAGCATCCAGTTCAGTTATTGTGTATTTGATTGAAATCGGTCACTCGTTTGACCGGGTATCACTGGGGTTTAAATTCTGACATTGGGCGTTGACACGGCTCGCACAATTCGTTCCTTGAGGCCTGTATTCTGTGCACGCCAAATTAGGTTTAAATACTCCAAATTGCATCACCTGGAGCTGAATACACCAGACATGAATGTGATAGTCATGCGAATCAGCTATCGTGCGGTTCTTCAATCCGGTCGACCGTTCCCAGTTTGTGCTACCAAGACGTGCGTAGAGCTGAATGTCAGACAGCGTGGAATTTAATTTCCGTTGGTATTTCCTCTCATAAATATTACTGCACTAACCCGGAAGTTTAATCATCCATTTTCGTATTGCAACACATAGTTTATTTCGTATTATTTTGTCTTTCTTCCAGAACAATAAGATAGGTCTTAGTACACAATTGCCCCGTCAACAGAACAACAAACGGCTATCAACAAACTTCTCCGTGATCTTATTGACTCAGCTGATTTGAAGTAAACAGATCGTTACATAAGTCGGTTTCCTGAATTCTGTTGACTACCTGAGGTGTCCGAACATCAGTTGTGCATTTGAAAAGTTGACCGTTGGACGATAGCGCATCCACCAGATGTATGCTCCAGAATCTGACGAACGAATGGTCCAACGCTACTGCCCTGTGACGGTGCTTTGGTTGAATAATTGGACAGCTGCATAAACTGGTAGCTTGACAATCCGCCGGTTTTGTTCTGTTGTATTTGTTACATCCTAGTCCAAAAAAGTGATTCTGTAAACAACGCGTACTTGGCTATGTGCGAAACACCCTCGCCTCGAGATAGCCGAACCACCGTCTGATATCAATGGACACGTTGAAAACAAAATTATTTTGCTTCTTTCTCCGTTTATTTCCCTTGTGATTCACAGAACGACCCTGCTTCACACAAACGCATTCATAACAAGTCCCACACTGTGTGAAAATTTTTCGGAACTACCAACCGGTTGGGTTATTCAGTTATTGGTCATATGGGTATA
This sequence comes from Fasciolopsis buskii, assembly GCA_008360955.1. Taxonomy (NCBI): domain Eukaryota; kingdom Metazoa; phylum Platyhelminthes; class Trematoda; order Plagiorchiida; family Fasciolidae; genus Fasciolopsis; species Fasciolopsis buskii. Next base: position 88,898 of record LUCM01009066.1, read on the forward strand.
AAACGCGATTAGCCTCACACGAGCACATTTGCGCGTATATAGCCCAAGTTTCACTGATCGCCTTTCCATGCCCGACTACTAACAAGGAGACGCTAGTTTTCCGGGTCTTATTAAAAACATACATGTTTTCTCTTAATCCCGATTATTTTTTACACAAATGTAAATTATTGTGAACTAATTTCGAAATAATTTTTTTGAAATGTTAGGGAAGAGAACGGAACGGTTTTGTCGTGATCACCTACAGTACATTGGCGATCGGGATGACCCAATTCTTGAAACTGAAATCCACTGTTCGTAAGATCAAATCCTGACGACGTCATTGCTGGCTTTTATCGTTCGAGCTGAGTTCGACTGAATGTAAACCCCATTCAAGAACTGTTGCGTTGCCTCTGAGATATAGTAATTGAAAAAAGAAACAGTAATTAGTATTGTCAATCAATGTGACGAGCCACGAAAATCAACGATACACATTCATCCGGGGAAAAATCTGCTAGAAAATTATCCCCTACCGACTGCCGGAATGCACCTTCTTCACAAAAGGTCCTTCGTCTGTTCACTGCCTGCTACTCTACTGGTTGAAAGCAAATGTCACCCATTTAATTCTTTGAAAGTTCCAACTGAGCACATTGAAAAGACAAGTTGGCGGGTAGGCCCGCTTTCAGTGATGCGTACTCATGACATTACATCACAAAATATTGGGAGGAACTTTAAGATGGACTGGATTAATCACATAAAAATAAGGGTGAGGAGGGGATTTATGGCGTTATATGCATAACCCGAATATAGATGAACGTGTTGTGTTAATTGCTTTGCGGTCTAGAGTTTACATTGGGATGGAGGGTGGGCCAGGGTAGTAGGAGGGCAACCACAAATTGCTGTTGTGAAGACGGATCGTGATAAATTCCACTGTGCTCAAGAGGCGACGCTTTGCCAACCCAGACTGCTGACTCCTGACCTCATATAGGATCCGGAAAGCGTAAGTCACATCCATGATATGGCTAGGTGTGAAACGGCTGCACTGTTAAGTGGCCTAATTGTTACAGTGCCCAACCATTCAAGGTCGTGCTCAAGGATGCGTTCAGACAAGCGCCTGGTCGTGCGGCCGATGTACATTGTCCCACAGGAACTGGTGAATAAACACAAAAGGAGGCTACAGAATCAAGAACTTCGTCCTCCAACTGCGATGACACCATGCGGGGGATTGAAATAGGACTCGAAGCTTGACTGCTTAAAATGTCTTATCGGTAGCATTAATCAGGTTTCTTCACACGATCTGTGCTTTGAATGACAGAGAAAAATATACTGGCTTTTTTTTGCCACCGCCCTCTTGGAAACTTCCTTTTCTGTCTCCGACGTCTTATCAGTTGATCGACATGAGGAGCCACTTTCAGTGAATACTCTTTTCACCGTCTGAAGTTCTGTCATGGGAGTATCTTCTATGCACATTCTTTTTGCTCTGGCTAGGAGACATCTAATTAGGTTCTTTTTCACATTAAGAAGTATAAAACTGTGAAAGTGGATGTGTTGTCCTGTCCACGCAACTTTCCTGCGCACTGGTCGCCGAACCAAACCGTCGTCTTGACAACCTAATAGTACGTCTGGCATGCTACTTCATTGTTCAACACCATCTCTGTTGTGAATTTCACATTCGTTTGAGCCGAGTTGAACTTAACCAGCAGTTGACTAGTTCTCATTCAAACTTGACACTTTAGGTACAAAGGAACAGTAGTTGCTTTATGTCTACTATCGGAGGGCTTATCGCTAACCCACTGTTCTCAAATTACTGGATATTTTCTGTGATCGGAACATTGGTAAAAAAGGGCGGTTACATCTAGGGAAAGCATTCTTCGTCTTTTCGCATTTAACTCTTTCACGGACTCCACAAGCGCAAATGTGTCTTTGGTGCTATGTCTTGCCATCTTCTGTCTAACGGGTTCCAGCAACCTAGCCAGCCATCTTGCCTCAGCCTGATACGACGAACTGCACTTATCGAGAATAGGTTCCAAAGGAACTCCAGTTTTATACATTTTGGGTAATCAGTACATTCGCCTTTTATTCTAATTCTCTCGGACTACTGGCTAATGATTTTTTCAGTCTGATACCTTTTGTGATTGCCCGCCGTCATTTTTGCAAATTCCAACTTATCATTCAGAATTGCTTCCATTTTGGCTACGTAGTCAGTCTTGTTAAGGAGAACTATGCCCACCCCTTTGTCTGGTGTTGACAGCACGGTCTGCATTTTTCTGGAATACTGTGTACTTTCTCTTATGTTCTGGCATCAATAACGCACTCGTTGTACGTCTGGCGCCCTGATACTGAGAGCAAGTGTTCACCAAGGTTGATCTTAATGTTTGCATTTCCATTTATGATGACGGAGATAAACTCGACAACTGAGAAAAGGTTCTCAAATCCAACGTATAATTCCAGTTGTTCACTTTGGCTAGCTGGATGAAATATAGGCCCAGAAATAGAACTTCTAACAATGTATTGTCGGTTCCCCTTGGTGTAATACATGAAAGTTGGAAAAGCGTAAATCGTGGTGAATGCGATTCGACCGGGTAAGTCCAACCAGAGTAGGTGACTCAGTCCAGGCACATTCAAGTACGAATGAATAACTGGAACCAGGGTCCGAAGTTTGTCCGCAATTCTGCTTATTCGATTCCGAGGTATTTCTTGTTTTGACCATGGATTTGAAAATATTGTTTCTTATTAGACAAGGCGGTCGTCTGTTTGCCTTGAGGAACTTCTGTTTCGTGGCCAACTTTAACTCATTCTGACAGTGGTAGTCAAGGCGTGTCTAGGGGGTGAAAACAAAACCAAAACCGAATAATTTCTGGCAGAAGTTTGGGCCCTTCTTTTTGACAGTTTTAATGAGATCAAGCAAGTCTCCATCAGGTAAGCAGTCGGGATTCTTCAGGATTAATCTCCTTAAGCAGAGCTCAAGCGCGCAAGATAAACATTCATAAATGTCGGTCGCGCTACTTTATTCGCCACTGACATCAAAGAATTATGACTAATTTTGTATACATTTCGATTTATTTTTTGAAATTTTTAACAGATTTTAAGGTTGAAACCTGTGCAACTTTTGCTCCTGAGTTGACGAATCATTCAGCTTCAGAGTTTTTATATTTAAATTGGAAACTTTAGCTACGGAACGAAACACTATTAGCTGAGCCTCTCGAGGTGATTCATTTAGGTTAGTCCAAACCATCGAGTATTCTGCTACACGCAGGTTAGAACAATTGGACCACTTATTATCTTTTATCGATGTTTGCCTGATTCAATTGAATGAAAAAGCACCACAAACAAAATATTATCGGTTTCGGACACTGATTCGTCCGAATAACATTTGCAACCGTGTTTATGATGCTGAATTCAAGACCTTGATTGTAAGTGCTGCGTGACAAAACCGATGGCCTCGTTCACTTCAAGCCTGACTGTGTACACGATGCTAAAACTCAGTTTGCCTGGTTGCACACTTCCTTTCACCGTCTGTCTGGTTCAGTGCGCATCAGCGAAGTTCTGTTGATTGTTCATCCCTGATTATTTCAGTTTTGTTTTATCAATCCTGTGTTTAAACATCAAAATCAGCTAAAACTAACAAATGAAGTTGTGGATATGTTCATGTGAAGAACCTATGTAGAAAGGACAGGTCACTGATAGAGAGTTTTGCCGACTGGCATTTTGGTTAGTATGTTTGAGAGATTTTGGCAGCCGATCTCTAGCATTTTTGTCTTAGTTACCGAGGTAATTCTGCCTGAAGTATGACAGGATCGTTCGCGTATTTTCAATGAATATCAATGAAGCTGTTCAACTTTCATCGGCATCACCGGTATTTCGCACCAAACTGGGAAGAGAAAGCCACAGGATTGGACGGATTTCGTTTAAAATACAACCACCAAATCATCCGACTGACTCTCAGTGGTTCATGGAGTATCAGCAATGCGTGCCAAAGGCATTGGAATGAAATTTTCTTTTTTCACACGCTTATCAATTCTTCTAGTGGGCATGATGCATTTCGGTTCCAGTAAATGACGACAATCAACCTATCCAAAATGTACGAACATTTCCGAAAGTTTTCTATTCCATCTTTCAGTACTCGTTTTCCTACCGGTCATTCGATGCATTTATCTTCCCAGTATGTGCATTTGAGATCAGAGGATTTCGACTAATTTGTGCAATAAATGTGACCAGAATATTGTCTCCAGTATGCTCGTTTTTTGTGAATATATGTGTGTACTACTTCTACTTCAGTCGGAGTACTCAAAAAAGCTGGCTTTTGCATATTTCACAACTCATTCTGCAGTGGTGTGTGAATATACAGAAAGTCTGCCGCATAGGTTGACAAGGGATACATGCGCAATTGGGGTAAACAATCAGCGAGATTAGTAAAAGGCATTACACTCAAGGATCGCGTACGAGTCGACTGGATTGGACTGTCGAAAAAGGCAACTCTACCAATGTTAGCTGGTTTAACTTTTACCAGCTGTAAACCATGGAGTTGAGTGAAAAATCTAATCCGAGACTCTTTTTCGGTTGACACGACCATCGCAAAAAGAGCGCGAAAGGAAGCGCACACGAATTCCAGTCGGCCGTCAATTCGGAAAAACAGTGCCCGTTATGACATTACAACTCGCGTGGGAATGGGTAAATGAATAATCACTTCCAGAAGCCAAGTTATTGGTCATAGTAATTACGACAGGAGGAGAGACAACGACGGCATTTAGAATTGATCGATACGCTTATCAGCAAAGCCACTCAAACTGTGATTAGTTAGTCTAACAACCGGTCAAATATCACAAATCCCAGACCCAAGTTTCATCGGTACTTCTGGGCTAGTGAATATATACGACTAAATGGCACAGCATGTCAACGTGTTTTAAGAACAAATTCAGTCTGGCTGAAGATGCAGAAGTTTCTTTCGAAGAGGATCTGAAGCTATTGGAATAGCCCGTCTGCACCTTAGGCAATCCCTAGTGCATTCCAAAAAATATTTCCTGACGGCACTGACTCTATCTCAATTATTTATGAAGATATTCATTTAAAGTCTATCGTAACATATTAAATCAGTACTGCTTTGGAGCCACAGCTCACCTAATTCACCAGTCCTTTATTGATAATTCATTATCTTTAATGAGTTTGTGAATAGTCTAAACGACAACTAGTGCCATTCTAGGTGAACAGAACAGTCAAACATTTCACTCACTGGGTCATTCAGGACAGCCACAGTAAATTTAGGGGAGGACACTATCGTGTTAGTTGATCACCTCTCAGTCGGTCAACAGTTTTTGTACGATCCATTGATAACTGTCCAGGAAACCCGTTGACTAAATAGTTCGATTTACAGCTGACCAGTCGCAAAATGCCCGATGGAGTAACTGCGCTGCCCTTATGTGGGTTTGTAATCCTGAAATGAAACCTGATTCTATGCATTAAAAACACTAAATAAAACTACCTGTGATTTAAATCTGTTCAGCATGAATTCGCTGGCGGTGATGGAGCGGTCAAAGCGGTGAAATTCAAAAAGAAGTGTACCAAGTTTCAATCCGATGACCACCGGTTATTTCTCCCTAGGGTAGCCTTCAACTGGTCACTTTCTCTTGTTGGAAATGGGATACTTCGTCAAACCGTTGTTACAAGAACTCAAGAGATACAATGGATGAGAAAACGGGAAAGATTTCTTAATCACTGTCCATAATATGGGTTTCGCGATCAACAGGACCAAAAGTCCAAAATCCTAACCCGATTTGAATATTTGTTGAAACCAATTCATACAAGCTAATTTACGTTGATATGACTTGTGAATTCTAGTCTGGTAGTATGAATCCAAGATTCAGTTCTCTAAGCAAAAGCGTTCACGGTATTATTGCTGACAGTGATCAGCTTCCATAGTTTGTTTACCCAGTGATCGTTTTCCTGCTCTGCAAACATTGGTGGATATATATGAGATTGCAGAGCACTCGGTCGAACAAAATTCCAATGTTTGGATGCTGAGTGCAACCGGATTTCCATGCACTACGATCTACCTCTTACGTTGGGTGTTGTGGAACCCGGACAGTTTTCGTGTCCGGGACATCTGTTATGAACAGCTTAATGGAACGGTGCGAGTTTTGAAAACGCCACTTGTGACTTCGCGTGAGAAAGTCGGACCAGTGCAATCGGCAACGCGACCCTGACTGTAATGATAGTAGCAGTGAAACGGTAGAGGATTTCAACTGTCAGTAGGATAATTCGTCAATCATTATGTATATCAAATTTACAGCGGAAGACATAAGAAGCACTTTAAAGCTGTTTTGTCGTTGCTAAGACACGTTAGCAGAGTAATTTCTTCTGTGAATCGGGATGCGGACTCCGGACGAATGACTCTGAGTGGAAGATTATGGCTAGTACATTATTCACGCCAGTTCTCAATGGTTTGTTGGACGTGGACGATGCGTGATGTGATACCCGTTCATTACTCGCTTTCATGTGACAACTGGTCTTTTCACTTACAGCCGGTGACCTTCATGTAAAAGGCTTGCCCGCAAAGAGTCTAAGCGTAAATGGGTTACACAAACGATCTCGGGGACTTGACTGCCCGGTCCGAATGACCAACAAAGGTTAGATAAGCGTTACCACCAAGCTTCTTGGCAGTGAGCTGCAAAAAGTGCACAAGAAGTTTCGTCGATCAGTAGTAGCTGCATCAACGAAGACAAATATACTAATGTTACTGACCTCTTACTCATTCTAGAGTTAATACAAGAAATGTGTAGTGTTCCTAGAAAGTTGCCACGGTCATTGATTGTCCATCGAATTGCCCAGTAATCCCATCTGGATTCGGACCGGGAATTTCCGTCTGAATTTCTTCGCGGTGCTGTTTTTTTATTTCCGCTGGTTGTTTACGTCGAACTACCGCAAATATGAGAGAATAATGGATTCCGATAAGTTTTCGACATTTTTTGGCGCTGTTATATGGTATTCCATAAATGAGATCATTTCCAGACCTTCGCCCTTTCGACAAAGTGGATTTATTGTATACTCTGGAGAACATAATTCCGAGTTCTGTACGTTCCAGACCTTATGCATATCTGAATTATAGGTGCCTAAGAGTTACTAAATCCAGGCATCACACCATAGGACATAGTGGATTTTTTAGAAAATACGGTACTTAGATATTTTTGTTAAAATGTTGGCCGTTCACATTAACTGTCAACGGATAAATAATTCCTGTACTTGTTTCCGTTTGTCATACGATGAGCTAGTATAATTGAACTCCATTCAAAACATGGGAATGTTATTTTTTATTTGAAAAGCTAATGCGGAATATTGAGCCTTTGTGCCCTGGCAGAACATGAACGCTGTAATTCGTGCACGGGAAAACGCTTCTCGCTGAGGTACACACGTGACTCAGTCTGAAAGAGACCACGCACACAGATCAGCATGTGTCAAAGCTCAGTAAATGGACCAGCCCATTACAATTACACAATCAAATCCAATATGCCAGAGATCAATTTGCTTATCACGGCATCTGTTTACAGACTATAGTCGTGAAACAGACAAAAGTCGTCCAATAAGTTCGGTCATTCACGTGACAGATGTCAAGCTGCAATCACAAAGCCATGAATTCACGGTACCACTGTGCTGCTCACGGTAAGCTTTCTTGAGACAGAATCATCACAAGCTCGTGCACTGATAGCAACCACCAACGAAATCTTATCCTTCCTCTCTAGAATTCAAGTTACTATAGATTAAAAGACACTTATACGTATGTGCGGTACCTCGAATAGGATGGAAGCGATTAGTGTCGGTGATTTGAATCGTTCATGAATGCTGCGCGACCATCAGGTAGCCTACCGTGTTTCCCCACTGCTGGTGACTGTACGCTTATTTTCGTAATTTGGAAGATCATGAAAAACCATCAGCTTTACTCGAAATTTGTGTTTCTGACCCTACGCTGACCATACAGATGGACCTTCAGTGTACCACCATGGATGCATAACCTTCCGGTCACTTCGATTTCAATTAGCCTGGCAGCCGACTTGACCCAGCCTCGTTGTGAAGCCCGTGCAACTGGCATATAATTGGAGATGTATTGTTCCACCTTGCTGCCCGCTAAGGAGAAAAGTGTGTGACAAATGTAACGCTTATGAATGGGTGAAAAGGCGAAACTCAACATCAAAACTTTCAGTGAACCTAGAAAAATCGCTAGCAAGCGAACAAAAGTTGTACAACACTACAACTAATGACAGCCGAAATTCAGATAGTGGATGGTCACAAATGGAAATCTCTGACGATAAAAAGCGACTGTTTGGACGCATTTGTTTTGATCGAGGTTTTACTTCTAGCAGGAACTTAAAATAATGTTTTTTCCCATCGCCATTTCGCAAATTCGCAAATTCTTATTTCTCGGTGTTAATGAATAAGTCTACTGGTTGCCTATAGCTTAACCATATTTAGTGAAATAGTCTAACTGAAACCCGATATAGTTTGCTTGAGTTATCTTGAATATCTAATTTGCAGGTTGGTAATCAGTCGGTCGAAATATAAAAGAAAGCTTTAAGTGAAGGTACCATCACAGCTACAAATGACTCCCACAAATGACCAGAAAATTATGTCACAGGACCAGAGGCAACACAAATACCGTAGACGACCAACTGAGCAGCTTTTCGTTCTCAAATGAAATAACAGGGTATTCATGAAGTATCAATAAGTTGTTTTATTACATAAGATGCTTTCTTTTACTTGGGGCCTTGACTACCGACAGAGGGAGGTGGTGGTGGTCACGGTACTCGATGCATTAGTGAAGAATTGTTGGGTTTGTTTACTTTTACTCATAGTTGTCGTACGCTGATGGACATGAATATGGTACAGCACACGGTTCAAATCCGTTATTTTTTTGTAATTCGGATATAATTTTCCTTAGGGGGCATGAGTTTAGTCATGTCTTGGCATGGCTAATTTTACAGACAAAAATATAAATCAGTTCCGGGTAGAATCTATGATACTGGTACGTGGCTATTCAATAGGTAAACGTGGATTGTCAACTTAGTCCACTTATTCCAGAAGCCAGAGAACCAGTGACACAGTCTATGTCTGAAGCAGTTCTATAAGAAGGTAGATCCTTTCGAGCACCAAGTGCAAATTCAGTCACTCAGATTTTCAAGTCGTTCAATGTGTTTACGGAATGATGTATGCCAGAGTGTCTTACGGATCGACCACCAGTCCCTTTTCATGCATTCATCCCTTGGCGCGTACGAAGGCAGCACAAATGTGACACCTTTCGGGATCATCTGTTATACTTAGCACTCAAGTTAACACTAGCATGTTCAGAAAACTTATCACCCTGAACCATCCACTGAGGTCAAATTGGGCTACATCCAGTTAGCTTAGTGAACGTACACTTTTGTATTAAATTTTGTATATTATTATAAAATGAATATTTAGCTAGTCAAAGAAGCGACTACATAAAATAGCTGGTGTAGGAAAAACTTCTAAGCATTCTGAGTCAAAGCAAAGGGACTGAAAACTTTTCAGTAACATTTTTGAATAATTTTTGAATGTGCAACATCATACCACATTATCCGCTTCCCTAAATACACTTTGGTTAGGTCAGAAAGCCATAGCTAATCTTGTTGTAGTACACTGATCCCCGAAAATTAGTCGCTCGGAAAGGCAACTAAGATCTACATTCCGAATCTTTCTTATTTGTAGCTCCGATGATAATTTGTTCAGGTACAAATGAACAACATCCATCAAGGAATGGCTACTGCTCATGTGACTACTGGCTCAATTATAAAATGGCTGAAGTAAATGAATAGGTCCCTCAAGATTCGTGAGTTGCTGGCGGAAGAAGCCATAAAGAAATTGAAACCATTTAGTATACATATATATATATATACACTGTTTACTTATGTCTCAGCACACGCGAAGACAGCGGAAACAGTTCTTCCAATATCCAAGAAAAGCACCTTGAAAATGGGACTACCGGGAGTCGATTTGGCAAGACTGAAACCATTGTGCGCTTTCGAAGTCAGTTTGAATCTTCTGGGTCAGAGTTATTAGCAAATAGATGGAGCCATTGTAGATACCTCTTTCGACCACATTTTGCCAGCTATGTTTATTGGTGGACTCACAAGTTTAGAGAGGACGTCGGGAGGTTGACGATGTCAGGTTGCTTTACTGATGACATACGGTGGCCAACTAACGAAGAAGAAGGGCTTTTATTAGATCACTTAATAAGAATTCATCAAAACACTTCTCTGACTGCAGAAAAGATGGCAAAAGCATGAATTTCAATGGACACTGAACTTTTCTGCTACAGAAAAACAGTTTCTTTCCAGACGTACATAAAATGCCCCGTGAGGACGTTAATCGACAGAGCTCAGAAGTTTGCACTTAAGACGGATTAAAGGATGAATAGGCTGTTATTGAGAAACTTTTAAAAACTGATGGTTGTCCAACCGAGTTTATTCGCACTCATTTCATGGCACAAGAAGATAAACCACGAAACATGCCCAGAAGAAAGGTTTTTATTTGGACTGGCCTACGAAAGTGACAGCATCAGTCGATTTGTCAGGGAGCGCCTACCCTATGTCCCCAAACTCCCTAGTTAAACGACAGCATAACCTACCACTCACTCAATCACCGAGATACCAAACCTGCCACTGAAGGAACCACTGTCCCCTTGTGTCAAACCCGACCCTTTTCGCCGTATTCCGCGTGGATACTCAGCGGCAGAACGTAGGTGGAACGGGCCCGCGGATAGCCGAACGCACTCTAATGAAACGGAGTTGACCCAGTGTCATTAGTGGTATAAACACAGTTGAGGCCGCTGGTGTCCAGACGGTCGAGTAGTTAGGGCTTTGGACTTGGAATCCAATGGGATTTCCCTGCGCAGGTTCGAACCTTGTTCTCAATGGTGCAGCTCTGACTGGAGGGGTTCAAGGGGACTAAGTATGTCACCAGAGGACGGCCAAAAGTTCAAATTCCAGGTCTGTAAGTCACTTTGGTGGTAGACGGCAGCTCGCGATCCCTGGTTCGTTACCACATTTGACGTAATGAGACCTTATGTGATTTTGTCCCACTCCAAGTTCCAGGGCTACGGGACATGTCCCTTCCGCTGCACTCGTGCTTAAGGCAAGCAATACAAAAAGAAAAGATGTTGCGTTCACCCTGGCCACAGTTTCAGAATTATCCACTCCTGAACTAACAACAAATAAATAAACTATGCCAAAGCAATGACCGTTCACTGACACGCACACACCGTGAACGGGTGATAGCCTTAGCTTTTCTCTGGTAACAACTGGACCCCACGCATGTCCACCCTCGCAGTTTGTCCGCGTTCACCGACGTCAATTCCAGTACGAGCCTATTTTACTTGACTTTATGAACGACTGCCTTGAATGCTGTGAGTGCTTTGTGATGTGACAAAACTAGGCCCGGCTACACGACACATCAATTTTCTCTCGGCTTCAATGTTTCAATGTAAAAGTTCATCATGATACTAATGTATGAAATTGTTTCGCTCTCAATCACGGGGCATCCTATTTCAAGTGCCAAACTGCCCAACCGTACTCTGTATGCATGAAGCAAAAATGAATGTGCGAGGTTCAACGCATACACGAAATTCAAAACAACAAAAAATTGCAGGGCTGATGACTGCGCTCGATCCCTTAGTCTGTTCGTCACTTGTCTATGGGAAGCGTGTGAACTCTGATAGATTGAACGATTCCATTCAGAATCAGAACCAACGTATCATTCGCATTATAAGTTTGATCTTGTCCGGGGTTAGAAGTCCTGAATAACGACATGCTAATTTTCAATTTGTTATTTATTTCCTTATCCAACATCTTGTCTTTTCCAAACATCCGAATTGGTGAAATGAGTCCCTAGGGGGCTGACACGCAAAAACTGTTTGGAATGAGCTACAGAGACGCAACTACGCCAGGACAAACGTGTCAGAACCACATTCGGCCATAACCTTCAAGCTGTGCTAGGTGAATGTGGTTACTCGCTTTCTACCTGATTCCCACTTTTAGTGTTCTCAGCCTATTATGATTAAGAATATTCACTGACTGAGGAGATGGCGGTAATGATTTGGAAATCTCCCTTAATTCAATACATTATGCATGCTTTTCTATCGTTCGCGATGTTGTGATCGTAAATCACTTCAGTTGGCCATTCCGACCCACATTTTATTTACGACATTGCCCGTTACTTGCAGAGTCTTCTAAAAAAATAATTTGATAGGGTACTAAGTTTTTCCCCATTAGTAGTGCCATGCGACTGCATACTAATTGGGATTTTCGGGACTAAAGTACACCGATACGAGTGCCGATTGTCGTGAAAATTGCCCATTTGATCGAGTAATCCAATTCAAGAGCGATGAGCCATTGGTTTGTCACGCGCTTGGATTTAAAATCGAGGCACGGAACTCATACACAGTGACTTAGAGTAGTCAAAACCACTGTACGGTAACACCTGGCAAGTTCAGTGGGTAGTTCGATCGAAATACTTGGACTACCAGTGACCAATACTCAAGCCACGGTTACTGCGTCCGGTAGGGGAATGCAGAATTCAGCCGCAATTTTTATTAGTCTCAACTGAATTGATCAGAGTGGGTAAGAATCAGGTTTATGGTTTCATTTCTCCTGACTTCGCTGGGTGGCTTTCCCAGTACAATCAAAGGTAAATTTTCATCAATGGTAGATAATCTTTTTAAGAGTAGAATGTCGCTGTCCTCTAAATGGGGATACGATTTCTAATTGAGCACCATACTGGATTATAATTGAACGCATATAGTGAATAACTCATCTGCAATACACAAAATATAATGATTTACTTTTTACCCTCGCAGAATCATTCAACCAAGTGAATTCCTGATCATTGTGGCACATTCTCTGTTAAACTCGAGTTATTTTGCAGATCCATTTGGTAATTAATTAAGCAATCGTCTGCATGCAATTGTGGCTGAAGGTTTGACTGACGTCCAGTTTTATCACGTGTTTGATAAAAATTCCCCGTTACGATCGATGAATCTATCCGCCGGGGGTGATGGTCGCCTAATCTTTGATCAATATTGCACTGTAACGATCGATTACGCAGCTATATTAGGAAAGAACAGAAAGCAATGTTCAACATAAACCAATCCGAATCGGGCAAATGTTCACTACCTTCGCTTTTTCATCAACGCGGAGCTAGGTTCAAAGAAAGCTGGAGAGCCCATCTACACCTTGGCTAGTCTCCTTTGAAGTTCCAATTCATTAAGGAAACTTTCAGGATAATTAGTCCTAAAGTGTTACCACCTGTTTTTGTCATTCTTCTTGATAAATTCAAATGTTTTATTACAAAATGTCTTCTTTCTGTCTCAACGAAATGGGCATTGTTTAACGGACAGTGTGCACGGTTGCCTTGACTTGTGCAATTTCATGTTTAGAGCTGTTAATCCGACAGTTTCAGCAATTCATGTTGGTCAACGGCCTGTATTTGAGTAAATTATTTTCAGTTCTTCTTTGGTTATTTATCAAAGCCTAGAAATCATTTTTCCCAATTGAATTAGACGTAGGAAATTGATCATTGGCAAACTTTGAAAGGAGGGGTTTGTGAGTAACTGTTTTATTTGGGTTGCTAGGACACATCACAGGCCAATCCAGTACGAATGCTTGCGAATCAAACAGCACTGCCAACCAAGATAGTCTCTCTTACGTCCGGATACCAATTTAGATTCACTGGGTAGCTAAGTAATGCCGCGGTTGGGATGATTTTCTGCACCGATTTTTCTGCATTATGTCATTCTGTTTTTTTCAGTTTTTCAAACTTTGTCAATCTAAAGAAAGTGATTCGACTCAAACGTCATCACGACAAGTGACATTCGTCAGGTGTGTCCTCTTTCACCTTTCTTTTCAATTTCGTCTTCGAGAAATTAATGGGGATATATCTATCCCCACATGAGAATAGCAACACTGATATTTGTTCAAAAAAAATCTATCTAACTTAAAATATGTGAAGTGAAGACCCGAGTAAGTTGCAGGTCTTTATTGATCGGATGAACAATGGTTTAAATATATTTGGTGTGGTTTTTAGAAGTGTAAAATTGGAGTGGAAAATGCTGTTGCAAAACTGGACTGGTTGGAAGCCAAACCTTGACCTTGCAGGGGAACATACGGGTAAGGTGGTAGATTTAGTTACTTGGGTAGTTGTATCTCACCTGGCGGTCGTATACCATATGAAGTATCTTTGCGCATACGGAAGGCCCGATTGGCAATTGTGGCGTCGGCGTGACATCCGGCGTGACACGGCAGAAGTTAGTTCGGTATTGCTCTACGATTCCGAAACACGGCCAGTGAGAGCAGATGTGCGAATAATTTCGGTGTTTGAACACTGCAGTTTCGCGAACTAAACGAATGTCCGGAAATCTCTGGAAATAGCAATTTTTGCAGTCTGTTCGGCTAAACCATTGGGGAGAGGCGAGGTTGGTTTAAACACAGCGCCTAGTTGAAATTACACGTTATTTGCTGCTCACTAGATGAACTATTCTGGAACTGCAAACCGCTTAAAACCAAAAGCTGGTTTCATAGATGGGTTGAATTACCTTTGTGTAGCTTTCGTCAAATGCAAAGCCGACCGATACGCTGGGGGTTTCTTATAGCTCAAAAGGTCCAAAACGCTCCATCGGTCAAAAGGAAATAGGGCGTTTCGGACAAACACATTTTGGGTGAGCTTCTGACTTTGGATCCATCACGTTACTGTCGTTCCTCTCCTCAAACCTGTCCACACAGATCAAGGGTATTATCTCACCGATTGATTTGCTGGTTTTTTTCGTATGAAGGAGTTTACAATTTCAAAATAAAATTTCATTCCTCTCTCTCAGTTAACATACTTTAACAAACCTCATTGAAAACCTCGTGTTTTCTTTCTGTCGCCCTGGTTAGTAAATTTACATTTTGACGCTTGTTGCGGTATTTCCTTATAAGCTTGAATGGGAAAAGTAAGTTCACTGGATTACTTATTAATACTAGTTTTCTACTCCTTTGGAATGCCATGCAAAGTACATCCATACACGGGTTCGAATCCCGCCTAGTTGAAAGGCTTTTCACATTGACTGGTGGTGTTTAAGCGGCTGACACGGTGTTTGAACTTAAAGGTCAGGGATCCGAATGCTCCCACCGCTGACCTTTTATCTTAATCGGAAACCTTCTATTGGCCGCAGCTTCTCGTGAATTAATATACATTTGTCGTTCGATGAACCGAAAATGAGTAGAAAGAACAGAAGTGAAAGGACCATCAAGATCGAGGTCACATTTGGGTAATCTGTACATTAGTCACGTTTGTCGAAACAAAAATTTTCCAAGCACTCAAGAATTCTAATTGATGGATGCTGATTGTTTCCCAAGGTTATACTGCCCTGGCGATCAAAGCAGGATTAATTCACTGTAATTCTGTTTGCAAGTAAAACATCTTAACACTACGACGTGACCTCGTAGTTCTGCAGGCAGAGCATGTGCCGTACAAATGTGTGGGCTACGCTAGTCCATAGGTTCCAAATCGAAGCCGAAAACTTTCGACTCGGGGGCCACCTCTCAAGATATATGAACTTTTCTGAAAGGGGATGTGTTCACTGAAATGATGTCAGATTATACGGCTGCTTGTGAATAGCGTACGGGGTTGAGGTCTAACTGTAAAATAATCAGCACTAAATTTGGGGTTGGGATCAGGGAGGTTCCGTTTCAAAGAAGCTGGTATCTTGTGTTCACCACAAGGTTCTTTTTGTCACGGAACGGGCAGGTTAGCACAACATTTTCCAATGAAGAATGACCAGAAGAAATTTTTATCAATCCTTCCTTTGCGAGGTCCAGTCAAACTGTTCATCTCATCTATCGACTGGTAGATCATTTGCGTAACATTGTTTGAGTGCAAATAGTCTGTGTTTGAGTACTCTTCGAACTAGTGACGCAACAAAGAAGCGAGAATATAAACCAAGTTGCATTCTTTCGCCCGAATGGCCGAAATCAATTGGAGAAACGCGGCCCAGGCACCGGCACTTTTGTCTGTCTAGGCAACTGCGGTCACGTTACCTACCGTCAGTACTATAAACAGCCGGCTGATGAAGGAGGCGGCAACTGATGTGCACGTCGTAACGGCTCATATTGAGCAATCCCTCCAATGTTTGTCAAAACCGTAAATATGAAAATTACGGCTGCGTTCACCGTTTTCTGTGCATTCATGCACTCAGGCGTAGGTGTGCATCCTGGTGCGCCCGATCAGAGATGTCTTTTCCACGGGGTTGGCCTACTTGGGATGGCAAGGAGACAAATGAACATCGAATGGCGGAGTGGTCGGATAGGATCGCATGCAGAAACACATACAAAGGGGTGCACCTGGTTCCATGGCCAGGTCCGGTGCCGCCTACGGTACTATGTGCAAACCACGGGCGTACGTGTGTCTAGGTTGGACAGATGAAAGGTAGGGTGGAGTGACTTGGGATGTAGGCTGCTCCGCGTCACTCGTTTATCGTCAGAGGGTGTTGGACACTGGATAGGATTGTCCACTGAAGAAAATGAAGGTCAGAGAG
This sequence comes from Fasciolopsis buskii, assembly GCA_008360955.1. Taxonomy (NCBI): domain Eukaryota; kingdom Metazoa; phylum Platyhelminthes; class Trematoda; order Plagiorchiida; family Fasciolidae; genus Fasciolopsis; species Fasciolopsis buskii. The sequence continues at coordinate 105,447 of LUCM01009066.1, forward strand.
ACAGACAGGCAAATGTGTGTGTGTTTGGAAGTTTGATGGACTAGACTATTTGATCTGGTTTTCAAGGCTGCCCGAGACAAAACTTAACGTGCGTCTTGACCGCCGGAGCGTAATCAGTCGGAAGTGCATTGGCAGATCACGAAATCATGAGTGGACTTACTTTCTTTGTGGCTATCGTTTTTACGGTTGTTCTGGTCACCGTGCCAAGCATACAAGGTAGGTGATTGTGATACTTAATGCTATCTGTAATGAAAACGTGACACTTTGTTCTACGCATTCAACAAGAAAAATGAAACATGGGCAATTGTTTTTCAACATTGATATATCAATGGGATCCTTATCACCTGTCATTACCTAGTTTTAGTGTTAACCACTTATCAATAAATTTTTGATTGGGAAGGGAGTGACGGAGGTGGGTGCGACAAACTGAGATCCAAAGATGGAGGGTATAGTACTGAGAGTGAACGGTTCCAAATTTGTTCTCGAGTTTAACCTGTTCATTGTAGTTATCTTCTCATTGGGAACCAGAATTATTCTTCGGGTCGGTAGCGGTGCCCTATACAGATCCTTGTTTGATTGTTGCCCTCTACCTCCCAGCGCCGATTTACCGCGTTCTTTTTCGCACATTGACTTGCCCTTATTTTCTTCAATCAGTTGAAAGAGAAACCAACCTGAACTGACGGTCCCGAATCGTCATATCAACCACATGACTTAACTTTTGCAATCCGATTTTATCTGTTGTCCTATATTTGTCTAAGGTAGACGAAGTTGTTCTTTTGTGGACCTTAAAAGCATGTGATATTTGTAGTGGATATTGATTAGACGGAACAGAATTTTACCATACTGGAGGTATCCTGACGTCCATATTCATAAAATGCTTGTGATGATCAAACCGGCCGTCCACCGAGCGACAAAATTCTCCTCCTTTTACCCTGGTTCCCATTTCGGTCAAAGTTCGGTAATTTCGCATTTGTTTTCTCCTTCCGTTGCATTCTATCAGGACTTGAGTGGGAGTCATCTGTTTGCAGATTGGGCTGATAATATCAAGAGGATTTTGACTTGATTTGCTGATTCGCCATCGCAAAATTCTACGAAACATTTAAGTAGAATGTGTTCAGTACGTCAGAGTGTTGATTCCGCGCTGATGATATGAACACGGAATCACGAGCACACTAAATGACCCAAGTGAATGATAATAACGATGAGAAATTGTTTCGGAATTAAGCCATGGCATTTGGAATCAAGTACCGTTTTACAGCTTCCAATATTTCAGCCGAAGCGCCAGCCCGTAATGCTAAACGGAATTCTCGCGTTTCACCGATTTCTTTCCGAGAGCACAATGCTGGCCAAAAACACCAATCACTCGGGAACACAAGCGAAAAGCACATGACTGGTCGCGTGACACACTGTCTGGCCTGGTTAGTGGTCATCGCTGACCAAAAAGACGAGAGGCTTGATTTCAAGTATCAGTGACCATTAGGGTTGTCGGATAACACCTTGCGAGGGATGGGTTTCTTTCAAAATTCACAGACAGTGCAGATACAAAAAGGATTTTGTTCTGGCTTCCTATTTAATCATTAGTTGACTAGATCCATAATGGAACAATTGTCAGTCATATTGATACATTCAAGGCCCATTTTATATGTTCCAGTTCTGTCAATGATTCGAATAAACAGAAATCAAAATTTCTTTGCAGGTGAAACAATACAGTGCTATCATTGTACAAACTGCCCAATTCCGTTCGATGAGACGCAAGGGAAGAAGTTGAGCAACTGCAATTATTGCCGCGTAAGTTTCGTCGATTCCAAATAACACGAATGTGTATGTAATGGACATATCCGTCGTCTCTTTCGTTGTGATGAGCACGAAATGGTGATTAAAGTATGTCCCTCAAAGCTGTGCGCATGCACAGCTTTGTGGGTAATGATTCCAGATCGGAAAATGTTTAGTGATTTTTTGATTTAAGGCAATAGTGAGTCATATGGGCGATTTAATTTTCCAGCCACCTCAGGTTGTGTGCGGACAAAGCTGTTTGACTCACATTCGTTCGACATGCTTTCGAGTCCTAGACGCTCCCATGGGCTTCGGAAAATTAAAATGAACAGTTTCTTAGGCATCAGATATTAATAGCAGCTAGTTTCCTATTGTTTACGTACGACGGAGCACATTTTGATAAAATTCCATCCAGTTCGCAGATGTGGCAACCGGGTAGCTCTGTTCTAATGAAACAGGCTGCGACTTTGAATTCCACTGTGTGCAATTCAACTCACAACAGACTGCTTTGGATAGATCCCAGTTGCTGGGACTTTTATTCGGGAAGATGGAAGACTACTCTCCAGGACAGTTGCATCAAAGATTGGAAGTTAATGGCATTTAAGTGGTCTGAAAACTATCCTAGATGCCTCTGCCATTTACGAATCCAGTTTCTTAGTCAACTCGCTTTGATGTGTTCTACTAGTCAGGGCACTTTTCATGTTTTTGGACTGTGCTCTCCTCTGAATACCGTCATTTTTATTCTGATGATTATATATGACCAAGTCGCACGGGCAACGTAGTTGACAGGTGAAACTATAATGTAAGCTTGGAGTGTGCGATTCATATCATCTGTTAAGAACATAAAAGGGCATTTCGTCCCTCGAAAAAGAGTTTCTTCAGGTCACTTAGGAATACATTGGTGCCCTTCCTAATAGTGCTCTTTTCGAGTCAGTAAATGATTTACTTTCTCAATCTGTCCGAAAGAAATAAGTGGTTGGCTTATAAACAACAGAAAGTAATCGATTGATTGCCTAGCAAATTTTTTTTATTCTAACATGATTTAACCTTATGTTATCGTCCTTTCTCTTCTCATACTAGACCACCGTCACTTACGATGGAGAACCACGACGAGTTGAGAAGGAATGTGTTTCCACCTGTGCCGAATCCGATCGACGACGTGACGGTCGTGGAATGGTCGTCCAATGCTGCAAAACGCCGCTTTGCAACCCTGCACCACCGATGCTAGTTAGCAACCATGTTGTGACCTGGTCCGTGGTTCTGGTTTTCCTAGTCTCCAGCGTGTGGAACAAATTCGCGTAGGAGTCTGATGCTTGGTTGGTTCCAAGTTTCTGGTCGATACAATCCTACTATAACACTTTCCGCAACCCACCTTTGGTATTTCCGGTCCCCTTTTATTGTTTCGCGTTCTCTGAGGTGACGCTTTTCCGTGACCAAAATAAAACGTGAATAAAGAGTGAGGGAGATTCCAAAAAATAACGCTTTATTATCTTTGTTTCTATTTGTGTAACATCGTGAACCTTTTTCCTGGGCTTCTAAGCAACAATGATGAACATCCCCATCTGTTCTCACTGTTAATTTCGATTCCGATTTTCCGGCAATCACAACTGCTGTGGTTTACTCAAGCTGTTCTGTATCGCTACCAACCCACGGGCATTCATCCGTACCAAACAACAGATCTACACTTGTACACTAAGCTGTTCATTTGCGAGACAATTAAGTGCGCCAACCCGAATTTGATGTTCTTCTGGTACTAATCAATAATTTTACCATCATACCGTTCACGGGCCTCGTGAACGCCTGGATGCGCTCTAGTAGTATATTACTTTTCTTTGCATTTTTTAAAGTACCTTCATCTCTGTTCCCTCTCTAAATCTACTAATGATAAACACTTTGAGTTCCCTTTTGTTTTTGCTTTTGTGCGGTGAATGTGTCCAACTACTGTCCAATTTCTGCGATGCGTATAGCCGTCTATGCACACACACAGACACATCCAATTATTCCTGCACTTTAAAATATAGATTTTCCCGAAAATGTTATTGACTAAGTTTATTCCTGCCTATAGGTTTGGGTTCTGTTTTTCGGTGTAAGTAAACGCTCACTTAGCCCATGGTTATTTGTGAATGCGGTTTACATTGTGTTACGTCCGTACTCATTGGGGTCCATGACATTATCTAGGATTACCTGGAAGGGTTACTCTGAAGAAAGCAAAGAGCTGACGAAACCAGAACGCATCGTCCATTGGGCCTGTAGACAAGCAGCCCCGTTAATAGAATAAATTGATTTGATGAAGTGTGTGTAAGTATATCTTCCACAAATTTGCATACAGATCATACTCCATCGGAATTATGGGGAAGGATGAAAACAATAAGTCACAAAGAGGGAAGCAAAACATGCAACTTTTACCGCCCATGCTACTTCCTCCATAATGCATCTTCCGGTAATAGGCTAGCTATCGAGATCCATGATTCTTCTGTGGGCTTGGCACTACCCAATTGCCCAAACGGAAGTAGAGGGTTGACTTACATGACCTTGCCCCTATCCTTTGATCAAATGGTATAACCTATAAGGCACTAGGGCTATCTGAGGGTCATGCAACCTGCTGGGAATTGGTGACTGGTAACTCACTTCATATATCCTTCAAATGGGGCTAAACATTTTGGGTCCCAAGCACACTCCTGCCTTGCATATACCGGCGAGTATGACAACTTAGGATTCGAGCTCCTTCCGTATTTGATTTCAGATTGTGCTTTAGCCATCTCTCCCACACTAAAAACAAAGGATCAGTTAACATGATTGAGAACGCCGGGCGTTCGCCCTCCTCTTCGCACTTCAGTGGGAATACCTCCGCCACATGAAGGCGGTGGAAGCAGCGGAATTGGTGTCACTCACAGTGCAGCTCTAAGTGCTGCCGCGACATGAACAGTGAGCTATAATCAACGATACTCAGGTGGTCAACGATGTGGAATTTGGCTCTACCTTCCTGATCCTGGCTTCTTCGATGTTCAGCAGCCTTTCAATGCCTGCGAAATTTTTCCACGACAAAGTTGATCCGACAGTGGAAGGCGTCTGTGGAAGGTGGAAAGTACTTGTTTTGTTCGACGAACGCATGCAAGCCCAATAGACACCAATTGGTTGACGTCATATGTGAGACTAGATTCTGATAGATACCTTTAGAGATTGTTCTGGGATAGAAAAATGATTTATCGTCTAAACTTTCTATCTATTGAAGACAGGCTTTGAGTGGAAATATTATCAAGGGCAAACGTGACAAGTAGAAGTCCAAAACCTAATCTCATTCCTATAGCCAGTCCGATCAGATACAGCAAGAACCATTAACTATCGCCGAATCCCGTAGTCTTATTTGTGCAGAAAAATAGTTTGAACGGATTATTTGATCATTCCCCCGAAATAGGACAGGGCTTAGTTTGCCCTTATTTCCAACTAAGGGAGATTTTCATCTGGTCTCTCTCCGATCTGGCCTCAACGAAACTTATCCAGCCGGCGCTGCATACTGGATGCTTGTAATTTGCGTAAGTTTGGTTCCTTACGAAGGATTCAGTATACCCCTCCCACTACTCTCAGGTAATTGCGCAAGCGGCACGGACATCCTGCAAAGAAGTCTGGCAATTCCGCTTTAAAAACCATCTTCACCGGTTATCTTCCCACCTGTAGGTTACTTCAAGAAGCGTTGCCCCATTCCGTAGTACATAGTACTAAGATATCCAGTTATTCGCTGCTAAAAAGTAAAAGTAAGCAATACGCAAACGAGTCAAGGTCGATTTTTCGGCTGTTACCGGTCGTTAGGTATAAATTTCCAACCCCATCACACATGGAATTATTTATTTAATATAGGCGGCGTGAAGTAATAAATTTTAACAATGCAGACTAGGTGACAGTGCTTCAAGTTACAAACCAGCTGAATCTTATGTTTCGATTCCACGGGAAACGAAATGGTCGGCGTCTACATTGTAAGCCGTGTGCTACGTATAAGGATAAAAGGGCAAAAGCTCCTCGAGAACACTACCAGTTTCGCTATTGTTTTGCGCGCAGAATTGCAGTTGTCATACTTTAAAGGCACTAGTCTTCCATGTACGTCCATAAGGGTTGGAACAATCAGTATTTTTCCAGCCGGTTTCAGCAGAATCCACCTGACCTGCTAGTCTGACAAATGGTTCGATTCTGGTCGAACTCCTTACTGTAGTAATCAACTTCCAATATCCCGTTAGTTTTTCATGATAAAAAAGTGATAGCAAAATGCAGTATTTCTGATATTGGGGGAAAACCGACAGTCAGTGATTGTCAGAAGGCCTCAGTGAGCGATGATGGGTAACGGGAAGGCTGTAGGCCGCCTTCTTGACTCTATGTTAGAGTTGACGCTGGCTGAAAATCTAACTTACTTTCGGCTCATTAGTTTTCTTTCACACTTCACATCAGGATGCTTGTACTTCTCTCATAGAGGACCCCTGAACTTATGGAACACTCGTATTAAAGTCAAAGTTCAAGGCCCAACGCTGAGTCCTAATTTAACGTCATAAAGGTGCGCATAAGAGTGACAAATGCACCACATAGTTTATCAATATTCATTAAAGACAGATCTCCAAACTCAAAAGAGGAGGAACCCGACATGTATACACCACAAAAAACTAAGCACTCACTGCATGAAATATACCCAGTGCTAGATGTTGCATGCACCCGTAGTTTGAACGGAAAACTAATGAAATTTTTGCGCGAGATGCTCCAACCCCTTTTCTGATTGACCTTACGACTCGGATTACAGAGCACCCATTGCTCAAGCGTGAGTAGCATCCTTGCCGGATTTCGAACGACACTGAGTTGTTCGCTAGAAAACTGGACCGCAAAAAGCAGTAAAATGCATGTTAGACTCCACCTAATTCTTTCGGGCCTTAGCTTTCAGTTCTCCCAATATATCAAATTGCTTGGGTGTAATACTAACATATATACAATTGTAAACATATGAGTATATGGAAAAGCGCGAAGTTTAATGGCTTCTTTTGCTCAAATTATACAACGGTTGTTCGAGTGAGTACGGTAGATATTATCCATTCAACGATTCCCTTGAAATTGACAGTCACAGCCGCACATCGTCTTTTTATTGAGCACTTGTATTGTGGGAAATACGACTGGTGAGGTGAATTTTTTCTAGATCTAATTATTGTGTTTCATGTTAATAACCCAACTCGAGGACACAAGGATGCAAATTGAGCAACTGATCAGTCATTTCGTACAGACGCCATTTTCCTCCCATCCCTTCCCTAGCCACAAACTTGTTACATTTGCTGATCGATTGCGGATCTATTTCACAAGCCCCCGAGTATCATAACGTCTGGAGAAAGGCAATAAAACGTTTGGTAGCACGAATGATTACCTTTTGAATTTCGAGGTTTCACTGTTGCCGAATTGGACTTAAAAGTATCGCTTTCTTAACGCACGTCTAGTGATGCAAATGAGATTCTTCTGTGACAAATTAACTAGGTTTGCACATCACCGCAAGCAAAAAGAAAAATACCGTTTCTAAATCCAGGTCAAGTCAACTGCACTTTAGTAGAATTCTGCTATGGATTTACTTAAACTGCGATTTGCTAAGGCGATGCGGTTGGACGGACAGGTGGAGAGTTTTTAATATTACCAGAATTAAATCAAGCGTAAACGACTACTCATTATGAATCCGCAAATAAGTTTTACTTCGCACCTTCTGTCTATGATTTTGACGGTCGTTAAGACAACAAATCCCGGACGTATGATAATGCGCGCTGACTGGTAGCACAGTGAAATTCGTCTCCGGTGGGATCGAACCGGACGAGAAGTGTAGACACGAAACCAGTATAGCTTGATCCCAACTCCCAGTTACGTCCGTAATTAGCAACTAACAGCGATTCTTGTGGTTGTCAATTGTACGAATGAAATGGTTCCTGTCACGGAGGTAAGTAGGTTAACATTGCGCGCGTTGCTGTTCCCAAAATTCACCATAATGGACAATTTGTTAATTGGCTAATCGCTGCCTTGGGTACCCCTGGCAATGGTGTTCGGGTTAATAAATGACAATCCACTTCCAACGAGAATCGATAGTAATTAATCGACTTACTCGGATTGGACCACGTAACTAACACTAGGAAATTTCACTCTTACTCTGGCTTAAATGAGTGACACGCGTGTGTGCGACGCTACCCTGGAATCAATGTGATCGACGCGCCTGCAAAGATGTTCTCGATTCTCCTACTTTGTCCCTCTACAGTCCATGCAGCCATCCCAGTTTGAGAATTTCGCCACCGGAAGCGATGCATGGACCAGATATTTATTCCTACCCAGACAATGTCGCGATTCTCCTGGCTATTGAGCTTTCGCTCGTGGCATTTTAGTTTTGATATCAAGTTGTTTTATTTTGGGTAGGACCACGAAGCACAGTGGCATCCGATCACTATTTTATTTCTTTCAGGAAATGGTACGCTGGGATTTTCGATAGGGAGCAGCTTATACACTCTTTTTCTCGCATTTTATGGTAAGGACGGTCCAGACCAAAGTATACTTTTGTATATTGCACGTTCGCACTGATGGGTGATGCAAAAAATCGTCGGCGTTCCTCACTTCTGGCCAGTTTGGTTGATGCGACCCAATGCATTAGATCACCAGTGGACAAACTGTTCGTTATAAAACAATTGCTAGATGCTAACATCTGGATTTCTGTGATTCTATTCAACAATGACAGCAAATTCAGCTGCAAAATATTTATCTTAGACAACCAGTTATTTTGTCTTCAAAATGCTCAGACCCTATTGGGTTTGCACGAAATTCAGGACTAGCGATCAGGCAACTGGGAGGACGGACCATGAAGATATATGGAAGAATAGGGTTACCTGTCTAAGGTTTTGTATAAATTTTGGCCGAAATTCAGTCAGGCGTTACTATAGAGTAAACTCATCATAATGAACTATTTATTAAGTAGTAAAATTTCACAAGGGCTCCAAGTGAAAAAAACAGGATAGTAAATAACAAGGCGCCACTGCTAAACTACGATGGTAATCTACTGACTCTCCGACCGCGTGAGAGATCGAAAAGAGGACACGTGACAGCGAATGAGAGTTACCCTGCTCCCTTCATATATATGTGAAGCAGCCATCTTTTGGATGGGTTTTCGAATCCTTATTTTTGTGCTCTGCTATTGGTTGCAGGTGCCGTTCCCGGCAGGAGGAATGGAGAACTTGAAGGAAGAGTTTGAAGAGAAGTTTGTGGATGAGGCCAAAGTTCTTGAGAGTGTTATTCCTGTTGGTAAACTTGCTGACCGCTAGAGGAGTCTAACCTGCTGACTATGTTTGCTTGTTTGTAGATCGGCCGCACGTAACAATGTTTCAGTTTGTTAGCGGATGAAAGTACGAATCGGTAGCCGGGACCATTTGTTGTGGCAATCAGTAGAAAGTTTCTTAGCAAGACGGAATACCACGAATAGAGGCTAAAATGTTAGTGATCCGCGAGTGATAGTTAACGTACTATGGACTAATGCTACGCGACCACAGGAAGTATGGTGTGACTTAACTCCGGGATTGTTTCACCTCCTAGGTCATAATTTGGAATGACATCGATTGGTATTTCCAACATCTTAACAGTTTTGAAATTGGACATAAAAGAGTGCATAACCATTTATTTTTGAACATACGAGCGTCTCTGTGATGAGGCACCATCATTTATGATTTGGTGAGGACCACAGCTGACGTGCTATTTTTTCACAAAGTTCATATATTCTTGGCTGTTTGACTGACGCATCATGAACACAAACTTATCTCGAAAATTTATCCGAAAGTCCATGTTTTCATACCGGGTGCCAAATGCCAAGACATAATGTTGACCTACCGGTGAATCGGCTCGTACGGGCACACTGCTAATAGTTAGCAAACGAAGCGAAACTTTGTCCAAGTATGGTAGTTCTGTCAGCCACCTGAGACAGTGACAGTTTCGCTATCACCTTCAAGCACAGTCGACCATTCAGAATAGTGGGGAATCACGAGGCGCACAGCGAACATCCAGCGATGGGTACCAGCCCAGATGCATCACCAAAATGATGCTTCTGCCCTCGTTTCTAAGGTTGGCTCAGTCCAACTGACAAGAATTACCAACGAATAACAGTTGTGGTACCTGTTGGATCTTCGACGAAGCAGCTTTTATGCCACTCCTAACACTACAAAATATTACATATATATATATATTGACGCATTCAAAACTTTCCATTGTTAACATCCTTAGGGCTCTGCTACTTGCTAGTCGAAATAAAGGGCACGCAAAGCAATTACGAGATGAATGTATTTACAGCTTTCCTTTATTATACCGGTTTGTAGGCCAGTTAAACGTGGGCAGCCTTAGTTGTCCAGGTAAACGAGTCCGAACATGAGAAGTGAAACCCTAGTGAAGCAGGAAAACTTCATACGCATTTTTTAGACGTCTTTGACTTATTGGCGAATTGTTTAAGTGTTATAACAGCGTTGTGTGGTAGATGTTATTTGTGCCAACGCTGTTAGAACATTATACATCACTCACATTAGAAACCAATACTGGAGACGATCCAATTTCGAGTACACTCCTTACATCATTTGGTCTTATGACTTAACCTAGTTTAAAGTCTTAAGTGATAACAAACTCGCCTGTTCAGCAAAGAAACTTATTTTATCGAGTATTCTACCCACCATTGCGCCTGTATTAGTAAGCCGAAGATAATTGTTTGTTAATTAGGTTATTTTGGGTTAATTAGAGTCTAGTAATCATAGCCGACCGTGAACACATGCCCCAACCACATTAACCTGATCAGACTCATTCGTCTTTTCTAAAGACTGAACTCTGCGCTCGGACACCTTATGCCTAACCTCATAAAAGCTTGCAAAATTCCTCCATTGTGTTCTAGTAAAATTACAGAGAAATCTGTTTTCAAAATCCGACAGTTTCGGGCAACTTTTCCCCCCAAGTGCCATGTTTCTGAGTCGCATATCAGGACTGATCTCATTGCTGCAAGGTCAACTCCATCTTGGATCAACAATTCAATATCAAACGGAAACTGCAAAAGTCTCAAATTGATGAAAATTAATGAAACCGTATGTATGCAGAAAGACTCATCATCAAATAAGCAGCTATGTCTTGAGAGATAACTGACCGCCCAGCGAAACTTCTCCATTTTAGCTAACACCTCTCTCTAAAAACAAGATTGGTATCTGGACCAGTGTTATCCCGCAGCATCATCATTTTTACCATGGATGTTCAAAACGCACCTCAAACATAACTAGATGGTGTAGAAACAGATGCGACACCTTCATTTTCTCTCAGAACCATAAGGCTGTCCACATATTTCAGTTCAGGAAGTTTTCTTCCGGAACAAACATTAATCAAAGTATTCTCAAACACAAACTTCCTTAATCATCTCAATGAGGAAACTGACGAAAATAAATGAAGAAGAGCATTCGTGACAAGCAGCATTTCTTGTGATCAATTCGCATAAGTCAAGTCTACTCTTGGCGCTCACCAGACAGATGAAATGAGAACGACGTTGACGGGAGATCAGAAAACTATGTACATTTATTTGTTCCCAATACTCGGGGTCTTGCGGTTTCCATCAGTCTAAGGATAAACACGCGCAAACATGTCAAACGCTGAGAGTAATTTTTAATCCATACCTACGCTGAGGTGAAATTCGCTCCATTAGACTGGGTTGAAGTATTGTCAGTCCATATATGTATGTTTACTGGTGATGAATGGAATGCCAACTTTATTCTTCTCACCAGAATACTAAGATTTTTTATTGGAGTTCGCCAGTTCCTTTTCATTTTTCCCTCAAATATAGCGCAGCTCGCAGGAAGGAATTTTCACGCATCATGGCAATTGGTTGTTTCCTGTCTGGCGAAAAGATGAAAAAACCATTCGTTCATTCCGAATGGAGAATTAAGTCTACCAAATTTGTGCTTCGTTTTTGATTATCCTTTTAATGTCAGCTTAGTTTACTCAAGCCAGAATAAGGGGGAAACTTTTGATGTTAGAAATCTTTTGCGCATCGAGAAGTATTTTTTCTCCGTCGGAAAAAAGAGAATTTTTCACTTTCCTAAACTTCCCGGATAGCAGTGGAAAGTAAGGTTCTTTTTCGAAGAGGAATGGAAAAGCAAACAGCTTTCACGTAAAAACAACTTGTTTTAGACGCTCACTAGTTTTTGTGGCTTGGTGAATGAGTGCAATGGAAGAAACATGCTTTGTAGCTTCCAGGGCTCTGCACGGGATGGAAGCATTTGGCGAGCATGAACCTGAACACTTGAAGTGGTTTGGGACTATATGAGGTCAAAATAGTTCAGATGCTGCAAAGAGTCAGAGGACAGCGAAGTGTCACCACCTCAGGGATGAGACGGACTTGAGATTCGTATTTTTGATCTTTTTTGAAACAACAGGGGCTTAATCCACTGGAATGATGTCTAGTTTTCCAGGGTCTTTTATGATGACATATAAAGTTAGTGATATTCTTTTATTAGTTAATTATTATTCACCATCAAGACTAACGTTTGAATGTATTTAAAAGCGCGTTTTAAGGGGGCAGTTTGGCATTTGGCTTGCATCGGCCGCAAGTTTGCAGCGTGTGTAATGCACAGTTGTTGAACCTATGGTTTCACTATGGAATCGAACACACATTTATGAAACTTTTGTGTCATCGTTTAAAAGTGCACCGAGTTTCCGCCATAATGAAGTAATCCTTCATTTAACTTTCTTAAGAAGAGCCGGTAAGGTCAATCGTAAATGAAAAAAAAACAACACAACGGAACATTTCACGCTCCGAATGTGTGAATAAAATGACGTTTTAGCTCTAATGCGGAACGGCGCACATACAACAAAACGCAGTTTTATTGACTGTCTCCAAGATCAGATATTTGTTTTCGTCTGAAATGAAAGTAAATCATTTCAGCTGAAAATCACCGTGCACACGGTTGACAGAACAGTTGACCGTGAAAGACAGGATGCAACAAGTAGACAGCGGGCGATTCACGCATTTATTGCGCAGTGAAACAGGTCCTAGTTACCAAACTTTGCTCAGCTGCGTCCACTGTTTTTTTCTGAACTACGCTCAGGGAAGCTCCACCTTCTGACTAGTTGAGAATTCCCGGTCCAAAATGGACGTGTCCGAAACACTTTCTTTCTTCTTTTTGGACCTATCTTTAGCTTTGTTGGTCCGACTGACCTGAGTGACAAATTGAACCGCAGCTCTCGGTTGGGAGAATCGTACTGTTTTCATGTGTTCCGACTATGGTGCGCTTGTTTGTTGATAATGTTGCCCTTGTCTGCTGGACAGTGTTTTTGACATAGTCACTGTTTCCTCTTTGGACGACTGCTTTTGATTGGTTCGTGCCACGGGGTAGATGATCCTGTCCATCCAATGTGGTCGCATCCACTTCTACAATAGTTTTACAATAAACAACAACAGAATCTGCACCCGAATGGCCAAGCAGAGCAAGTTCAAAGTGAACTTAACTGGTATTTCGTACGCAGGTGTGTTTATGTGCGTACGTGGTCTAATTGGATGCACAGTGTCTGTGTCACACCGATCGAACAATTACCAACGAATATGCGTACACTCTTATCCGCGGCAGACTCAGCGTTTACCAATGATGAGGGCTATGTGTTGCACCTGATCGGTCGAATTAACAGATTGATAAGACTACTGATAGATACTCTTGTTAATCCAATCACCAAGTGCACATTCTCATCAGTTTTGAAGAAAATGTTATAATCTGAATCCACCCACGAGTTTGATGTGGGCTCGCAAAGAGTCTGGTAAGAAAGCTTGCGGGAGCAGACAGCAATCCTGATTATGCGAAGGCATATCTAGAACAGGGTAAGGTGGGATTGGAGAAGGTGCATATTTGATTAGCTGTGACATTAGAAGCCAAATACTTGTCTAGATGACAAATGTCACTCAGAACGATAGAATTAAAGTTACTGGACGGAAGACAGTTTCAGTTTTCGCATGAACTCAGGTTTTAGTCGGGAAATGAGCGAACCTGGAATTCTTGTGTAGCGGATGAATAAAGAACAACAAGAAAGGGCAACAGCAACTTCCAATACCGAAAGAGACCTGACTAAAACACTCTGTTGCCTACAGGATTTTTTTTACCTTTTGCTTCTTTTATTAATGAAAAAACGATGTACATCATTTTTCAGGAAGAGGGCGGCGGAGGGCTGCCAAATGGGGATTCGAACCCCTCCACTTTTACGTCCAAACGCTACGAGCTCACCTGCTTGACCACTACCGGCCAATAATACAGTAATATAATAATTCGTTCTGAAATTAGTGTCACAAGAAACTAGTCGTACCAGCCGTCTTTTGCTTTCACGCAAGTCAATCAAGGTTGCTCTTCACGTAATTGGAAAACAATATAAAGTTTTTACTTTGATTATACAACAATTGAAAGTGCCGTATCACCAGCAGTTTAAAAATCAACGAAAATGACTTCGTTAATTCATAAAAAGATGTTTCAGAGTTTCCTAATTGCAATATGGAGCGGACAGACAAATTCTGATCGAACAAATCGCCTAACCAGACAAACTTTCCGGATGTATTTTTTAAATGAGCTGACTAACTTTTTTCCAGAATATAAGAACGTGCCTGGACCTCTATTTCTTATTGAATTCACATTGGTCCATTGATGTGCGTACAATTAATGTGTTGTTTCATAGATGAAATGAATGGGACACGAGTTCAACAGATAGATGACTGGGACATCAGAGTAAATAATTCAGATAAAGTTTGCACACACCTGGAGCATTGACATCACTAATCGAGTTTAGAGCGTTTTTTTCCCCGGTTATCGTGCACATTTACCTGAGGGACGATATTTAGATTTCTTAGACCAAGTTGCCAAACCATAAGCCTTTTGATGTCACTGAATCACTCGTAAAACCCCCCAAAATCTCCCGTAAAATGAGATAGTTTTCGGACATTTTCTTTTTTCGTCACTGATAAGTAGCATTCGCGTTATGAAAGCTTCGTATCAGTTATTAGTTATTCTATCGCACAAGGCAGCGCACATCCACAGTCGAATTCAATGGAATTGGCCAGTGGAACTGTGGTGACGACACAGGCCGTAACAGACACCGGACATTCATATAAAGGCCGATCGACAAAGTCACTGAAACACTGACTGATCGGATAAGAAATCATTTTGAAAACTCGTGGCCCTGGATAGTTTGAATCTATAGGTTTAGAGCGATGATTATCGGCATGCAACCGGCCTACTTGATGAAAGTCATTTTTAACACAACCCCTTTGCGACTGGTTCAAACGGAAAAACGTCTTCTACTGTTCGACTGGAGCTAACCAGAGAAAAACGCAGCTGAGGACTTGTTTTAGCACGGACATTTGTGTGCGCATGACCACAGTTCATTCAAAAATGGTCGAACAGATTGTCTGTGTTTATGAAAGGCTGAATAGAGAGCAGTCTAGTTTCTAAAAACATGAATCCGAGACTTTGTGAAGTAAGAGGCGGAACGCATCGAGGCGTGAAAACGTGATTTTGGACGATTGATATGCTGAAGATGAAAAGGGTCCGACGTATTATTCTGCGCAAATGTTTTCCACACAAACAACTGAACATTACATAGTTTACTTGTTAAAGTTTTCAATGGTTTTTGAGGTGTCACAGTGACACCGAACGGACCGGAGGTGGCCAAGCGTGGCGATCATGGCGTTTGCATTATGGCGTTTGATCATAAGATCACGGCGTTTGGACGTGAAGGTCGTGGGTTCGAATCTTCCCACTGTCGGATCAACTTCCCCACTCGGCATCCGTATTCGGCAGCGAATGCCTCCCTAAAATGATGTGCATTGCTATTTCAATAATAAAAGAATTGAAAGTTTAGAAAAATAAAGACCTTGGTAAGAGTCTGCAAAAAATGTCACTAATAAATCAGCAAAAATGGCACAGAAAAAACAGAGATTAACGGGAAGAAAACAATGGTGGGCTTTAGGGAAAATCGGGTTCTGTTTAACGTTGAATTGTCTCAATTTTTGTTTGAAGTTGGGAGCATAAACTAAGCATAATTTGACTGCGTATTCCTCATTTAATAGTGTAAAAGTAAGATTTTGTCACACTGCACAGTGAAAAGCAAGGTTCGCTGAATTTATTCTGACCACATAGGTTATAATTTGTGCAACAATTTTAACCAATGAAAGTTTCCACTGGATAGACAGATGGTCCGTCGGGACGGTTAGCCTAACAGAAATAGTCATATCTTTTCATCGAACAACATTTTCCGAACGAGGGAAATATTTTTCACGTTGTGAAGCCAAAATGAAGACAATCGGAAGCTGGCAACCACAGGCCACAAACCGAATACAAACCTATGCTTCATGCATTATCAGACAGAAATTTTTCATAATCTGTGCTGGGACCAAGTGTTGACTAATACAACCACGATGACTGGCAACTGTACTGCGTATCGAGAACAGTTAAGTGATATTTTTGACTACTATTTTATTTAGAAAATCCCAGTTAACGGTTTATTTCACTATTACGCTACTCCAGCCGTTTTACTCTTCTTGTGATGTCCACAAAAATTACTTCTTCCAGTAACCCGGTAGGGTGACGTTTGAATAATATTAAAATGATTGCGAGTGGGGTGCAACGTATAAACTTTCGTATTCTCCATACGGAAGCGAAACCGTGGAGGTTTCTAGATGACTGCTGGGCATTGACTGACTAAACTAATAAGTTTAGTAGAAAATACTAAACAGTTTTCATGTATCGGAAACGTTGTACTAGCGATTTGGAGTTGTACTTTGGACTAATGAATGAAACTCTGCAGAACGAATTTCTGCTTTTTCTTTTTCAGTTTACGGAACCATAGAAAAGTGTAACCCACATGCCAGATGGTTCATCTGTCAACTTGTTGTAGATGTCATCTATCCTGTTCAAGTTGTTGTCATTTTTCGCCTAGTTCAGTCAGTTATTTAAAGTAAATAATATGCAATTTCTTACCTGTAATGTATCAAATTGTCATATAAAACTCACTAAAGATTGATGGCAAATTTGACATTGCATTACTCTTTATTTTTATTGAATTAATTTTATGTGGTGAATCGGTGAACCAAGACAGTTTATAGGCAAACATCGACTAACAAATATTTGTTTTGTCAGTGGGTAAGAAAAGCCCAATAGATTCTTTTCACCGAAACATGAATAGACTTCTTGGGTAAGCCCACTGACCGATAGTTCAAGGGTATTCGAAGGATGTTTCCTATCTGATATCGCCAGCTTGTTTTTACTTGTCGATTCCATTCAGTTAACGGTGGAAACTTTACTGTTGTGACTCTTCTCAAAGTAGTGACCAGCATGGTGATGATGAATACATTAAGAAATCTGTTTGGTTCCGTATCAGTTGTCGTCTTTTTATCCCATCACATGCTGAGTGTTTTTAAGACGGTTGCATAATGTTAACTGCACTGTAGTAAGTGGTATTTTAGAAATACTTGTTACAATTGATCTAGCCATGAGATAGTTTCGACCTCAGATGGATTCGAACTCACACGTGAGTACACTCATGTTTTAGTGCTCCTTTAACGAAACTGTGCTGTGCGGTGGAAGGAACTCCAAACATTCACTTACGGGCCATTGGTTACCAGCGCCCTTTTTTCGTCGTTTTCGACTTCAGATTGCTCTTGGGCTTGTCTAATCTCGTCTGCGCAACCAAAGTGTGAGGACGTGGTCCGCACCGCGAGTTGAATCAGGGACCCCAAATCCCGTGCACCAAAATTACATCTTGAGACCAGAATGCATACATAACTGTCCAGCTATGCATTCTGTCTTCTATGCTGCTCAGTTTAACCTTTGCTCATTTTCGCGCACAAGTGTCCGATTAGCGGGGGGGGGGCGTGCCTTTCAGATTTGGCCACAGTAAACCAGGAACCGATATCCTATTCTCTGCCATGGGCATCCTTTTAGTGACGGGGTTTCACTGTCTGTTTCTAACATGGGCGATCACTTCATCGGAAATAGCCTACCAATTCTGTTATCATTGATAGTTAGTTAGTCACCATTAGCCTAATGAGCTACGGAATTCAAATCAAATAGTTGCTGTCTGTATTCGCATTCTCCAACTGAATCCCGTTGACCTTTAACCGTAACGATTCTGCACCTGTGAGTTGTGGGCTAGACTATTTGATTATCTACGACTAAGGTCAAACTAAGGAAATAGTTTTCGAGAGATAGTGCCCCAGAAACGCATTATTCGTTGCGACACAAAATAAGAGCTCTAATTTTAGCGTCTTTTATCCATTCTTGGGTTTTAAAAGAGCTATGGCTCCAAATACTCAAGCGCTCGGCTGATTGGGTCAACAGGGATGATATTTGCAGACAAATGGCCCGAACAAAGGACACTTTGTTCTTATCAGTTGTACTGTGTGGTCAGATTAAAAGACTGCTGGATATGCGAAATAACGTCTGACGACAGAAGAAGCACCGGAGTTATCTTCTGAATTCAAATCAGGAAACGCGTAGAAACAACACCAGGAGGCCTGATAAAAATTCTCCCCTTCCGTTGAATACCAGTCTCGAGTGATAGTCTCTTGCTGTCGGCTCACCACATCAGCTTACTTGATTGATGTAAGGTCTGATTTTAAAATTGGTTCTGAAAATATGGCTAGCTGTCTTGGGTCTTGGGACTATAGGGTTGATTTGGAAAACTCTACCTTGAGCCCTAAACCAAACGATCCCACCCACAAGACGATGAGACAACCTACGGGTCACGTAATCCACTGGATGTGGTTAGACACCTTGGATTGCCAGTATGCTCCTGAGCCACAGGCGCCCGTCGATACGCAGCTGTATGCTTCGTACACTACCGATGGTTGGTTCGGATTTAAGGTTTAGTGTCGAATGAGAAAGTGTTTGGTTATAATCGAGTTTGAACCTGGGGCCGTAAGGAGTGTCGGATAGCCATTGACAATCACAAGTGTAATCGTTGCTTATGATTTTTCGAACCGCTTTGATTAACGTTCGATAAAACACGTGTAAGTCTTCTACAGCGAACACTTCTCTGCTAGATAAGTGGACCAACTGAATCATTCCCTTCAGGAAATGTGAGAACCCCCGGATCACTTATTCAAGTCAAAAAACAACAGGGAGATTTGTAGGAGGGAATAGAAGTTGGCAAATTAATAACAGTGCTGTTAATAGTTTACACTTGTGATCGTCAGTTTTCGGGTAGATTGACGCAGATGACAGGAGACCCCAGTATTCTCATCAATCCTGTCTGCTGGCTTCATCTCGGTGAACCTTGACTAGGAAGAAACGATCTTCATTTGAAGTGAAAAGAATCCATGGATACTTATGCATCGCAGTCGCCTCAGTTGCAATCCAGATTTATCGAATAGCCAGGAAAAGGTTTGCAAACCTCGATAGCCTGCCTTGAATGAATACACACTTCTGGTAACTTCGTTGGCTCGCCGAATGAAACGGTAATCATCTACTTGTTCTTACGGACAACTACCTCTCGTTCTTAATGATTCTTTTCTGATTTTGTTATTGTAGCTCTGTGAGGTCCACTTTTTGTCCAAAACCGGGTAGATGTAATTTATTTTAGAGCCAGTTAGCATAGGATATCCGTGCACGGAACACAACAGTACCGAACTACATTTTCAGTACTAACACCCACCGTTTTGTACAGGCTAGTTGTATGGTGTTTACATGGTCAGTAACGTGTTTGGATAAGTATAAGTAATATTGAATGACTCCTCACTTCAAATGGTAATTCCGAATTGGACTAATGAAGAATGAACAAGTGGTAGCAGTTAGATGGAGTGAAACAGTGTTCCTAAGTACATCTGGTGTCTCCGAGTTACGAAATTACTTTGTTCCCCGCCAGTGCTTTGCACTCGCTGTTAGTGATGCATTGAACACAGCTAGGATCTGTTTCGACAGTCGTAATTTGAATGCGATTTAGAGTTTTTACTCATACATAGGGCGCGTAAAAGCACACGCCAACAAAGGCTGAGAGTGGTCCTGAACAACAGATGGCAATTATCAGCAATCAACACTGTTTCGTCTCTTAACTGGGTGGTTGATCTGACCATGGTTTTTTCATACTTAGGATAATCGGTTTTTCACAGTAACTATAAGTAAATTTATGATACGCCTGTGTGAATAGAATTTACATATGGACTAGCTAAGCAACATCCCGAATTTAATCACCTAGAGTTGCTTGATGAGAGAGAAATTGCAGGACAGTTGGATGGGTTTCATAATATTTCGCTCGCCACAGCGTATCCGAAAATGTTGTTTACCAATGACCGCGTTTTGCTTCTTCGATTTGCACGCAAGTTTTGACAGTATTTTCAGCACCAGTAAACGTGGCTGGACACTTTCGATAGCGAAATTTGCACAAATGGTCTCTTTGCTCCAGTTTATTGGAATTCTCTCGAACGAAATTGTGAACGAGTAATCAAATCACCATCAAATGAAGCAACTAAAATCTTGTATTTTATGATGATGTTGCATCGGAGAAAATGAATTTAAAGCTGTATATAAAGGCAGCGCCACAGAAACGAAATCAAACAAAAAATGGATCCATTCGAAGTGGGTTGGTCAAGGACTTTGTAGATCGCAAATTCTAGGCGGATAACTTTTCAGGATTTCTGAATCTTTCTTCAAATGAGAAATAAATGAATGCATCCACTAGATATCCGGAAGTAAGTTCCACAACGCTATTGTTTACGAACACTTACGAATGATGACATGTTGCCTAGAAATTTGAATTAACGGTTTTTCGCCAACTGGCGATGCCTAGACTTTCAATGGTCTCCGTGCAACTGAACTTATTACGTCCTACTGTGTTGAACGGAATTCCTGAGACAAGGGATTAGAATGGTGTACCTTGAGCCTGGACTATGACAATCGAACACTTTGCCATTGTTCCTAACTCAACTAATTATCCATGTACACTAGAAGTATTACACACACTAGTAAGCAACCCAGAGGATGGTAAGCGAGATCACAGATTTCATTATGGGATCAGAAGTAACAATTCTGTCGCACTCCTAACTGCGAAACCCCTGGCTTCCGTTCGAGTGGTCTCCTTTTTGGTTATCTCCACAACAGACGACGTTCACCCATCTTCTACCCGCAACCCAAACAGAAAAATGGAATTTGACAGTAGCTGTCAGCTGACCGCGAGCCTATGCTTCTTCAACCCGTTCGGATTGAGATTATCACTTAAACAAAAACACGGGGGGGGGGGTAATAATGCAGTCAATTTAGTTGACTAACACTTGGTCGAAGAAAGAAGTTCTTTTTATCTGAATAGATTTCAGTCAGTGTTGATCAGGATGGAATATCTAACTTCATATGAAAAGGAAGCTGAGCTGTGAGTGTTTTTTGATCTCCTATCGATCATCCATGACTTTAGCGGATTCGATGCAACTTTGTTCATCTCACTTAACCCGGTGAATTAAGTACACTTCCCTGTCAGAAAGGACGGCTGTATGGATTTCGCCTTCATAGAAAGTAAATTTATCTAGGGTCTAAATACCACGAAGCAGTCGTGGCCACTATAACTTGAAGGAATTTACGACGATAACAAAAATCAGTCAGGATTATTTAAGCTCATGAAAAATTGTCAATCGGAAAATCACATCACCTGAAAACCCCTTGTTTTCAAGCAGCAAGGTAGTCGACAGGTGTTACTAGTTTGCTTGCAAAACCCCAGTATATCTTTTGCGCATCTCACTGACAAAACTATTGGTTTTAACCGTGTTCCTTTTTGACAGCTTACGTACAGATTGACAAGTCTTTCTAGTCAATACGACAAGTTGGGATTAGTCCATGAACAAGTCACATGATACATTCCGGCACAGCCAATGAGAACCGGGGGGGGGACAGGCAGCCATAAAGTTCAAAAATTCCAATTTTGTACATAAACGAGTGAGCTGTGCTCGAACGAACTTCCTTTCTGCTGTTTCGCTTCGTTGTTTTGGTTTGCTTAGCTTGTTTCGGAGCCAATTCAGTGCTTAGGGGCAATTCGTATAAGCTCGTTATTGTGACTGACTCAGTTCCGTATACCAGTTTCAAGTCCAGATACCATAAAAATCTTACAAAAAAGGGAGACATATCAAATAGACATCAGAATTAAAGTGGATAACTAAGTGTATAAGAACAGAAATCCAAAAAACTTTAAAATGCCGTGTGTAGATACTATTTTTGAAATCATCACATGGTTTTCCTTCTGTTGAGTCAGTGTTTTCCTGCTCGTCTTCGGCAGTTTTCCCGGGAATTATGCAACTGATCCCACGGCTTTTCGAGAGCACCTAAATGCAATTGCGACTCACGAAGCTTCAGACCTCTATGATTTGTTCCTTATTGTCTTGAAACCGACCACCGATGCTTTCGTCTGTTCGCTGATAAATATTTTTAGTGATGGTTTAACCGGAGAGGCTGTTGATACGTGAACACTCGAAAAAGGTATCGGCTATTTTGAAGAAGGCCTCTGATAGATACCAGCTGAGTGGAGGCATATTTATGATGATCAAAGCATTGGAAAGACCTTGTTGCAAAAACTAGGATATTTGAAATTTAATTGAAAAGTCATATTAAATTGATCCGTTAAAAAATGAAATCCAGGAGCTGTACATTCATATTCCGAAAAAGATACGGCAACTTATTCAATTCGGAATTGTTATGCCTCACACGACAGCGAAGATCAATGGTGACGTGATTTGGGATAGTTTTACTCCATTTTCACATCAGACCCCCCGTCGGTCATCAACAACGTCAGCTGCCAAGGCAATCGTCCTCCAATCGGCGGTAGTATAACTTTTGAAATTGAACCTACGATTTCCTATTCCATCGTGACTTTGTTTGAAATCATTTTGGAAGCAACTTCTAGTTCCAAACCAGCCATGGATGGCGTAAGAAGCTTACGATTCCGCGTTCACCGGCGGCTGCGGGGGAGTTGTTCGCTGAACATCCAGGATGTCTGGTCTCGTCCGGAGGGCGTGTCCACTGGATAAACGGTTACCGTCTCCAGGGGACCACAAGACCTTCGAATCCTCCTGCTGCTTTGCAGAGTAGACCGTTCAGTCAAAGAATTCAGGCAGGGTCTGGGTGAAACTAAGCCCACCGAAGAACCGTGGATCTCTACGGGTAGCAAGTGATGTGGAGGTGGAGAGTGGAAGAGTATGTATAGGTGTGGTGAGCTCTCCATGTTATTTCTTTTTCTTTCCTGTTTATCCGTAACTTTCTCCTTTTTAACTACGGTTCTGGTGTTGTTTGATCTATAACTAGGTTTGCACTATGTAAAATAGAAAAATGGATTAGTTAGACTAAGGTAAACTTCGCTGCCCTAAATGTGGTACGTGTGTCTCAAGAAAACAGGGCGTGTGATACATTTTCGAGCCGTCATTAGTGGATGCTAGAAAAAACTCGACGTGTATTGTCTAAAATCTACAATTTATCCCTCCACAGAATAATAAAATCCATAGATAAAATCTTAAGGGACAAGCAATTCAAGGACAAGGCCGGGATGGAGGAAAATTGAATTCGCATCTGTTTTCACTGTTTTTTATGACATCATCGTGAATTAGATGGGAAATAAAACCGAGTTGGATTGATGGAACCCACTTTCATACCAATTGAAAACCTAGAGTTGGTGGGATTGTGAAAGCACGAACCAGTTTGATTGGCAAGACGGATGGTCACAGAAAAACGTGAATATGCCTACAAAATAGGCGAGGTTTATTCCATAACATGTCCCAATTAGACGATAGAAACAGTGCTGAGTTTCCAGCCAGAGAGCACATTCAATTTAAACAAATACTGCATTCTTGAAGACAAGAGATCATGCTGTGAGTCACTTCGTTCTGCTTGTTCTAGGCAACCCTGAAATTATTCTGTTTTCACGTTTAAATACGGACGACATGGGATCGATAATGATATTTTTTCGTATCTGTGTGCCAACTGAATGATCGATTGCACTTAGATGATTTAAGTTTCTTACTAAATAATCCTGAATTCAATAGTGTCCAATTTACACTATACACAGAAGTACAAGTTTTTAGAAGCTCAGGTACATTTTTCCCACCAAAGCCAGAAAAAGATAGAGAAACGGCTCATTCCTTTGGTGGGCAGTTGAAATGGTCATTCTGTCGAAAACATTATTCTCGTTTGAAGATTACTTGATGCGGTTCGTTGAATAAGATGGTTTTTAAGTGCATTCCAAAATCGACCAGGCGGTCGCTTCAAGGTAACTGATAAGCAAAGAGACGCCCAAATTGACTTGTTAAAACAGGACAGTAGACAGTTGACGGAGACACTTTCGTCAAAAAATGGAACGTCCAGTTTGCAACTTCATTGAATTGACGAACAGTAAAAGTGTACCTGCCGTGAGCCGTCTTACTTTTGGCTACGTCAGACGTCCATATTAGGGCATGGTGATAGACTCCATGACTGTCTGTGTTGCGATGTCCTATGTGGAATTCGGTTCCTTTCCACCCCGGAGTCCTACTGCTTACCTTCGGACAGCGATGTTATTTCGCTTTGTGATGTCTAAACAAGACTAAACTTGTTTCGCCATGATCGTGGAATGGGCCGTTACAGGTGAAAGTGTACTGAGTTGTAAGATATTCCTCCCCAAGAATATACCATATTGGACTGAATCATGATAAAAGTCACTTGAATTGTGTCTCCTCGGGCTCAAAGTCATTTCACTGACATTCCTTTTTGTTCTTATCTTGGTATTTAGGCGCAGCATTTAAGAGCACATGCTACCGCAGCAAGACTTTGCTCGAACCATCCGATGTCATTTAAGAGAAATATATTTTTACTCACCGTAGGACGGGATGTTCAAGACAGTCCGAACTCTGATTTTTTCTACTATCCATGAAGACGTCACTAACGAATGGTCTATGAGTTTTTCATGCAGCCTGAATCATAAAAATAACTGTTGCACACCGACTTTTCCAAGTGAAAGTTTTTCTCAGCCAAAACAATGTGGTATTTAGGCCAGTAAATAGTAGTCCAGGACACATGCCTATCATATCTGAGAACTGAAGCGGGTTGCAACAAGTCAACCTATAGTCGGGCTGTGCGTCGATCTGAGGTCGAGTGAAATAGGTAGATATTTGTGACTGCAATTTCCAGTAATTGGGATGGGCTAAACTTATAATGCTCTTATTTTCCTCCGGAGGACGGTTCACGACTAGAAAGGATATTGTTGTGAGGTTTCCTACCCACACTATCGTACCATGGATAATGAAACCGGCACTTAAAAAAACGTCTGTGCCATTTTACCAACCGCTGTCGTATATGCATCAGTTACGAAAACTTCCAAAAAGTGTAGAAATGCAAACACCGACTTGTTGTTGATAATGATGGTGTTAAAGTGAAAAAGCAACTTCAAAAACCCAATTGTGACAGTCAGGCTAGGTGTTCAGTACCGGCCGTCTGTATCCCGCGACGAGAATGAAGCCGTGAATCTTGGCGCTTTTGAACGTCAGGGTCCTTGTTTCGACCTTGATATTACAGACTGCATTCTGATTCGACAATCTCCAACTGTCCGGCACACCGTTCGTGAACTTTTACCACGGCTGTATTTTCTAATAAGTAGGATTTTAAAGAAAATAGAAAAAACTCGAGATCCATATCGGTTTGGCTGAATCGTCCTAACAACCAGAACTGAAGAGTATTTGTAAATTGCGATGGCCTGACCAGTAGAATCATTTCTACCAGGTTGTGATAACTTAGCACTTCGTTTTCAAGGAAGTTGTGTTTATCGCCAGGTATTGATTCTACTCAAAGTAGAACAATACTGGACCGAAAATCTCCCATAGAATGCTGACCATAATTATCCATAGTAAAGTTTGATTAGACAGTTTAGAATCTGTTTTTTCATGGCACGAAATTTATGCGAACACGTTTGCAAGAAATCGTTTCTCAAGCCTGTGAAATCATGCGTACTGGTAGCAGACTGAAGTTTTGTTCACCGGATTAGAGGAGGGGAGACAGAAACTGGTAGTTTGGAATTGGCTAGCCCTAAAGTGAGGCAGGTTTTTGTGATCATATAGTATTACTGTAAAAATACACACAGTCCATATTCTTTCGCAATCACTTCAGACAGTAGAAGATAACGATGCATGGATCTATTTTTGGTGACTCCTAAATGTGGTCACAGCAGTGGAAGTAGGTTTACTAGTGATAGTAATAGCAGTAGCGATAGTGGTAATACTACTCCTATTACCACTGGCGCCAGTAGTATTAGCAATGTAAGTACTGTTAATAGTAGCAGTGATATTACTAGTAGTACTAGTAACAGCAATAGTAATAGTAATGCTATTAGTAATAGTAAAACTAGTGGCATCAGTAGTAGTAGTGGCAACAGTATTGGTAGAAGTGGTACTAGTGATATTACTAGTGACGGTAGTAATAGCGGTAGTGGTAGTAGTAGCAGTAAGAGTAATAGTGTGCCCTGGTACTATGGGATACTTCATGAAAATTTATAGGTAGGAGATTCCAATCACGGAAAAAAACTCAAAGGTGTTACGAAGTTGACTGTTTACCAGGTAAATATTCAGAATAAAGTGGACGATTACATGCGTGATATCGCGGAAGAAACCGGGTAGTAACCTAGAAATCTTTTGAAAGTAGTCTAAAATCCCTTGCCATTCTCCGATTCCCCACGTTATTTCGAAATTACGTAAAAATATTTAGAATCGGACAAAGACGTGCTTCTTTTCCACAAGACTTTTCGAAAGTACATTTGCGCGCAGATTTCAGAATAATGCATAAATAGTGATAATACACAGCCACATTTTGCTCAAAATTGATGGAACTTGGGAAGTTGGGAAAAATATGCAACAATAAAGCGTGAGAAACACGGGACACAAACTACTGTCTACTTTAATGACATGGTTTTATTGTCGTTCGGAATATTTTTTTTAACTAAAAAGGTACTTTAATCTGCACCACCCCTTTGTATCACGACATTAATGGTACTAGTGGAGGTAGTAGTGGTAGTGATAATAGTACTAGTAATAGTAACAGTAGTAGTCCCAGTACACAGTACAGTAGTACAGTACAGTAGTAAAAGTAGTGCTATAAGAATGCACGGACGTGCGAAATTAGATCTGATTTGAGCATCACCCAACGCGACATCGTGATTAATGAATTTTACAAAAATAAACACAAGGAATAAGGTAATATTGTAAAAGCATTCCCTTGCAAGACCAGTATGGCATTCATATTCATTCCGACTAGGCTTTTGGTTACGATAGGATGATTTGACGGTTGTGTAAAAGTGCTTGTGGGAATATGTCGCCGAGTTTCATTCAGCAGATGTCTTAGGAATCAAAGCAAGGATAGTAGGATACCTATAACAGTTCTAATCAAACAGTAATACTTCAGTCCTCAAGCCCCAGACATCTTGCGTATCGCACTGTTAGTTGAGGTCGACAGTCTATGCACAATTAGTAATTCAACTCACTGGTCTTCGGGGAAAATTTACAGGCAATTAGGTTCCGCATCGGAACCCTAAACTTTGTTGGGTGCAGGAATGTTTCTCTTTTGCCGTTGTGTATTTTGTTCTAGGTCAGTTTCTACTGTTAGTCTCTGTGCCGTCATTTTCTTTTAAAGATTGGGGGAAATGTGACCATGAAACGCAAATTAGGCAAGGTGTAAACAGCACATATAATTTAGAAACAGAATATCGTGTAATCATGATGAAGACAAAAGTACACGTGAATCTTTCGTAAGTCCACTAAGGATAGTACTTTCTTCGGGACATTTGCTGATTCTTTGCCTATGAAGTCTTGATCCACAGTGGATGCATGTAGAGAATCTGATGTTTGGATTTTGACGGTAAGCGCTTGAGTAGCCTGCGTCCAATCGTGCTGCCTCTGGTTTGGGTGATAGTCCTTCTAACAATTACTTTGGTTCGACTCAAAATTCACGCACTTCAGCAAAGGCAACAGACGGGGCTTCCTGTTGCAACATGTTGGAACAAGAAAGGTACGCATTCCAGCTTTGAACAGCCTAATGCAATGAGAAGAGTATCATTAACGGACTAGTTGAATGCACAAACTCCGATAGTTTTCGAATTCCACGTCTCGTTTAGTAGCCATTTTAGTTTGCTTTAATGCACTGAACAAATCCATATTATCTCAGAGCACAACTCTGCTTTTCAAAAAGCTGAAAACAAAAGTTTATGGAGTACAGAAACAGAATATAAAAAGGGTTATTCGGTAAATAAACGAGAAAACTCCAGGAAAAATACACTTCCAAAAAGTTATTTGCTCCGCAAGAACTGATTGGTATAACCAACGGTTAATCATGAGTACCGAAAAAACAAACTACATAGAGCCTTTCCCCGCCATCGCAAGACCAAAGTGTAATTGCTATATTTCCCGAGTGCCATTGCACATTGAAAGTCTTACTGATCGCAGATTAGTCAATACACAAAAACTGACCCTGAGCAGTGAATGATATTTTCGAATTCTCAGTATTTCAGACGCCCATGACTCTATCGTCACTTGTCAAAAATTATTATTAACGGAAGATCCAGTCTGTTAAGTTAGATGTAATCAGTAATGCAATGACCGTCAACCAAATTTCTGACTTCAAGGAATAATGAACAGTTCAAGTCTTTTGAAACATGGGTTTTGTAGTTGATTGCCTAACGATAAGGGTTTCATGTTCGATGACAAAGTGGCCCATGTAATGGCGATTCTGGAGCTTGAACGATGATGTTCGGGATGCATTACTCAATCTGCTGGATTCGGTTTTTTCTCTCTCGGTGTGCGTTATAGTTAAACATGAAACAATAGGACAGATCGGACATTATCGACTTCGCACACACAATCAACGATCTTCGTCACAGCCCATAATTATATTGTTAGTCTTCTATTCGGATTTTTAACGGACCCAAGTGTGTTGTCGTTTAAATTTATGCGCATAACGTAATCTGTTTTGCACCAATATACTACTTTAGTCCACTCGTAATAACTCACGCGTGCAATACATTTCCACCCTTATAAAAGTTGAAACCAAAAGTACCGACAAGACATTCACCAGCCGAATCGTGAGCACAACCGGTCCCGGTGGCAAAGCATTTGACTGTTGTGTGGGAAGAAAAGGTACATTTGTAAGTCTTTAGACTCATCTATGAAATCTATGCTTTGCGCCTTTCTAGGCTATCCCTGGGCATTCCATTCTGTCCAACGGTCTCTTCTAATTCACCACCTAGAAACATTTGGTTGTCCCACGCGCTTATTAATTTGGCCGTGTAATTATTTTGCTAACCAAACCCAGTGCATACAAATGTACGGTAAAATTCAAAACCGTCGATTAACAACTCAAGAGTGCTACAGGGTGCTGTTCTTTCGTCGTTTCGCTTCTTTACTTACATCTGCAACTTATCAACTAGCTTCCCCTGTCATCTGTTTAAGTATACTGAAGTTTCCCTCTCTCAAGCCGTTTCAAACATCGATGATTTTCAAAGTTTTTCCAGCAACCTATCTTCTGTTTACCATTTCTCTGCACGAACTGGTTTAAATCTCACCACATCTAAGCATATCGAATGTCTGTTCTCTCTCTCTCTCTCTCTTTCAGTCTACCCATCCGAGCCACTTTTTACCAACTAAGAACCACCTAACAGAGTTGATTCCTTGAAATGTTTGGGGCTAATTGTTGATAAAAATCCGAAGTGGGCTTCTCACCTGCGTAACGAATCTACGACGGTTGTCATTTCAAATCACTACAAGGTGAAACAAAGTACCATCTCCTGATTTCTATACCAATGTTTTTTCAATTCTTCTTTACTGTTCTCTTGTCATTTTTCCAGAGTTTCTTATAAAAGACTTTAAAATTCTTCACTAAAGGCTATCAATTATTAGCCGTGTGTCCTTGGTACCACTACCTGAATTGTCCCTTAATCTATGTGATCAACACTTATCAGCATGTCAGAAATTTACCCACAAAATTCTTTCTGATCCCACGCTTCCTCTGAACAACGATCTTTCAAAGTACCACTCTCATGTTTCAACAAGATCCGCTTTTCGTTCCATACCCTTAGGAATTAATATCTATAGGAACCCCACTGCCCAATATTTAGCACTCATCTTGAGAAACCGTGATCGTGTTCCAGCCGACTTCATGAACAACCTATTTTAATGCGCTCATATCAGTCCTCGACGAGTTTATTTATTCTTCATTTTCACAAGGTGATGAATGTAGCTATCTTCTTATCTTTCTGTACGATCTTCGGCTGAAATGCGAAATTTTTGTACCAAAGTGTCTATACAGTACAATTTGAATTCCAAAATTTCTGGGGGTAGCCTCTCTTGTTCTTCTTTTTGCTTACGGTATTGGAAAATTGGTCTATTTGCTGGAACTCAGTGGCGTCAAGTTAGAAGAAGCAGTAGGAATAAATTGAACACTTTATTAGTGCAAAGAACACGCCTGTTTCATAGAACTATCATTCGTGCCTATCTTTTACGTTTATTTACTATCACCTCTTTCAAAAGTTTTACACAACCAATGTGTCCGGCACGTAATTCTAAGTTAAAATATGTCGCTAATTTCAACTTATAAATGCGTCAGTTTTTAAACACTTCCGAATACTGGAGAAAACAAGTCACCCATAGCAATCGGGGTCGAACAAAACAGCGCAATGAACGCCGAATTCCTTTATGATCTCCTCAAAATCATTCCCAGATCGTATGGAATTCTATTATCCGACGGTCGTGCTACCTAGTGCATGAAATACTAGAAGTGCTACGATCCAAAGGAATTTAATGCGTCGGCCTGAATTCCTTGGAACATTTGGAATTTTAGGTTACTTCAAGGTGATGCGACTATTCTTTCAGAATGTGGAAGCGAGATTCAAACCGTCTGATTGTGAGCACCTGTTTGGATGCCCAGGAAATCGAGCAGTTTTGAAAGTTGTGTTCAGTCTTCCTACAGAACTCAGGGCTACAAATACTACAAAGAAGTTTTGAAGGTGTTTTCTAAGCTTTACTGATTGCTCGTTTACCTACTTTAGTCGAATGACCACGAATGGCAGTGGTAGTTCTGACCAGCAACATTGCCAGTTGAATGGAAGTTAGGTTTTGGCAGGGTTCTTTTACATTTCACGTAAGTTTGTTTGAAAAACAGCGGCAAAACGGATCTGGACAATTTACATGTTGCTTAATCTTCCGACAACTGTTTTGACTTCTCTGGCCTCAAAAACACCGAATTACTCCCTAATAAACTCCAGTTCCTACGAATTCCAGTCCATCCGAATACACAAGCCTATTTTGAGAGCTATCAACCACAATTTTTCTTCTTCACTCTGAGCAAGTTGATTTTGATTTTTTCTACGGTTGAAAAAATTGTCATTTCGATTTCCTTAATTTGGTCGATTTGTCTTTGTGCATGAACAAAGATGTTTTACTTCAGTGGAACGTGATTAAATCTGGAGAGCGTTTCAAATAATAATGACTAGATGACACTTAACTGCTTCTCTTGAACTGAATTTTAGAAAAAACATGTCCGAAACAGTTGTTTGAAACACAACAACAAATCATCATGACTGGTCTTAGAGCTAAAGTTTCACGAATCGTAACATCCGTTAGGTCGATCTAAGCGAGACCGCGCGTCAACGAGTCATTCTAGCTCACACTCCTCTATCCGGTGAACTGTACAATATGGCTTGCCTAAAAGCAAACGCGGGACCCTTAGAACTGGCTATGGTTCTCCCGCTCAATGCGGCTGCGATTTGTGTCACGTGATCCAAAAGAGCAGATGTTTTTCGTGCTTTTTTCTAAATTTAAAGAAGCCAAAATAATCCAACGATCTTATGAAGCCCACTGACGCGTTACAGCTGCATATCTCTATCAGCAAAACTACCAGATTCATGCCTTAGAGAAACTGTTTAAAAGCCTTTGGAGAACCAAAAAAGCACCGTGAAGGACGGAAGGTCACCCAGCATAAGCGGAAATGGTCTTGTATCTTAATGTTTTATTGTCTGCCCTTCGGAATACGTCACTTTCGCACAGGCAACAAGTGATCTGGTCAACCTTGCGTCCAGAATGACGTCTGCGCTTGGAAGGTTCAGTCTAAGGGGTGGTCGGTCAAACGTAATTGTATTAATCTCAAACATTATCATCAAGTAACGTCAAGTATGTACTTACTGGTTTTTCTGAATTCTAATGCCTGCTCGTCAGTTATACAGTTGGATGGTTTAACGAATCGCTTCCTTCGTGGTGAATGTAATCGGTTTGTAATGGTACTGCTTCAATAATCCTGGCTTTATGACACGACCAAAGGTGAAATTGTTCACCTGAACTTCACTAATTGGTTCCCTGTCAGAAAAACTTTATCCCATAAAAATTTGAGGAGGAATAATTAGATGCGCCATGGACATTTGCAATAAATCCGTCAAAGCTAGTATTACACCCTCAGAGTGCCAAAGCAAAGCTTCCGTCATCTTATGCAAGCCAAAAGTTTTAGCGGAACTACAGTTCACTAGTTATTAGTAACATTCCTTCTTCTAGCCATGTTGCAAAATTAGGAAATTACTATGAAATCTTTTCGGTGATGTTTTGCTCTAAGTTGACAATTCTATATTCATTATATATGGTGATTTTAAGGATTTCGATATCGAATTACTGACAACACCAACGGTACAGTGATATCATTGAATGTTAAACCAGAATTGATATCAACATAGATTGTTGCTGGAATAACAACTCGTAAATAGTTCGAGCTATTTGAGAGACCCCAACAAGGAAAGTCCGATAACGATACTTTGCTGAAATTCCCGCCATTTCTGACTCACACAGGCTGCAATATGACTGACCAAAAGGATCTTAACCTCTTTCACCTTCATGATGTCAACCTCCCTTGGGAGCATTTAGTATTCTATTCAGCATTTTGTTACGGTGCATTCTGTCCACTAAACAAGTCGCATGTTCACGGTGATCGTTTTCTACTTTCCCGACTTAAAATCACCGCAAGAAAGAAAGAGATTATGAAAGCAGAAACTACCAACTTCATGTCAGAAATCCGCAGAATTAATTCCAATTACAGCTACACGTTTTTGGTTCACATTAACTTCCAGGAAATTTGAAATTTTCTGTACCATTTGATCAGTACCTTTTCGAAAAGCTCTTTTCCGGGCACCGATGATAAGGAACTAAATAGTGGTTCAACCAAATTGGCCTTTAGTCCTCGCCACACATAACCTACTATTGTTATCACTGGGCTCACCGTAAGCAAAATTTATACGGAAGATGCTTTCAAAGGCCCACAAAATCCCAAGTTTTACAAGAAAGATGGTAATGAGAGTTTCTAGGATAACCTTCTGATGTACCGTTTGCATAAAATCACATCAACACTGACTAAATTGCGTACACTTTCCAGGGATTCTCGTTTATTGGGAGCTCCCTCAATTAGGCTTGCGCCAATTTTGGGTACAAGAAAGTTTCGCCAGATTCCATGCTTTTCCAATACTTTAAAGGTTTTTAAGACCGACTAGCCCAAGACTCCTTCAATAATTCAGCATTGCATGGTCCAGCAAAGTTTGTTTACTGTCTTTCTTCTATCCTCGATGCCAACGACTTATCAACACATAACTTCTTTTTTGCTGGACAAGAAGTCGAAGCAGGGCCAAAGCTGCTTCCTGGATTATAATGAGGCATCCAGTAGTGTTGACAGACAGAAACCTTTCCAGATCATCGCGTTCATCCCTCATTTACGAGACATTTACGAGACCACTTTTTAACCAAGTAAAGACATACGGGTTGTAAGAGTAAAAGCGTCTCCCATTTTCTTTTCCTATAACAGTGTTCTACAAGGTGCAGTTCCTCTCACTCTCTTTATTCGCGAAGTATGCTCACACCAAGTTGTCTGTTGTTATTTCTTTTATCATATGGTATGCCATGAAAAAGGTGTCGTTAGTCTGCTTTAATCCAGTGCAAACACTAACTGTGCTTATTACTCCGGCCTCCTTTTTGAGCCGGGCTAACCAATGGTTCTCATGAACTCATAGATATTGTTTTCCCTTCTTAAGGTTCCTAAGTACACACATGTGCATGAATCTTTGGCTGACGAGAATCTAAAAAAACTACCGTCGTGTGGCAACCTTCTGTTAAATAACTTGGAACCACTATTTTCACTTTCTGATCACGATGTTCTTGTTTACACCAAACTAGAAAGATTGTCTTACTGCGTAATGATTCTAAAGGCAAGGTCGGCAAATCTGAATCCAACAAACGTTTTGTTTATGCATGCATAGTGCCAAATTGATTGTATTCCTGTGTTCTAACCTTTTCTACGTTGTTATACAAAAAAGTTGTAAAAATTAGCGGAACCAGGAAATCACTATATGGAAATGACTTACCGTTAAAAACCGTGACAGAATTTATTGTACCCCACCGAAACAACATAACAAAAGTTCCGCAGAAGAATAAATGGTACCACCCATTTCACTATGATTCTAGTAGTTTTATCCCCTCTTTTTGTAAGCATGACAGATAGGAAACGATTAACACATTCATTTGCGTACACATGTTCAAAAATTTCCTATTTTGCCTGTTTCGTATTTAACCCGACTAACATGCTAAATGAAATAAAGCTGCGTTTAACTTTTTAGGTGCTTTATAAAATCCGAGAATCAATTATTTTGTATATTTTTATTTATCTGAAGTTCGTCACTATTACTGGAATTGTCTCTGTATGTGCCCAGTTGAATGCATGAGGTGGTTACTTCACCTGACTTGGAAGATTAAATTAGCGAGTAGAGGTCTGACAAAGTAGTCTGCTGATGTTTCATGTTTGGCGGTTGATCGGAGCTGGCACGTCTGTCGAAAAAATGAGTGGAAGAACAATTGCTCCAAATAAATAGGCTTCCAATCAGCCACAAACCGCTGCCTTGTGATCAACTTCTTGTTAGAACCAAAAGCATTGGTAGGGTACTCCAGACGTTCTCTTGCTAGTCGACTTGACTTTCTAGTTGTATGCAGTCATAACTTCTTATGAGTCTTGCCAATGCAACGAACTCCGTGCTGCATTGGGTAGTCGTGTAGGGCCGTTGAGTTCAATGCTTCGAACGGAGTGGACAGTGATAGGCAAGTTACTGCTCACAGCCTCAGTGAGAAGTTTACACCCCACTGCCTTGCGAGCCAGACTTTTGAATCAAAGGCTCCGGTTAGAGTTCCAAAAGAAAAAACACTTTACTGTGTGGGAAGCCACAAGCATTGCTGCCAAAATTCTCCCGGTACCTTACTTATGAAGAACCATGCAAACCGCTGTTCCGATATTTGGACGGGTCTAGGTAACACAGCTCACTGTGTTTATGTGGATTTATATGGTACCAATAATAACGGAAGAGCAGCAGCGCACTGCTTAAACATACTTGTTCACTTCCACCGGCTGCCTGGAAGGTCGACATAATTGATGAGATACGGGCGACAAGCTGCCTTAGCTAGAGCTCATGAAACCTCTAAGATGGATGTATGCTCCCTCTCCGAAAAGCATAAACAATGCTCTATTTATGTAATAAATATTCGCAGTGCAAATGCAACTTATTTTTCTCGCCTCATGCTATCGTGTCAGGGGAGCTGATTTCTAGCTCTTTTGGTCAGGCTAGCTTCCGGGTAGCTTTGAGCAGAAAAGTCGGGTACGCATTCTTAGGCCGAATCCCCAGTCAACTGGTCTTTTTATGCAATTTGTGCTTGCCAGTGACGATAGACTAAAGTGTCCCTCGTATCCCTATGTGGGCCCACCGACTACAGCTCTCCCAAGGTCAAGGTTGAATTCTAGTGGGAATCTTCCCGACTAATTCAAAGTGTACCCTCAACGGACGTCGTGATCGTTGGAAGTGATTTGGACACTCAACTCGTCTACTTATCAGAGAAAGAACGGCATTCCGGCGGCTCACTTGCTGTCCCAGCTAAGCCAATTGACAACCGTGACAGTATCACCCATGTTTTTTCTAAACATAAGTTATTTCTGGGGAACGCGTGTTTACTCATGAAAAGCAAAGTGCGCTGACACGATTCTTCCTGTCGCCCTCATACCTTTGAACTCAGATTGATCACATTATCTGTGATCAACTGTGAGATAAATCAGACAAGGATTGTCGATCTTTCTGGTCCTTGCGCATGGACTCATATGCTTTGTTCCGACCTTGCTTCTGTCTGAGCCGCTCGTCCTGCACAGCTAATTCTAGAAGATAATCGCCAACTTCAACCCCACTTAGATTCTTCAACGCGGCCATGGATACAACCTAATGCCCAGGATCCGAGCGAACATTGACAACAGATCACAGAAGTCCTGAACTCAACACTAACTGACAAACAGGATCCCAGACCATAGGAGCCTCAGAAATGATAAACATCCTGGACTTCAGTCGCTCCGTTGTATGCTCAAACACCCCTCCCCTTGAATACCGCAGAATTAGATGCTTATACCCTTCAGTCATCAGCTGATATTAAGACTCAGAAATGGCCACTATCATGGGTGGACAGGGAGTGTAAGGAGTTGAAAGAGGCTCCGAATATCGACTACAGTCGTAACTTTTACCGACTGAGTGGGAGTACTTGTCCACTAGGACCGGATGTAAATGAGGTGATCAAGGAATCCAACGGCTTGCTAGTTCAATCTCAGCAGCATCGTAGACAAAGTTGGACAGAACATGTCGAAGAGTGGTTCACTCGACTAAGCTGGACAATGGGACTCAACCTAGGAAAGAGAACAGTGTCCTAAATGCTACTATGAATCGTGAGTTATATCGATTTGCAGATGTGAAATTTCTTGCAGAGGAAACCACAGAAGAATTCGTTGGATTAATATATCAACCAGGCCGCTCGCAGGCATTAGTTACTTTCGCTTCTTCTACGCTGGCTACAGGTGTACACTTGAGAATGGAGTAGGTTTATAACTCGATTGCGGCTATATCGATCACCTTTGCTTTATACGATAGGTGTTAGAACATGGGTATAGGTTATACAAGCCCATGAGCTGTCCTTATTTGAGAGTCGTTTCAGTTCACTCGATCGTGTGATTCTGTGGAGCTGTCTCTCGTTGACGAGTGTCTCAGAGAAATTAGTTTCACTTTTCAATAGTTTTATGCCAACACCCGAAGCCTAGCATGTGCTCACGGTGTTCTCTCGGCCGAGTACATCACAAAAAATGATGTTCGTTAGGTTTGCCATGATTTTGGTATTTTTACTATTTTGCAAATGAAATGACTGCGGAGATAGCTCTATCCTTATGTGAATATAGTGGAATTAGGATAAACTCAGACAGGAAACTCTGATTTAGAATATACGGACGATGTTGAGTGTGCGCTGGAGTGCGTTCACGTATCCCATTGCCAATCAACCGCCGAATTCAGTAGGTCGACTAACACGCAAGGCAGCGCATAGATACGGGTGCACTTATGGGAACCAATCAGAGGCGACTTAATGTCCATACCTGATCGGAAGACAAATATACAGGGAAGTGAATCACTGACTGGGCAGCGGATAAACCGGATCGGATTCATATCCATTCAAGTTCTAAGATGAACGATTTATTGCAGCTTTTGGAGCAAAGTTACCTGGACTGCCACTCTGTACTACTTCACGGGTCACAGTTGGTCATAAACAGTTCCTGTATTGCATTTTGTGCTTGTATTGCGATACAACAATATTGCGCTTCTGAGAAAGGATCCAGGTAGTTTGTAAGCATTTGGCCACCGTGTGCATGATAATGTCACTGTATGGGATGCATTTTTGCACCGTCAAAAATGTAGAATGCTGTCACACTATTTGATTGGCTCGAAGCAGAACTTTTTTTCTTGCAGGGGAAGAATTGAGTGAAGTGAACAAGTTTAAATACTTGGGTAGCTGGATCTTACCAGGCAATCTTACTTCAGATGTCATCACACACACACAGTGGGCTCGAATGAGATTTACCGCCTGGGGACAGTTGCATCCTGAGTGTGACATTCGGTTATTGATCGGAAGTTCAAAATGAGCGAAGACTTTCCACGTTGAAACACTGTTGTCTTCCTAGTGCTGATAGAATATGATGGTGAAATCTAGTGAGTAACTCAGAGGTTTAGTTTAGGGTACTGGCCTGTAGGGTTCGACATTTAGAAGGAGCACTGAGTCTTGATAAACTGAGGTGGCTGGGACATGTTCCACGCATGCCCACAGAAATTCCACTCTGCTAGGAGTTGTTCTCCGGACTAGGTAGTGATTGGAAGATGATTCGAGATCAGTCGCTAACACACCAAAAGGGTACGAAAAAATTGAACAATGGACTAATTAGTGTGGTTTCAGTTAGACTGCCGAGAAGAAATCACTAGATTTCCCATTCAATATGGTTCTTCAGATTATTACCTTGTGGTTGATTTTTCAGAATTTTCAGAATTTGAAACGTGAAATGTGCTGCAAGGTAGCAAACAAAGTTCAAGAACCCCAGTCCCAGGCTAGTGTTTGTTAAACACTGATAAGTCGAATAGAATAAGATACCCTGTAACCGTCTGTTACGTAAGACTTCTATCCCACAAACTGGAGATATGTATTCACCAAGATCGTCTACTATTAGCAGTTAATCTTCGGGATGATAGGTAATATTACAAAGAATAAACTTGACATTTTAGTTTAAATTATTCTCGGACTTTGATAAGATAATCACCTTGAAATTAGTAGACCGACGTATTCCACAAGACATCTGTCAGAGCGATTTCCATTTCTAACCAAACTGCTGCGTGTGGCTGCGGGGAAGCCCAGGGTTGGATTAGGCAAAACCGGGAAGCCTTTCGACGGGTGATTGACAATAAGAGAAATCTAGACCCTTCGTGAAATGCTGACAGGCTTGTAACAAATGATACTATTGAACATTTGCAGGAAATCCTTTCTCTTTCTTCTGTGATTCAGTAGTCAGAAGACCTTCATTAGCTAGATACGATATTTCAGAAGCAACAAATGTACCATCCGCGGGTTACTGACTCGTCTGGAATATCCCGGCTGCATGGCCTTTATCCTTACAAGGGCCGGAGATGTAGTTAACCTACTTTTCGAGATGCCTCAGTGACCAAACATTTTAAAGGTTCGTTTTAGTTCGGGCGCGGTGGATATAAAGTGCTGATGGTTTCAAACAACGATGAAACAGTTGTATAGTGTTTCTATGGTTTCTTAATGGCGAGTCAAGCGGTGATATCACATGGTGAACTAATTCATGAAAGTATTAGAGGGATCAGTTCTTGATAAATTTCAGTGAATCTTCGTGGACGATCGCCACGCAGTCACCTTAGCTTTTAGAAGGAGATAAGCTCTTAAAGAAAATTTTATTGGGTTACTTACGCCATGTTAGACTGTCGATGGTATGGTCATTTATATGCCCTTTGTGACTCCCTTCTGATGGATATCCATGCTATTATAGCAGCCCATTCTTTTGGTTAAAGGGGGAAATTAATTTATTAGGAAAAATACTTTTTCTCTTGTTGTTCAGTTATATCGTAGATATTTTCAAGTGCTTAGTTAAAATTGTAATCATTTTACAATTGGTTTTGGAGAATTCATTTCACCGAACGTTTGGTCAATTATAGAAGCCATATTCCGCATGTTCTTTGACGTGAACCAAATACCGGACACTGCCTACATTAATATAGTTCCATAGAGAGCAACTATCAGGTCATGCATACATATCATAACCGGATCACCTTACCGTTGGTCTATCTGATTCTTACTATCCTAATCAGCTGGGAACTCGCTCATTGCTCGCTTCGTCCGCAGCACGAGCAGTTTGTACATCAAACATAATGGACCAGAAGTTACATCAACGAGTTTTGGAAGCGCAGGGTAGGTGGGGTGAACAATATTACAGTATTATCACCGATTCCAAATTATCTGGGTAACAGAAATAGACCCACCGAAATCAAATCCTCTTTACGCTCCTAGCAAATGGGGTGTTAGCTGAATTTAGTCGCGTATTTAGTACAGATGTGGAGTGCTGGTGTAAGAATCATAGAGGCATACACTTCGCAAGGGAATTCAGGCAGCTTCCGATTTTAGTATGCCATGTGCAGAATTTTTCCAAATTCTTTCATTGCTAAAGCTGCGTCTCGCGAAGCCTGGTATTTTAATTAAATCTGAATGGTGCATTGATAAAAACTGTTTCACCATTTTTCCACTTTTGCCCAATTTCTCAAACTTCGAGTGGTCATTTTTTCTCGCAGTCGAATTAGTGGGATGTCCACGTGTCTTTTTTCAGAATGTTCTTTATCCCACGCAGCTCCGTTCCGTTTTCTGTTTGCATAGCCGATCAAACCAAGGGAGAAAAGAAATTCCATAGACCACTGCAAACCGAAAAGGGAGAGAAATTTTTCGAGAAATATCTCGGTCCGCTTAGTTTCGCCATTTGATCAAGTTACCGATTGTGTTCGACCATCATTTAATCGTTTGGTTTACTTTGCTATTTGCCAAGATTAAATTCTCCTTTGGGTGTGCCTAGCAAGATAATGGTATTGGTAAGCACATTCCTTTTAACTATAACACAACAGATTTTTTCGGCTTTCAGAATGAAAAAGTACTTAATATTGAAATGATCAACAATTGTGAAAAAGAAGCCATCCTTTGCAACGATTTGCTTTTACAATTATAGACTAGCACAAACGTTATGTTAATCGTGAATCAGTAAGTGAGATTGATTCCATCGATATTTCTCCAGGAAAATAGTCACTCTGGTTCAAAAAAGATCAACTCTAGCCGTATGCTTCTTTTAGAGATAATCCAAGTTAGCAGACGAGCATGTTCTCAGTAATTCATGATCATTTCATTTCATCACAATTTATCGAGCGATTTTCAGTGGATTGGATCAGTTAGATCAGTTACCCGTTAACAACAGTCATGTCCCTCATGCATACATCTATACCGGAAGAAAAGGTGTCAGTTACCTTTTGGTGTTAGATGTTTTTGGTTTGTTATTGGTTGGATCAGATGAAGAACAGTCATGCGGAGAAAAAATGTAACAATAAACGGCCGCATTTTTCGCTCTGCTCAAGATGGAAAGCTTTGCCGATTTGGTATTTTTCTTGAGATTACGACTTGGAGTGACTGCAAAGAATTCATGTAGACATCTACAACAGACGTTTGTCTGGCCTGAATTCGAATAGATCTAAATTTGACCACACACAGGTGCGGGCCGGCAG
The DNA here is from genome assembly GCA_008360955.1 of Fasciolopsis buskii. NCBI lineage: Eukaryota > Metazoa > Platyhelminthes > Trematoda > Plagiorchiida > Fasciolidae > Fasciolopsis > Fasciolopsis buskii. The sequence goes on from LUCM01009066.1 coordinate 146,415, forward strand.
CAAATATGCGCGCGTACAGTTATTGCCTAAAATCATACAACAAACGTCAGTTGAACACTTCGCTTCCGTAGATTGCATCGCAGATAATGAACTACTTGAATTTCCATTCTTTTTATTCATCGAGAACTAGTTAATCTTCTCAATAATTAGATTCGAGCTTAGGAATTACTTAGAATAGCAAACGTGACACACTTCCAGCGCACTGGGGAGAGCAAAGCGAGATTTATTCAAAACTGTATGTCTGCATTGCTAATAGTCTAGTATCAATAAACAGTGTCATTGGATGGTCCCGTTGCCATCCTTTGCTAATTTAGTGTGAAATTGCTTTTATCTCATACTCAGATAAATTTTAAAATTTCCAAGTTACTATCCACAGATTAGGCCACCCCTTAAATTATCAAGTCAGGACATGAAAATTTGTTTTCGTATGAAATACCCTGGACGGAAGTGTGCCCTCACTCGATTTATGCCAACGCGAAAGAAAACCACTCTTCTCGGGATAACATTTTTACTAAATTCCGGTAGAGTAAAACACGGAACTTTTTTCTCTGGCATTACATTTTTTCTATATCATCGGCTTTCTTGGAGCCGAGGGCCTACCTCAGTCACCATAGACACAAAATTCCCCATATCGATAGTCTATTCCATTTTGATACGTTTGTAATCCATTTTCATTTCGTTCATGTAAGGTTAAACCAGCGAGACGGATATAAGAAAACGGGCGAATCAATTTGAAGAAAACCGCCTTTCAGAAATGTTCATTTTGTTAAAGCTTTTCAGGCAGCCACATGTCACTCACTCAACAATAAAATTAACAGGCAGCTAAATTAACCCACTAGACACTTTCCAGTGTTGTTCAGGGTAGTTATTCGCTGCTTCTCTGTGCGATTAATCCATTATTCATGCTCGCTCACACTTTCAGCGTTTAAATATTAATTAATTCTCTCTGGACAATAGTGCACGAGATATCGCTAATAATCAGTGTCAGGATTAGAGTAAAGAACTGCCATAAACTTTTGACACGAACATAACGAACTCGGCAGTCACTTTCGGATGAGACAGATTTCCTCCATGGAAGATATGCCCTTGGCATAGTTTGTTCATCTGTTATTATTTAATTGGTGGTCTTGTCTAGTTTAAAACACTGGAAAAGCTTAAACACTAAACTTCGAGTTGACAAAGTTATTTAGGTCATTTCATTATCCCATACTGAGTGGTATCAAAAGATTTTGCCGTTTCTTGGCTCACTGCTTCACGATTATGATAATAACGACAGCCAGTAACGCGGAGCGCCTAGGTGACCTAGGTGACCTTGACTCAAGGTCACCTTTGCTATAAATCAAGGTCCTTCATAAGTGAAATTTTTCCTTTTCCTTATCACCCATGTTTATTAGACATCAGTTAACGCCAAATATTCCTAATAATACATAAGTGGCTTCATCCCATAAATGCAGGCTTAAAGTTGAGTGGAGAATTTGGCAAAATGACTGTTTCAGCGGGAATGCCAGCCTGTTTTCAGTCTTAACTTCAAAATTCGTCAAACTCTAAGGTCCTTTCAAAAACATTTTTAAAATTTTCATACTCCATTAATATCTCACACTTCACGTGCGGATGCTTTTACCTTGAATGCCATAGATACTCATGTTTAACTGGCCTTATTATTCTATGCACTGATATACTATGGGAAATCTGTAAATATACTAAATTCATTGGCCACGTTGCGGCCTACTGAAGCTGGGCTTGTTCACACGAAACTTGCTGCATGATTTTCGGCAATACCAGTATGTGTGATTACGTTATCAAGCGAATCTGTCCTCATTGTGATCCATAAGTTTTCGTCTCCCTAATGTCGTGCAATCGGAAATGCATTTGTGGTACCCACTAGCAAATCGTAATTCTCTATTGTCCATTCTCTTTAATTGTAGGCAGAAAATCAAAGTTATACCAGTGAAAAATGCGATATTGTCAATGAAATCTTATCTTATTTATGGGACAACTGAATGCTTGTCTATATGCCTTTGGCTGTCCCTGATATCTTTGGGTTCACTTACCTACAGATGACCAAACAGGATCGCTCTCAGTGTTATTTGTTTTTTAGTCTTCTCTGCTCGCAGAATGGCGATTTATAGGCGTCGGTTAGTGTGTCGTTAATTCGGTGCGAGCCATCACATTGGTGCCACTCACTCGTGACTCGACGTCACATGGCTACTGGCAGCCAGTAAAAGGATCAGACCCTATTCTGACTGCTGCAGGAAGCCACTTAAGAGTGGTGCACCCTGAAGGCATTGTCTCACGGTTATACATCAGCGAGTTCCCATCTAAGCGTTATCCTTCTGCATTTGTGATAATCAACAGAAATGTTTGTGTTAATTTACAAATAGGGCATCGTTTCAATGACCGAAGTTTATTTGGGTACCCAGTTCATCTAGTCTTTTCCTTGGCACCTTTTACGGCAGGGTAACCATTATGTAATTCAGCCGAACACCTTCACCACTGTTACTGGAGTAGAAAAGAGTGCATCCTGATTATCAGTAAACGATATCCTACGGGTCTATCGGTTAGCCATTTCACCTTTAGTAAGCCTTTTACAGGAGATTATATGACAATCTCTGTATCTTTTGCTGTGATCCATTTTCGAAGGGTGAATTTTAATGCATTTGCAAACGTCGTTTGAAAGCACCATTTTGATCACCACCGAAATGAGATGAGACGAAATGACTGGCATAGAAGCATTGGTTTTGTTGTCCTTTGACTAAAACAAACGTTGGCGTTTTCGGTTCTTCGTAATACTTTTTAAGTATGAAGCAGCATATATTCGCAGTGTGTTCGGCTGTTTACCGTTCCTGATTTGAACACCTCGAACGGCAGTTAACTCGAATGAACATTACCTCACTGACTACAATACGTCCCGGGAAAGATCTTCTTGACTTCGAAAATTGGGGTTGGTTGTAGATCAGATCGTCACCATTGAGGTTGGTTTCTAGACTGCAACCGTTTCACCACCAGTCGTGGTGATATCTTTGTCTACACCATGACTTTGTTATACTGGTCGGTTAGGAAACGCCTCCACGATTTGCAGCATCAAAGTCACAGTAGAGAAAGCAATGGTCAGAATGTTCGTGTGATGAAAACTGTCATTTTGGCAACTATGTTCATTTTTCTCTATAGGGTAACTAACCTCGAGTTGTTGGGCATTGTTTCTTAACTTGTACCTCTGTTGGCCATTCGTATTCTTTGCCAGTGGTCATAATAGCGAAGAATGTCCATGGAGCTGAGGACTGAGAGAGAAAGAATAGAGCAGTAGATTCATTCATTGTAATGGTGACCCGGACAACCTCGATGCTGCTAAATATTAAATGTGCATTAGACACAAGGACTGTCGTATTCGAGTTTTACTGTCTGAAATCAAGACACAGGTCATATGGCTCATATTTAGAACTCTACTGACATTAAATATAAGTTTAGAACCGACGCATAATACTGGGTTCACGGGAAGGTATAAAAAAGCGTCAGTAAAGCATCAGAGCTGGTAGCATGAATAAATCTGAGTTGTAATCATTTGAGTTTTAAGCGTGAATGATCGACAGTTGCTTAGTCTGATAATCAGTGAGTACAAATCAGGGCACGGTTGAATGAGCAAGTGGCATAACTGGAAGGATGCAGACTAACTTGATCTGCACACGGAACAAAATCTAATAGAATGTGATCAGATTTGTCATTTCGTAAGCATTTGCAATTAGGACAAAGCGTATGCTAAAATTCACCCCCGGACAATCAGCACATTTGTATCGCATTGGTGGGCTTATCGACCCACATTATTTGTGCGATATTGTTAAATTGGAAGAGTTTAAAAAAATCCAGTCAGTGACTTAACCTGTTGCCGTTGGTCTCGAAAAGACCGGAAAAAGTAATTGACGGCGTTTTATACCACGCAGTTGATTCGAAACAGATCAGGAGGTGCTTTTGTTGAGCGAGAAGGGAAATGGTGCCGTTGTGTTTACAAAAGCCGACATAGCGCTTTTGAAATGTAATTGGACAAAAATTCAGAAACCCACGGTTCATTTTATTGTGCAAAAACACGGTCTTCACATGAGCGTGTAAGTGGGGATGACAAGACATCACTGTGCCATACAGGACGCATTCTGTTGTGTAATTTAGTGATAGCCCACAAACAAAAGACGAAAATGTCTTCCATTTAGTTGTCCAAGGAATACAAGAAAGAAGAGCTTGTGAAGAGTGTGTTGACCACATGCGGCGTATTTTCACCGTCATGAGTTCCTGATTAGCTAAAAGACTTCCATTTTCATTTGTTGTCCACACAGACGATATTCTTTCGCTCACGCCCAAGTTCTGCGAGGGTGCATACATTCTAATAACAGTTCTCATGAAAACCAAGTATTGAAATACGAAAATAATAAAAGAACAGTGGAAGAAGTGTTAGCAAACTTTGGACAGTTTAACAATGCAATAAATATTGGGAAAATGCGTGCATCGCTTTTGTTGTGGCCTGTTAGCTCAATACGTAACCGAGACAAACGACTCGGTTGTGCCCGTGTGCGCGTTCGGATTTCGCTGCAATGGACCAATAGCACCAATTAGCCCCACCTAGTATCAGCTCGAAAAGTATCGGAAATCCTAACAACATGTCAAAAAACTAGACGTCATTTCCATTCTCACTCTTTTCACATGTGAAGCATCGTCCGACACTCTGGGCAATGGGAATTTTCGATGTGGCACTTATTGGTTCACAAACCTCGGGTTGTTCGGCCCACTGTGCACAGGCGAAGCACTGGGCCTCACGTTCTCATTCGAGATCCTCACCAGTACGGATCCTCCATCAAACTAGGGGTCTGAACCAAGGGGTTTCCAAATGGAAGGCGTACGGGTTGACAGTGCACCACCAGACCCAAATGAGCCATTCGGAATAACCGAGTAAAGTCACTTCACACATGGTCCTTCTAATAAAAATACAGTAGCACCCTACACTTCCAGAAGGAGACACTCCCATCAAATATGCATCATTAATTCTAGTTTTCTTCACAGGGTGGGCTTCTATTCTCATTTGCGAATGCCGAGCCAGGGGCATGGCGAGTATAAGGTTTACCAGAAGATCTGAGGTTTGAGCCTGAAAGACGTAGTCAGAAAGGAACTCAGTCAAACGTAGAAGGAGTGATTCTTCACACCTCTCACAAGTAACTTCGAGATTCATGAAGCTATATTTTTAGTGCCGGATCCGAAATTCAACAGCATAAATAACAGAACTGGGAAGCAGAGGCTGTTTCATTCAGGTATTTGGAGAAGGGGCAACAATATTCACGAAATCTGCTAATGTGTTCCGCACAAACTGATTAGATTCTATCAAAAGAAAAATAACAAACCTCTCGACAACGGTTTCAATCCCTTCCGGATCATCTTGCCATCTCCACTTTTATACCAATTCCAACAGTCATAATCCGATAAGATATATCCTAATTTCCAGATAACCTCATTGTGAACTGAGAATCATCCCGGATATCGCCAATCTTTATTCAATATTAGACGGGTAAGCAGACTCGAACAGCGGTGCCTGAGATAGCAATCGTGAATACTGCAATCGTTTGAATCATAACCAGGTCTTGGTTGATTAACGCCAGTCATGTACACTTGTTTCCTAATTGTTTTTGAGATTTGAAAAGATGTGTTTAAACACCGGGGCCAGGTAAACCAATGCAATGATTCTCAGGAGAATAACTTCGGCACATGACATCGAATCGTCGTTTCATCGGATCCAGCGACGTAAAGAACAGAGCATGCAAGAAATGGCCCGACAATCTAGACGCTGTAGGTACAATCAATAATGATTTATGGGTAGGGCCCTTTATAATGTGAGGTGGTTCTGTGTAAGTCTACGCACACGTTGATTATCGCATAATGAATTGCATTCTTAACATTCTGAATCACCAAATTTTTCCATGAGGTAGCGTATTGGCCGGTTCCCAGTATTACGGCTGAAGCCTTAGTGGTTTATTTGACGCTTTCTTTCTTGCCCAACAACGGCATCCGTCTGTCTGTTTGTCTGTCTTTCTGCACGTCTGTCCGTCCGTCTGTCTATCTATCTATCTGTCTCAGGTGGTTTATCGGCGATCACTTTTTCCTTTATTTAGGATCGCTGACAAAAACTTCATATTTCTGGTTGATCAAATTTTGTCCCCGGTTGATTGCAACTTTCAAAACCCTGTGGTCGGTTCCTATTGAGTTTGCTGCAAGCTGCTGAATGTGTTTCCTTCAGATATGAACTACGTCATTTTTTCCGATCTGCATTAAATTATCCTTTGCTCATGATTCCGGCCGGTAACGTGAGCCTAGTTTTCTCACAATCAGAACTCGGTCAAAATCGATCCAAGCCTCCTCAAAACAATTCAAAGTGACCACTGTTGGAATCAGAAGACAGTTTGATTGAGATTAGTTTATTTTTGCGTCAATCGGAACAACTCAATGCTTCTCAGTCAAGGCAACTGACAGAATTAACTGTACTGAACTGAAGATGTACACGGAATTGCCAATCAAGGTAGGAATGAAATATCTGAAATGATGTGGATTATAAGATATGTAGGCGAGATAATCCATTCCATGTGCTCACTTATCGGAACTAACTTAGAACATCATCATGAAAAATAGTTGAAATTGTTCCACTCATGTAACATCCAGGTCTGTAGGCCTGAGCTCGCTCGATTTGCACACCAAAGTGATAGCTTTCCATGTATCAGTGCTGTACTAAGCAATACTCGTCATTTCGCTGATAGATACGGCAGTTTTTCTTCGATGTCCATGAAAATCCAACTTTGGGATAACAAACGAGTTTTTTCTCAACAGAAGCCAAGCATCAATATCCGCGATATTCATGTAACATCAATCCAAACAAAATTTGTACTGGTATTACCGTCACGTCAGTTCGTCGAATAAGAATTCATTTATGTCTTTGGACAGAGACAACATGTCCCATTTCCTCCCCGGTGACACATTCAAGAGAATCGTATTTAATTCCGCGAGCCGTTTTTTCTATTGAATCAGGTAAACCAGAGCTCAAATTCGTTTCTAAAATTGCAAAACAAGTAATACATTTTTCTTGCTTTGTTGTGCATTTAGCTTTAGTGGGAAGACCAGGTAAGGCTGGGTGACGACCCTATTGGGAGTAAAAGTCCAGACACCATGGAAATTGAAAACTGATGAAAATGAACTGCCCGAGAAGACAGAAAGCTGACATACAGATACGCACGGTATCTGCGATGATCATTAAACGGTGCTGGGTCGGGCTTGGCTGTTTGACAGAGACCCTGAGACTACGTTTTTGTTGGGATTTTCGAAGCCAATAAGAACTGATTAAATATACCGGGTTTTCACATGCGTTGGTCAAATAAGGACTTTGATGTTTTTAGAGAAATATAAAAGACAAATTTGGATGATAAACACGATATTCTACGGGCCTTCGGTTTTTTATCTGATACCCACATTAAAAGATAAGCCATTCTTTCATGTTTACGGGACACGAGCACATTTCTCGCGCTGTGATGTGCTTGCAGCAATTAAAACTAAACATTAATGTAATCTGGACCGGTTTGATCTTGATATGAGTAAAAATTGTTTCTTGCTTTCGTCCTGTGCAATGTCTTGGAACTTCTAAATGCCAATTTAAATCCAAAGGAAGCCTAAGGTAGAGGAGATTAGACCTATGAAACCGTGTATTGCAAAAAAGGTCATTTGACAACAACAATAACAACAACAGCAACAGAGGTCCGAGCCCCAAAAGATAACGGCTTCTCCAAATATATGAGCCATTTATTCCAGGTACTGGCTTTATATGTGCATACGTACGCATGTATATATATATATATATATGGTATTATGTGCCCGTATAAACGAGAATGCCAAGAAGCATGTGTCTGGTTTTGCGGTTGGTGCAGCTCACAGGGTATGGGTACCTGGCATTATTCCGTACATGAGCATATCACTAATTAAAAAGAACTTGTACTTCTAAGACTGTCATCGAAACTGTCTGAACCACAAAGGACTACTAACCAACACAGCAGTCGAAAGCAACCCATTCACACTCTTATCATGCAAACAAGATTCTGACGATGACATGTATACGTATGCGTATATATATATATATATGCATTTATATACATATATTACTCCCAGAATGACATCTATTCTCATTATATTCTTCTATTATTAAAACATTTACCATTTATTGCAGTTAAGCATTTCGCATTGGTGGTGCAATTTAGCTCGTTGACAAATTGCAAAAGGCACTGACAGACTGTGCGAATTGCTTTCGGTGAATCAGTATTTCTACTAAGAGTAAACTACTTCCGTTTTCAACAAACGTCTCATTTGTGGCATGAAATGTTTCGGAGATAAATATCACACTGCGTCAGATTTGGGAAAAACATTGCACAAAATTTGGTGTGCATGAACCATTTCGCAAATGGGCATTATTGCAAGGGAACCGGAAGTAAGGTATCCGTCAACGTCAATAGAAAGTGTCTGAAATCTGATACAAGTGATTCAGTTAAATGAACCGTTTGCACTCACGATTTAACCTAGGCAGTTTCACTTCCGCTTTCGAATTTTTAAAGAAAATCTATCATTAAACGTAGACTTGCCAACTTTGATCGTTAAAATGCAGCAACCGTCTTCGAGATGATAATTTCCTCCCCGCGGTCACGTGAGTTCGAACTCGGCGTCGTACACGAAAATGGTTCGTCGTAGGGTTCAATTAGTGGGACCGTAAAACGCAATGGTTTTCCAAAAGCACCCGAAAGCCTCCGATGAAACAGTAGACAGCTTCCTTGGTAGGCCAGCAAACAACTAGTCGACATTTTGTCATTCGTCCCAATTCTGCAGTTCGCACTGTGGCCTGGTAAAGGTGTACAACACTTAACGATTCACAACGAGCTAGATAAAATCTACGCATGCATATTTTGGAGGTGTCCATTTCTGTGTAGATCGAAACAACTATTGTGGAGTATAGCTAGAGGGAATGCCTAGACAGTTGACATGCGAAATCTTATTTGTCCAGCTCTCTATGAAAGGAAATTTTGAGGGAAAGCGCAAAAACGCTTCTACAACAATATTATCATTATTATTCCTGTCTGTTTCGATGGAATAAGTTAACGACCAATGTGTATAACTCCTATGAGAATCCAGAAAACCGCGTTGTTGATATACACTACTCTTGTAACTTCTACTCTACACTCTTCCTTCACCTTGACAGCGTGGTCACCCAGTAGGCAAATCACGTAATAGAAGAAAGATCAACATGGGGAGAATATCCGTTTGAATTTCAGTTTCATCTCGTCAGGTTAGTTCCAGCCATCTGATCGCATGAGAATAATGACCTTGAAGTTGGTAAAACTGCACTTCCTTAGCAGCACCAGGAAAATCATGACTTTGGTTTATTAAAAAAGCGGTGATTCAAAACGCATCCCACTGGCTGGAAAATGCATATTAGAATAACATCTCACAATGCTCATCATTATTCCAACTCGATGGATACCTAGTTCGGAGATGGCATTGTAAACAAAGGGGACGCTTTCATTCATTGGGCAGGGCAACTGATTGGAGACCTGTGATTCATGAATGAACAGAAGACCTGACCAGGAGGGCAGAAGATAACGAATTGATCTTCAGAGATGACAAACAAATCTGGCTAGCTATACAGGACTTGCAATTTTGTGTTACTCGCATCTGAGCAATATCTGGTGCCAAAACTGACTACATGTAGTCACATAGAGGCTGCTTTTAGCAATGTGATATGACAGTACGTAAATCATACTTAATCTGAAAGTAATTATTGTCTCTTGATTTACAAGTCTACCCGGTGGATACCATTTCGTTCTCTCCCACTGGAAGCCCCGTGTGAAAATTTGAAAAGGCAATATACCAAAGGGGGAACAAGAACTAACCAGCGAATCGCAGGTGCCCTTCATCTAAAGTGAGATATTTTGAAATGTGACTTAGGTTCCACTTAAAACGATGTGCCTTGGTTCTAAAATTGTTGAAGTGTTTTCACTCACGAAGAAATCGTAGGCTGTATTTCCCGTTTCCTGCCGTATTTTCCCTTTTTTCAAAGTAATCGTGCAAACGAAATTTCGTGTTAAACACCTTTACGCAACTAGTTCAACTATAATAGGTGATGGTTACCCGGGTTATCAGAGAAATGAATATACTCTAGGAATCTGGGTGATATACCAATTTGGTTTAATCCCACAGGGCATTTCCACCTCTGGTCCCGCAATAGTTCACATTAATTTAAGGGTTCCGGTTATATGCTTGCAAGCTTCCAAGGGGAATAGAATCAAATACATGATGGACACCAGCCGATTACATTAAGAGTATATCATTCTCTCAGTCACACAATCTGTTGACCGATCTGTTACCACAGATTGTTTCTACTTTTCTTACCGTTTACACCGTCACAAGCAAAGCCAGGTGCACAGATTTTGGATTTCGTTTACTTGCTTAAATGGGATTTGATTAGAACAGATCAGAAAATTAGATTCATCTCAAAACTAACCCTGGGAGTTGCAGACAGGTCGGCTGTCCTTGCTCATGAAAAACAAAACAAAAAACTCGATGAGTCATTGGCGGAATAAACAATTTTGTTCCGGAATCGAGGACACCCAAAAGGATTAGTTGTTCTTCTCCTTCTCGAATCATCCAAAAACAAATCATTCGCATATTTTGATCTGTTCATAATTTAGACCGACGACAATAAGCGCAACTTTTAGGTAACACGAACACAGTTAGAGGAAGATGAATGCTGCAACTATGGCAGTTCCGTTTTTTGTGAGTTGCGTTAATATATTTGCCAATTCTGCTTAGGACTGTCTTGACTTCTTAATTGGTTAGCTTCGACTTAGGTGCTACAACCATTGTCAACTCGTTAGGAGAAAAATTCGAGTAAGGAAGAAGGGTTGGATTAACGTTGGTAAAGAGGGAAAGCATGTAAATCGACGGAGTTACGAAATGCAGAATGACCTGACACAAGGTTAATGAGAAACGAACAAATGCGCCAAACACACATAAGAACACTAGAAGTCTAGAAATTGTCCTTGATGAATACAACCAGCGTGCCGAAGATGACGCGTATTTCATTCGCTTAACCATTCCTACTGTGATAACCAGACAGACAGGTAATATTCAATAGACTAACGAAATCCAGTATGTGAGCAAAGAAGAATACGTCTGTTTTGAAGATATCCCCGCTAACCAGCTAGTTCGACATGCCCAATCTTTTGTCCACCCAGCAAGATCACTTCCGCATCTACTGCAATTAGTTCTTTTGTTTTGTATGTTACTTTTTAATATTTTGTAAACAATTATAAAAGATCAATAATGACAATAAAGTGGATATTTACTTTATGTTACTACCGATCTGGGTGTAAAACTAGAAGAGAGATCACAGAAAACTGATGAACATGCGATGAACTGCCGTTGAATCGTTGACAACATTGGGCGTTCGCTTTATTAAAACGGTGTCTACGTCGGTTCGACAAGCGGATAGTTGCCAGTTCGACTACGTTCATGTTCATTTTCTTTTATCTTCAACTTCATTTGATCAGGTAACAGTATCTTACATCGATAGGAGTGTCGCCACCAAATGAAGAATGCCAAGTTTGGAAGCTGACTGGCACTAGGGGAGTTCGAAGTCGAAAAAAATCAGCTGACCATTTGGCCAACATCCCCTTGCTACTTTGAGTTCGGGTGTGCGTTAAGCGTAACTAAACTCCTGTTATAAAACTTTAAGCTGGTGAAAACTGTCCAGGTGTCTTTTTAGAAACAGTTATAAGGAAAAACCAATGCTGGAAGACCACATCATCATAGTCGTTTCTCAACATGTCAACAAGTAGGAACAACCAACCCAATTATTCATGAATGAAATTGTTTGCTTTCCACTGGTGTGATTACGGTAACAATAGTGCGCTATACTTAACTTGGCAAATTAGAGATTTTCATGAAATACTTCACCATGTGAAATCATCACTCAACTCACCATTAAGGATCCATGGAGGCACTGTACAGCTGTGCCATCCTTGTTAGGAATCATTAACAGTTCACATCCACCACGCCCGAACAGAGACGCGAAACCGGGACGAATGATTTTGGGTCGAACGCCTTAGCCATTACCGGGCAGGCTCTGAACGGCTTGTTGAACTTCACCACATGGTGTTGCACCTATCCGTTACTGATTTGCACGGCCACCGACCGCTAGAGCAAAGCAATCAACCCTTGCTTATAGATGACGTCTCTGCAGGTAGCCTAAGTACGACGAAAGCTTTGAACATGACCTACAGAGCTTGGCTATTTGGTATGTATTCATCCCGGGTTCGCGTCCCAGTTCGGGCGCGGTGGATATGCACTGTTAATGATTCCTAACAAGAATGACACAGCTGTACAGTGCCTCCATGGTTCCTTAATGGTGAGTTGGATGGTGATTTCACATGGTGAATTATTTCACGGAAACATTCAATCTTCTACTACTAACACATCAAATTAGAGATTCCAAACAACTGTTGGTTGTTGGCTATTAGTAGCTCTACAAATTACTCGTCATCCAGAATCGACATTGAATTCACCAAACAGAAGTGACATGATATGAAAAGGAGAAATATGTTTGATCGCCAAACCATTGGGGGCATCCCCAGGTAGCCTAGCATCTATGCCGTTCAAATCACAATTATTCCAGTCCCGCGTTGCAGTTTGGAAGCAGTGGATGCAAACTGCTGCTGATTCCAGTTTTGCGGTACTTCTATGGATTCTTTGTGGCCGTCCGTGATGTAAGGTTGCGTGATCGATCGTCCACAAGATTAATCCCATCTCCCATTATCCTTGATATCAAAGCTTGGTTCGATATTTCTGATAATACTTGATCGTGATAATCAAAAGAACTTCTCGCTGGTAATCGAAATGTCAAGTCGGAATAATCTGCTATAAAACGTCTATCCTCAGCGCTTGTCAAATTTTGCGAGAGGTTGCTGCCCGTTAAACTACATCTGTTCTTTGGTGGCATGGCTTGTGATATGGAGCTCTATTTCTCATGCTCAATTAGCTAAGAGAGGCAGAAGGGTTTGGACCCTTTGGTATTACCATGCTTCTTGCATAACTGAGGTGTGGTTGGGTAAGGTTTACTCGCCGTTGTACAACGGAGAGGGTCAGCTTGTCTCTATATTTCCGATCGATAACAAATTACCAGGTGTTCTGTTTTGTTCTGCCAGTTTCCCTTACTGTTCATGTATTTGAATTACCTGATCCAGTAACACACAGACCAAGGCTCAGCAAACGCAAATCGATAGCTTGTAGCGTCGACAGGATACATAGTCAGATGTTTCAATCTTTTATTAAGAAAAAAACAGATTACCTCAGCCCAATAATTATTACGACCATTCGCCGCTGATTGCCCTAGTGTGAAGTTTCTGACTGAGAAAAATGAAATTGGCGATGCAAAATACAACATCAGAAAATGTATCTTCGGCCGGTGAAGTCTGAGCAGGGAAACTTTCACCGCTATCCAAGGAGGAGTAAAGCCCATTGCATCCCATTTATACGAGTTTAAAATATTGAACTTCAACCCATCCAAAGCCAATAAATCCACACCAATATTATCCATATAACGAAATGGTAACATCTGAAACAGGTTTCCGGCATAATGTAATCATTTGACATCCTGGGTTGCGTTTGGCCGCGTTTATTTGGAATTAAAAAGTCATACACAAGTCAGTCAGAACAGTCATGAATGCATACTGGGGAATTCGGAGGCGCGCTATTGTTATCGATCAGTCGGCTGTTAAACAGTTGGCTCACTAACAAACGATGTGTCATGGGAGTTCGGTTCCCAAATGCGTCATGGTTCTCGTAAAACGACAGGTCTGTAATTGAATGGAACCCGAGTAGCTAGTTGGTCACATAATAGGATTCAGCACTAGACTGACTAGCAAAATATGAGGAAATAAGAAGTGCAAGACCCGGGGAAATAAAAGCGGAATGTCGGAAAGACATCCGTCCTTCCTTAATCGTAGAAGACAATTTGAGTGTCTCATACTGGTCTCCCTACTGGTTCTTTCGAGTCTAAAGCGGATGGTTGTCTGGGTGTTCCTCAGTGTGAAAGACGTTTGGTGGCTTGGAGTTTACAGAGGCCGAGGACAGACGTGGATTGCTAAGTATTTGTAATTAATGAACTCAAGTTGTTAGTGGTTGCAACAACAAAAATTTTATTACATACATACAAATCTGCAATCGCGGTCATCTTACGAACTTCACGGAGGTAATCCGGTCGGCTGAGTACATTTCGGCCAGCAAAGATCAAGCAAATTAGGTCGTGCATTTTGGACGTGACGATCGCGGATTCGAATCCTTCCGTCGCCGGTCAACTTCCCCACTGGGCAGACATCTGATGTCCACGCCCCCCATCCTGAAGAATGATGTAGAGTGCCATTTCATTAATAAGAGAAGGGACTATGAAAAATAAATCCTGTCTTTACTGTTAGTACTGTTATTGCCGAGCTGAAGGCATTGCGTCTTTCAGGTAGGGGTTTGACCGAAAGACTACAAAATCATACTTGAAACACCGTTCAGTGAACGAAATAATGCCAAAACAGAACTGCAATAAGACAACAGACGATAAAACTGTTTTTGGTTCTATTTAGTCATTGCAGATGACACCTTTTGGTGCTACCGTTGGTAGACCGAGACTCATATTCTTCAAGAGTAAAATATTCCGGTAATTTTAACAGGGCAGCATTCTAGCGCATCCGTCATTCATCACAACTGTGCTCTCCAGTCTCAAAATATTTGGGATTTGACAGGCCATAGATAATGAATTTAACATCGCTATCCCGGGAAGGATTCATTTGCTGCAAAATTGTTTATTGCTTTCACCCATACTAAACCCGCCAGTATGTGAGAAAGCCGATACGCAATTTGATAACACCGATAACGGACAACTCTATATCTGTGAACGACGCCATTTACTTTCGGAACGGTGCACATGGACTATCTTCCACGTTGTGTGAATTTCAACATGGATTTATTTTGATTGTCCTGCAATACTGGTCAGCTATTATTGCACTTCTGCGCGTAATACACAGCTATACCATCTGCAACCATTTCATTCAGCATGTACACAAAGTTAACGGGACGTCGGCGTACCACGACGACATCGTATGGATTGCTACCTCTACTGTACTGATGATGATTCGGATAATGACGGTGGCGATTGGGATGGTAATTTAGATGATGACCATGATATTTAAACAACGAAGTCAGCAAATCCACGGTTGAATACAAATACCACGGTTTTTACTTTTACCACGGTAAATCATTTGCCCATCCGCTACCCTCAAGATTGTCCACGACCCACTTTCCGGGACGTCGTAAACAGTTGTAAGCTAGTGCTGAGACCTCGTGACTATCGCATCAGGATGCATTCGAATAACTTTACACTCGTTGTGCGGTGGTGAAAACTGTAATTGGTTACAACGAGGCATTTAAAAAAGTAATTAAACCAGAAGGGATCGACTTTCCTCTCGGCTCCTGTGAGACAAATCTGCTAACCTAGTTTGAGGACGTACGTTGATCTATTCCTAAAATAGACAAAGAAATGCGACAGAAGGTAGAACGGGTCAGCCATCCTATTGGTTCCTTTTTGGTCCCAGGCGAACGACAATGGATGTAGACCACAGCCATTGAGTAATCATAGAAATTGGGCGTTGCGATGGAAAATCAAACCTTTCCACACTTGATCTAATCAACAACGAGTGGATGGAACTCAGTTACCATAAGCTAGTGGAATCCCGTCACCCTGCTGAACGAGACGAAAATCGGTTGGGAGAATGTTGCTCATATGCCAAACGCGATTGAAAAAATGAGAAGGCATTACCCCCTGCGACGAAAAAGGGATTTCCTTTTCGTTCTTGAGTTTGTGACCGCGAGAATTATTGAAATCCATTCCATTGATTAGTCCATTAAGACAACAGTTAATCATTGAGGAATGTTGTAGTAAAACAAGGACCTCGGGATCGGTATGTTTTCTACAATGTCTTCAATGGAATTCTAAGTATAACAAGCGAAGGATGGTAATCCTAGATACAATATCAATTATGACAATCCTGAGTTCCGACACCAGGAAATGCATATCACTCCCTGCATCTCCAAACACACACACACACACACACATGCACGGGCGTATAGTGCATGCGAAGTGCAGTGTGATTCTCTCTGTTCATTTGTTAGTCACAAATGTTTTTTACGACAATGAAAGTTGTACGGAAATTTTTTTTGCGTCCAGTTTTGAAAACAACAAATTTTTTCCTCATCTTTGCAAAGCAGCCTCAGAAAGAGAAACACATACTCGTTGATTACTATCCTATCCCGAGAAAATTGTAATAACCCCACTATTCATTTGACAATCGATACCTGTTCGTTTTGTTCCCCGGTGAAAATGTGGTTTGAAGAGTTTTGCTAATTTTCAAGTGATCTATTTTAACCAAGCTATCCTCAGTAATTACGCATGACTTCCAGTTGGAAAAATGGATCCAAACCCTAGGTCTGACGAAGAATATGCACCACCAATGATTTCTACGGGTGGCAAACCCTGAATCTGGTAATTCCCGAGTGTAAAATTAATCGAATAACTCGAGGTTTGTGCTTGAAAGGTATACGGCAAATAGCAGTCCAACAAACGTTATGCCATGAGCATTTAAAGTTCTAGAACATTTCTTAAAGCACCGGTTTACAGGGGCTGAATTTTCAACCGTGTCCGTGTAGGCGTCGCTGATGAATTACTAGCTTAATCTGGACGAAGCTAGACTTCTACAGGACAAATTAAGCCTCTTGAGACCGTTTAACCGTCACTAACCTCTGCCCCGTGCATTCTGATAAACAGGAATCATTCAGGATTAGGTTACTGTTGAATTCTGTTTTCACAAGTATTGATTTGACACAAGGACAGTGGCTGGATCCGAATACCAAGAATTGGTTGATCTCAACGAAACTCGAACCCGTACATGAACGATTTCCATTTTGGAATACCGTCTGCCGTATACCAGCGGGCCGGCGAGACTTTCAAGCAATGCTACTTTACGTTGTTCTTAATCATTCTAGTTTTTAGGGTCGTGGTTACCGGTTTTTTCTTCTTCCTTGCAGTAGGTTCTAGCGGCTATAGGACATGCCGCGCTCACTACTTCAAGTATATTATCAAAAAATCCTACTAAGTGGTCTCACGGTGGTTTTCTACCGGAATTCGCGTCTACATCCTAAGGGTTTCATCCTTAACAGTGTGAACGTGAAAATTCACCAATTATCTGATTCCGGAGATCGTAGTTAGTAATATTAAAAAAGGTTGAAAATCTTGGTTGTCCACCAGAATTGTGCACTCATAGAACGTCTACCATAGTACACTCTTGTAAATCGGCTGCCTACAACCGCCGCCGCATGGGTTTAGTCGGGATAAGCAACATTTTGCAGCTCATATTTTTTACTGTTCATCCAATCTACCCAACTCCGTGAGGCATTATCGCAATACCTCGAGCCTGAGCTAGGAGGACTGTATTTGTTTTCACATTTTAGAATCTCTCGCTAATCAGTCTATAGTTGTGCTGTGACGGAAAATCAGCCGCATTTTGACTATCGCGAGAAGGATGTCAGTTAACAAGATGAATTTGTAATCAGCAGAAGTTAAAACAAAAGTCATTTGGAATTTACTGGAGGTCGAACTAAATCATATCCTACCTTCTTCCACCTACATACAAAACATTGTTCCTTTTCTACACCCAACAGTGGAATTTGACAGGATGAGTAATATTCCGCGGTTAACTTGCTTAGGACGATCTTTGCGATGGCATAACGGACTCGCGATGACTCATCGCGCTTTCAATTCTATCGTTTGCAAAGTGAAACTAGTTCATCCTTTTCCGGCTGAAAATAAAACAGCAAAAACAAATTCTCTTGACCACATCCCGGCAGTAGGGAACGTCTTCAGTGCGATTGGCATAAAGCACCTGGTAAAGAAACACTGAATGAAAACAACAGTGGTCAGGTCAAACGTGCCACGTTATTGTGAATCGGTTTATTCTCGTCCGTTTGTGGGCAAAAATGATGAGACCAGATTGTTTTGCGTGTCAAGTTACTGCATGAGGTAAGAGATTCGTGAAGCTAAAGTCACCAATTCCCCTCCGCTCCCCGAAATTTAGAGACCCAGATACAACGTTAACACTGATCGAGGCATTTTCCCCATGGTTCCTGTGGCATCCGATTTCTACACCAGTGCTACACACATGTTAAAGATTCGGCTGCATGAAGCCCCGTGGTTGGTTTTTCAATCCAGTCTGGGTAAAAGTTTTAGTTGGAGTTTGGCGATAGGAAGCCTTTGATGACTTTTACTAGGCTTAGTGGAATAACAAACAGCGCCTTCATGAATCGCGCTGATTGTTAGAAAATCGGCATGTCAAGGAGATTAATTTCAAGAAAGTTTCTGTCTAATCAAGATAAATTAGAAATAAGTCATATTCTCTCACCCAAACCTAAAGTATACCGTCCTGATTCTTCATTTTAGAATGAAGATAATAAATGAAAGTAGGAGATTGTCTTTGTGACAAATCCTTACTCAAATCATAGAATCAATTATTCGCTGTTCTGTATTCTCCTCGGAAATGGCCTATTGGCTAAACACAGTGTGTTAAACACAATTTGTTACTGGGGTGAATGATGGTGCGCCCCTAAAACTAGGAACAAAGGAACACGTTTTAAACAAATCACGGACTGATGTGAATGCCGTCTACCACTGACCAAACCAGCTTATGAATACTCCGGTACTAACGGTATTAGTCAGCAACTCAATGGAAAGATTCTTTTCTGAGAATGGATTGCCATTCCGTATCACATGATTTCAGTCAGTTGAGGTGTTTGCGTTGTCATATATTATGCAACCCGAAGCGTAGTCTATATTTCAGTTTTCACAATTACTAGTAGGCATTTATTATTTACTTTAACCAATTTCGCTGTCATGCTTGAAATGCGTAATCGCTGTGATCGAACAACCGGAAAAAGAGGACTCAATTAGTAAAAAAGGAGCAAAATAACTGTTGAAACTTTTCAACTGGTTAACCTTACCCCAGGTGTCCCGATTCACCAGACAGTTACGTTTTAGATGCTTGTAAACACAAATTAGACCTGGGAAATTTGTCTGCTAGATTAATTTAGGACATCGTTGAAAAAGAATAGGTGGAAAATATTGCTCGTAGGATCAAGAATGTACCAAACATGCCACAGTGTCTGCCTAATGAGTTCAAGAATAAAAGTTAACGAATCTTGTTACTCGACAGAGTAGACCTACTGTCTGTTGCTATGTTTCAGAATTATCTTGATGAGTTCCATAAGCATTCCAAAAATTCAGCTGATATCGGGTTTATTCTAGTCTCTCAAGTCTCTGGTTTACAATAGTTCTTAGCCTACTTTGAGAATCATGATTAACGGCAGTTCAATTGGATTCAGTGGTTGAAATAACCAACCTGTGTTATATCTCCATGCACCGCAGCAGACGTGCTTCTTGTGGAGCCAGTTAAAGCAACCGCGAACCAAGATTTCAGTCAGCTCCATGCAAGGCTTCAGTCGGCCGATAAGGTTTTCCGCCTAGTCCCATTTTTTGAAAAAACCTTTTATGGGAAAATATCGCTGTACGTGAAACCTCAAGGCAGATGGAGAAATAGAGTGCGGACCAATAAACCAGTGCAGTTGCACACGGTTTGGTTCATGAAGATGTGATCATTGAAAACTTGAATTCCATCAGAAATACGAGAGTCCTTTTGGGCATTTGATTCGAAGGAATCCAGTTGTTTCAAAAATCCTCCGTTATACAGCATCAGTGTTCAGCAAATCACTTTGGGCCATGGGTAAAAAGTGTGCACCAGTTCCGTTCGTGTGAGAACTCGTCGATCGCAAAGGTCATATCATTGATGTAATCAAACTGTCCATTAGTGAAATCGTTTAAATAACCATGCCTTTTTCTGATATGTTATGCCCCTACGTTTTAATGAATGAAAGAAAATCATTTACAGAATTTCCGTTTTCTCGGTAAATGATCTTTGGTCGAGGAAATTCACTAATAAAATGATCTCTCATCTTTTTGTCATGATATTTAGCAAGCCACTGAGCTGGGTTATTGACATAAGTAACGAGTTTGACTCATTGTTTCGTCCCATGTCGGCATCCCATTTTGGGCATGGTGAGATTACACTTATGGTTTCCATCAAAAATTAGGCAGATGTAAAAGGCTCCCTTCTTTCGAAATGGAAATTTAATAATCACTAATGTTTGATAATTAGTTCTGTGTTATACCTGATCTAGTAGTCAAACTGAACCATTGAGGCCCGCCCAGAAAGGTCCGCGTTTAATGTGCTCAACTGGCAATGATACATTCTTCACGAAAGGCAAACCCTCACAGAAAACAGTGAAAAATTTCAAGTTATTGTTGGTGCTAAAAAATTACTTTTCGAAATAAGATAAACTAAACCACACGTAGTATTTAACTGCTTGCAAATTAGATGCACACCTTTCAGAAAATGTGCTGCATAGTGAATGATTAATCCCAACGATACTTCTCAAGCAGTTATTGAAAATTTACCCGGCTTGTGTTAGTCGATCCTAATTGATTGTATGTAGCATTGATAACGGAAGATTTGTAAATGTCACATTAGCAGAAACTCGTGAATTCTTGTGAAGAATGCGAAACGTTCAAATGTCGTGGGATTTCACTCACAAATGTAGAAACGGAAGAAAATGTCTGTCAGAAAAAAGGTTACCTAGGGTCGAACAACCTTGGGTGCTTGACAATTGGTTGACAGATTCGCACTAGACTGTTGGTAAAGGACTCGACCATTGCTCGATTTTTCGAAATTTTCACAAATATTTCAATATTCCTAACATTTATGGGACACATCGGAACATCATCAAGTGTTATGAGTTTGTTTAGCACTTCATCCCCTAATATTTTGTTGCAGACTATATTAGGAACGGGTAAAAGTAAGCGACTGTGACGGTTGAGTTAATACCCAAGAACAAAAACGGAAAATCTGAGGTGCAGTGAAATTTCCAGGGCTTGATAAGTAGGACGTC
Source organism: Fasciolopsis buskii (assembly GCA_008360955.1). Taxonomy (NCBI): domain Eukaryota; kingdom Metazoa; phylum Platyhelminthes; class Trematoda; order Plagiorchiida; family Fasciolidae; genus Fasciolopsis; species Fasciolopsis buskii. The sequence continues at coordinate 167,565 of LUCM01009066.1, forward strand.
AAGGTTTATCCTAGGTTATATTCAGAAGTGGCATTTAGGACAGTTTTTTAATAGAACTTTTATTCGCAGTGAAATACATCGTTCACGATGGGGTTTCAATCATCGGATCAAAGAAAACCGTTCGATAATTAGGAAATTCCAACCTAACCAGGTCCTTATTACTGATCCTCAAAGATAGATCAGAGAATATTCAATAAGAGGAAATCCCGATTTTCACGAAATTCGAAAGACGACGAAAAAGTTGTCAAAGTGTGTCACTATTAACCGGTGCTGTTTGTGCGATAGTGAAAAACCCGGCTGAAACAGAATTGCGTGGTGCCCCAAAATGGCTTGAACGTTTTCCAATATATTAAACTAAATGGCTACCATATAAAGACTAATGAATGCAAAACCCTTACGGTCCCATATTGTAAAAGAAGGCTTTTAGCAAAATAAAAAATGGTGATCGTTTTATTCAAGATGCTTTGACAAAACTGATAAAACGTTTCATCAAACTAAGGACCAAATATTACAAGTTTTTCATATACCGTCATCGAAATGAAGATGAGAAGAAGGCGAAAATTTTTATTCGACAATAGGCTTTGGCATACTTTAATCACAGAGCAAGAAAGGTTGTGTATTATTTACCGTTATTAACTTAAGATCCCAGAATTATTAATTTGACGACCGATTAGTCTTGCTGACTGATGCACGTCAAGTGGTGATCCATGAAAGGTTCACCGAAGATGTAATTTCAAGAAGCAAATTCACTAAAATTGTTGTTTTACAGTCGAATACCCGTCATATCTGTTCATCTGGAAATAGGCGTAATAAGAGACAACCTGAATAGAAAGTAGTTTAGTGTTGCGATGAAAGTATGTCCCGGCTTTGACTACAAAAACAAAAGGGACTAAGGGGATCAGGTTACTTGGTGGAGGATTCTTTTATGTGCTGTGTGAATATTTTGCTTTGAGTGGATTGGATAGCCTACCGTTCGACTTCATTTGCGTGAAAGTAAGCTTAACTCTAAGATCTGGTTGATTCATTAACTTGCCATAACCTGGACCTCTATAGTCTCTGAAAAAACGGATGTCTTGAAGCCAGAATATATCGGGGTACCTACGCATTGGGTACTGAGTGAAGATTTTGTTGCTTTGTAGCGTGAGATGTAAGATTACTCTACAGCTGAGTTAGCGGATCACCAATTCAAGGTGACCGAAAAGTATGACGGACAGTGGGGAGTTCACAGATCAACAATGTACAGTGAATACATGCGTGTGCTACCTAGTTATGAATATCTATTCTTATGCTCTTCCTTGTGGGTTTGAGTTGAGTCGTTATGGGGTTCAGCAAAGCAATTTTAGCACAGTCGGCAGCAGTTCTTTTAGCTGATTAAGAAAACTTACACGGCTTTTGAAACGCTATTTCACTATTTTTTTCCAAATACCAGTTATACAATGTTACGTACTTTTCCACTGATTTTGTCTTGTACGAGACCGAAATTTGTCCACTTGATGCATCTGAAACTAGTTTCAAACGCATAGGACTTGGTAAATTGGAATATTGTGGACTTTCAACAGGATGAACAGCTGAGTGATAAGTGTTCATCAGGTCAAAAATATTCATCATACTGTTCCCCTAAAAGTGCTTGGCTTCTATGAACCCCTACCATTTGGGATCTAATTTGGTTTCCGCTTTTTTGCTTCACGTGATCGGGTTGCGCTGCTTCCGTTGTCACCTGCAGTTGACTCTCCAATAAATGAAAATCTGAATTTAACTTTGGTCTTGCAAACTTTTTATGTTCGCAATTTTTTAAGGGTCCTTGACACCGCAGTGTAGATGGTCGACCTCTCAGTTACTCTGGTCCAACTATATCAAAGCCAAATTTCCATAAGATAATTTTAGACGATAGTTCTAAACTAATTGGTACCCAGAGGTAGCGTATGTGTATTTGAAAAATTACACGTGTAAAACAATCACATGGGACATCGTTTTCTTGATATAATTCCAAATTCGTTCGGTTTTAATTCACGAAAATATTCTTCCTCATTCCCACTGTCTGAGTCCGTGTATTGTCCTCATGCTTCGCCCTGACATCTGTGATAAGAATCAAAGCCAGTCAGAATTAAGGCCTCAGATGACAGAAGATCCTGCCCTTCGAGTTTCACATGAGTGATCCGTTTTTCGGCGGATTACGTTTGAATGGTTTAATACAGTGTGCTTATCGATTGATGGTTCCTATTCTGCCACTAGGCTGGTGTAGGAGATATTGCCCGTAACACTTAGCAAGGTGAAATTATTTATTTGGACACAGTCACACTTTCGTCAATGGCAAAATAACTGTTATGAAGATTTCACAGCTACCTGTGTCGGGTCATAGAGGGTCAGCACACTGGGGGCGAGCCGAATTAAACATTCGCGCTTCGACCTTGAATCGAGCGGTTTACCTTGGAGAATACCTACGAATGGCGAGAGTACACGTGCCGACGAATTGCCCGGTCACCAGAAGATTTCGGTCCCAAGGCGACAGCACGCTACCTTGTAGTGAGTAACACTGAAAGCCACGTTTGCTGGTCGGAGTGAACCTTCTTACGTAGTTACCTATGTTCCAGTGTTCAACTTCTACCTATTAGTAGACAAAAAGAATCTGTTCCCAGTGCAGAAGCGCGTAGTATAACACACTGGATGTTCCACGATAATTTATCGTTTGCCTCTTTCAATGCAAGTCTCGTAAGGTCTGCAGTGAAACCAAGCAAACAGAGACCGAGAGAGGAATTTTTGATTCTATTCTTAGTTCGGAAAATCCACGTGCTTTTCTCGCACCCAGGGTTAAACAGCTGGTAGCATCCAAGATTTTCTCGGCGCACGTCTGCGAGCAATTTGGGTTGTACTCAGCTCTGGCGTTGTGCCGTCAAAAAATGTCCTGCAAGTGACTGGTTCACTGATAAAAACGGGGTTGGTAGATTTCAGTCAGTGAATGAGCAGTTACTTCAGGCTATAGGTGGCCACTAGTGTGAGATGTAGATGACTGTGGAAATTGTGCATGGTAGACTAGTGTTGACTTGCGGACGAGAAAATATCGTTGTACTCTTTAGTGCACATATTTTGTAATCCCAATAAGCCCAAATACAGTTACCTAATAGCTGTCTTAAATCTTTTTTCAGGAAGTAGAGTCGTTTTTTGTATACGTTGACACAGATAGTAAAGAAATTTGTTAAAATGTTCGGCCCAACAGAAATTCGACAATGGAGCAGTCACTTGTTGTTAGTAAACCGGAATATATTTGTCCTTTTACCGAATAATACAGGCACATCTTAATTAGTTTAGATATCTCCTATCCGATTTTCTATGTGCCCATGTAACTTGAACTGCCATTATTGATTCACTGATGAGAGGCTGCCTAATCAATAGGCTATCAAAGTTGTCGTGATTGTTACCCAAAACTGCAGGTCAATCCACTGATTAATGGAAATCTTGTTCAGCAGTCGTGGAAACAGACGTATTGGTTTTTAAAAGTCAGCAAATCTGGAGCATACCTGTGCAGACGAGAATTTGCGGAACATAACGTGCACATTGTTCCGGCAAAAAATACTTTTATTTCCGACACGGCACATACAAAAATGTTGAACTGACATCGCTCATTCTGACACTTGAATACGAGATTCGGTTTTGCAATTAGATGCGAGAATAAAGGACAGCAAAATGCCTTGTCATCTAGTCATCTAGAAGAATCTTCTGTTTTTCCCGTATTGTTATGTGAAAGTCGAACAAAGTATTGACGACTTCATTCGTTTCCAGATGTTATATGCAACAAAATATTTGCTTCAGTAAGAAATTCACAATTTTTTCGAGGGCTGAATAATGTCACCAGTCCACGTAGCTCTGCACTATCGACATCCAGTGGTGAACTGGCAATGAGCCAAAACTTGAGAGAAATACTCCCATCATTGAAGGAACAATATTCTCTGTCTGTTTTCTGAAATATTCTATTTCGGTAAATGAACTAAACCCCAGCTCCCCAAAATATCTATATGCTCTGAAAATCTACCAAACCGTGATCAATCCGATATTCATCATTTTCACCGGTGTACGAATAGTTTGAGGAATCTAAGTTCGCTTCTAAAACCAGGCCATGGACAGACTCACATTGAACTGCGGATGGAAAGTGATGCTGTGCACGGCAGGGAATTCGTGATAGGGCAGGTGAACAAAAATCATTTGCGATGGTGAAATGTTTTGAACAAAGCAATTTTCATGCCCAGCCGAAGGCAACATTCTTTTGGAATGTTAATCAAACTGAAGTGGAAGAGCTAATCGCTGTACAATCAGGTTTTTGGTTTCTTCAAATGTGACGAGCTTGTGCATTCCGGACTGGTCACAATGTTCGCAGACTATTCATTTTGGCAGGGGCCGTATCGCTGCCTTCACATACGCAGATGTCGGATGCGGTAATTCTGCAATTGCAACCCACAATGTGAATCTGCTACCAGGACGCGTTCTAAGACAAAAATACAATGAGAATGTCAAATTCAAATAAAACATTTTGTACGGCAAAAACTCGCTAACCACTACATTTTGAAAATAAATTCAAGCAATTAGATTGCTATTTCTGACTCGCGGGAAAGGGTGTTTTGGGAGATATTATGTTCGGCCTTATTTACTTGTTATACCACTTACAATAAATAGATTAGATTACTAATTCGTACCAAAAATAAAACTACCAAGTAGAAACTGTCTACTCTATTAGTAAACGATGACTGTCCCAGTTGGGTGATGAGCTTCATCCGGTTGGATTAGAGCATTTTTTTCGCTCAGAAAATTTGACTTCTCTCTTTCGCAACATCAGCTCATATCGGATTCACTTTGAAACGTAGATGTCGTTACCACTAGTCTCTGTCCATGAAAAATTTGCTTTTATTTTCAAATACCCAATGCGATCGACGGTAGCCAAGTCAGTAAGTGACATGTTGGTGTTTGTACTTGAAATCCGGGAGTTCGAATGCGTACCCTTCCTACATCTTTGGCCATTTATCCATTCGACAGCCCCACTTCCCGATCGAATACTCGATGGCTGTTCACCAAATAAAAAAACAATCTAAAGTATTTGTTGTAAGTAACTAAGACTAACCATTTAGTTGTGATAGAAAACGGTCTGCTGTACACTTTTCAACGGGAAACAATTGGAACAAAGTAGTTTGACACATTTTCCAACACATTTTCAAGAACATTCAAGATGAGGAACGCGAATCTCACAACTGGTCACAGAAAAATTTGATGCAAATTTGTTGGAAAAAGCAAATAAGTTACCGCAAGAAAATACGCAAACTAATTGCTTATATTTAAACGGGTAGCGCATTGGTTCCTCGCATATGCTTACTTCCAAACGTTGATGGTCACCTCTTTGCCCCCCCCCCCCATTACTTTGTCGAACCAATCGGCACAACGATAGTGGAAACGTTTCGCGATATTACCATATTTGCGAAGACAGAAGTTTTGGGGTGAGCAGTTATGCATTTCGCCGAATATGTCAATCAAGCACAAAGGAGTCGCAACGCGTAAGTTATAAAACAGAGCAAGATCTGATAAGTTCACCTTGCAAATTTATCTCATTAATGACAACAAAATACTCGTCATCAAACTGTCATTCAACCAGATTACTTGGACAACAGTTAGTGCTAAATCGAGGTGCCTATCTTGCGAACACAGACAGCGCAAAGAAATATGAGAAACCGAAAAAGAAATTCCATGCTGGTTTGCAATTGTCCTTGGGAGCATTTAGTCGGCTAAAGTTCATCATCCAACTGCGCCAAGGCTGGCGGGCACTAAAGCGTAATTAAGTACTCGTCTCAGGAAGCACCGATCCTTTTTCGTCATATGTTCGATCATGAAACCAGGCGATTTGAGCATGTCCTTTAATATCATGGGTATCTATAACCCTAGCATATCACCAACTGTCTAGTGCAGCCTTTCAATAGCGAACTATTCAGCGTGATAATCAATAACAGACGATGTCGTGCCACTTTTTATCGCCGACGTCGTCAATAGTGGTAGAAACCCGAGGGGTTTAATTCATAACAACAAGCGTGCAAGCTAATTCATAAACTACCAGATTATTTCGAAGTTACGTTAAAGCAATTCTTGCTCATATTGGAACTATTCGAAACGGGCTTTTATAAATCACGTTCATGTGTGCTTTGGGATTTTTTGAGACCTTATGTGGGTATATTTATCGTTAAGGTGAATTGAATATCTACACACGTATTCTGCAATTTACGGGTATACAGGTGCATTTGAGCGATCCTGTGAAAGAGGGACATATTTGTCCCTAATTCCAAATATTCTTGACATAGATCCGAAGAGTGTCGGCACACTTCCGATTGAACATGAGGAATGATATAGACTATCGTCGATGCTTGAAGAGCAATAGATCTGTTAATTAAACTGCTGACCCGAGATAACATATAAACGTTCATTAGTAGTTCTCTGAAAACTCTGAACACAAGAAGTATATTGCCTAGATTTCCAATAAAAAAGCATCAGTCATCATAATATTCCATTTTTCCAGCCGTCTGTTTAACGAGGCCTGTTTGGTTTGTCCTGAAACACGGTGGATAGTCCCATGAAATCTCATCAGTTGTGGCAGATTACTCGACAGTTTTTAAGGATTTTTCAGCATCAGGCACCATGCTGCCAGACAAATTTGGATACATGAAAAGAGATGGTAGAACATTATGGAACTTGATAATCAATCTAGCAACTTTTGGTTGAAAAACAGTAAGGTAGATTGGTTTTTACCACTTTGACAATTTTGTCCAGCTCTGAGCTGAACTCAATAAGCAATAGACTACGGTGAATGGAACACTAACACCTTCACAATGCCCGTTTAAAATTTGCAAAACGATTAGTTGAAAACCACGTATTCAGCACTATGTTTTTCTCCAAATTTAATTACTAATGATTTTAGACATCTATTAGGTTAACGAATTTCGTTATCGAAGAGCGGAGAGAAAATAAGTTTTATAGCGAATTTAATAAACTGACGATGAAATAAATGATAGGGGGTTGAATAGAAATTCAATTGGGAGATTGGCAGTAATTAGAAATGAAAGCAGGGTTGAGAATATAGACAGCAACTAATTTAACAGTTCCTTCACTTAAAACCGTCATTTAAAGAGACGAATCGGTCTCCGTAGACAAAAGGGACCACGGAATGGAACATAATTTTTCTCAGTGTTCAGAATGAAGTCCGGGTGATCAAAACACGTTCTGCTTATACCGGCATTGGAATTAATCAATTATGAAAAGTCCATCGCAGTTGTATTCATATTCCTTACCGTTTTCTATCTCCAAAAAAGGACGCATTTGGCCATGAATAAATTTGGCTAAACCGAACATTCACAACGTCAATTTTTAGAGTTCGTCGTTCTTCCGTCCTGAGTGTATTTCTGACTCAAAAGTCAAATCAAATCAATACTCCATGTGTACCAAGAGATGGCTTTCAATCGGTGAAGTTTTTATTTTGCAGTTTTTCATGCCAGTTATATTCAACAGACGTGATGACACGACATATCTGAACGAAACACTGAATGCATTTTGTAAATTACGGTTGGCTTGCTTGATTCACTCAAGGCGATTAGAAAACTGACCTGGACCGCTAAGTCCTTCGTCACAAATACCAACGAAGGCTTGTTTTTCCAGGCTGATCTATCTTCGTCATGCAGACGAGAATCCTAAATAGATTAGCCTATTTAATATGCTCAAACAGTTCGACTAATAAAATCAGTCATGATAAGAGATCATACGTTGTTGCTCGAGCGGAAGATTTTTCTTTTCAGTTAACATATTCGTTTTCTTTTTTCCCCAGAACGGTAACTAAACTTTGAACCAGAAACCGTGTGTTAATTTTCCAACGACGTAGCCTGTGAAATTAATTATCATGGAGGTATATTTCTGCAAAGCAGTCGCGCTTTGTGTCCCATATTGCCATGTTTGGATTAAACATGTTCGCTAACACACCCAAACCTGTTACGATAATTCTGACAGGACCATATCCATAGCTCTGTTTATTACGATAAACCATTGTTGTTCTTGTCGCTGAAGTTGTTTAAGTAACGATTGTGATTTGCACCATTTCGTTCTGCGTGCAAATTTGGGTCAACCGTGCTCAATAGCAGCTATGCCACAATGTCACAATGATTAGCACGTCTGTTATTTACTAGAAATCAAAACAAAATTTTCCATGCAATCTCGAGCTCTAGAGAAGGCCATGCGGTCGGACTGAAGGCCTCCTAATGTTGTTCATATAAAAATGTCGATTCCGCTAGGCACGATCGACACGGCCGCCACTTTGCTTACCGAGCAAATGATCCATGAACAATATCGTTAATGGCCGTTGAAAGTAAAACACAAAGAAATATCAAGTTTTATGCAATTTAACCTGTAACAACAATGGTTAGCGAATGTCCATTTACACAAATCGTATTCTCAGGCCGTGACCATGATAAATCAGAGAAAGATGACCAGTAAGCGGAAGGTTCTACGTTTTGATTCCGTCTCACAGGTTCTACTTCTTGGCATGAAAAACGCGAAGGCATATTGCGTCCGACAGAGAAAAAATTGTTCCATCCAACAACAATATAATCCAGCTGCAACAGTTTTGCTGCCGTCTGATCGGACTAGTCCTTCCAAAATCAACCAAGTTTTCACACAATAGCAATTCGCTTTTTTCGTTTTGGAAAATCCTTTCAGTGAAATCCAACAAAAGAAATTGGTTTGACTGGGGAAACATTTTGTTTGAACATGCATATCTCGGGGCGAACAAAGTAATTTTGCACTGGACCAGTTTTTGGACATTGATCACCATACGAGCCGACGTGTGCATTAGTTCCACATTATCTCGTTGGCACGTGAAAGCAAACAAACACACACGCACACGCTTAAGCCCATGCACATGAACACGCACACGTATACATGCACACCGAGATGCCAGATTCATCTTTATAGGCTGAGTATCAAAAAAACGTGAACTAAAAACCCGTTGGCTAATGTAAACCGATTGGATGGGAAGATCAAGTACCAGTGTTTGACTATCCACTACTACTGTTACTACGAGAACAATAAGTTGGTGTCTCGTGCAAAACCAGATGTGAGCATCTGTTGCAATTTGCTCCCTGGTTAAGAATGAATTCCGGAAATGCTATCCCAGGTCAGAAATTGGCAAATAACGTCTAGCTTTCGCACTAATTCTTTGTGAAAGGGAATGAACGAAAGTGAATATAATGCGTCCAGCAATTATGACACATTACCGGCAGATATAGTTGCAATATGCCGGCCACGGAACAATGCTCTTCGACGGGGTTCACACATGTCACAATCTGAAACGGACGACCAAAAAAAGTTAAACCCCCATGAACCGAAGCCCAGTATGTGTACTAGCCAGAATCAAAACTTGCACAACCACGTCTAATATGGCAGCTCACAACTCATTCGCAACGTAATGTTCTCCTCTTACCGAACTTAAATAATTAGCTCACCACTGAAAAAAAAGCTATGCACTGTACGCTTACTTCGTTCTTATTTAGAATCTTTCGCAACGCATATTCATTGGCTGGTGGTAGTCAGGCGGATAAATCATCTGTCACCGAAAGGGTCAGAAGTTCGAATCCCAGATCTGCAGGTCACTTTGGTGGTGGACGGTAACTCGCTGACCCCTGAACATGTGGGACCTTCTATGGTTCCATGTCGCTCCGTTTCAGGGTCATGGTTACCGGTCCCTCCCCCTTTGATGTAGTGGGACCCGGTGGCTGCGGTACAAGTCCATCCACTACACTCAAGCTTGAAGCGAGTTATGAAAAGAGTTGGGACGCAGACATGAGTTGAATGGTCAGAAGCAAAGCATATTAATTAGTCAGCCATTCGGCTCAGTTCTTGGTGGTTCATCTACCGAATATTTATGGGTCGATGCATTTTTGCACGATACTGTGTTGATACTTGTACGGAAACGGACTCGTTTGACTAGTGGCTTCGCGGCAGGAATCAGATCCAAAAATCCTTTGCACCAAGACGATCTTTGTACATCACTGTGATAGTTTATGAAATACGCGTTCGAATTATTTATTTCGTCTTCGACACATCTTGAAGTAAGAGATTTTTAAAAAAGTTGCCTTTCATTTTGGTGACACCCAATAAGGCTTAATATAAACCAGGGTGTACCGTAGTAAAAACCCTGATCGTTTATTCTACCAACTAATCAATGTCACTAAACGGTATTTCTAATGAAAAATTTGTTTTAAGGGACTAAATATTGTGATATAAGATTTCTAGAAGGTCGGAGTCAATTTGCTATTGGCACAACTCACTTCATTTGGTAAAAACGCAAAGGATTTGCCACTAAAATAAGTCACGAGAACGGTGAGGGATTTTAAATGGGGATTGTTTGTGAACAACTGCAATATAGCAGTATGCACCAGTCAAAAATATTCGTGACACAATAATTATTTTGGTTCCCGCAAGTAGTTTTCCGATTTTCTCTAAGCGCTTTGAGTGCAAAGCCGGTAACTGTTCAGGAACCAGTTGCGCAACTGGTTGAACATGCCTCGACCATCTTCAATACAAATGTCAATGGTGTAGCAGCACGACACCAGAAAACAGAGTGGAAAGCAAAAAAATAATACCACTAGGTTTTTAACGGAGAAGAAAGGACAATAGGGGTTTTAAAATGGGCGATTTCGGTGTTTGCCCAGACAGAAGACTTCAGTGCAACCCAGGCGAGGAGGACTTGAAAATTCGTAGTTCTGCAAGAAGATCCCCTTGGAAGACGAGTGTTTTAATATGCTGAAAAAATGTTTCTGTCTCCGTGAACTGTAATCGGGATCTAGCATGCTTGGGACCAGCAGCCACTAATACAGTGTTCATGTGATGTGCACACACCGAGGAGGGTTAACATAACTACTCGTCAGTAATAAATCCGCCTGAGAACTGCTGATGTCCTAAGCTCTCTAGTCGTGTTAAATACTGAAAAGCCGAACCTACCATTCCACCATCACAATGGGATAGCCTCGTACATGCTATTTTCTAGACATCCGACGAATCGATTAAGTGCATCAAAAGAGCTCCCTAATACGGTTTTTACTTTTCCCAAGTGGACAAAGTTGACCAGGTATTTTTCACTCCCATTTTAAGAAAACGAATGTTTGAAAAACCTTGTTGCACTCTTAGTCTGGGAAGTCGGCACGTGATATCGTTTTTTATTCCATCGATAAATTTATCGTTCCTCCAGTTAGGTGGGGAGTATGGATGGAACAAAATGTCGCTTGATCACTGATAAACGTTTTATACCATTATTCTCAAAAAACAGCGCGAGCTGAGTTTATCTGCTAACCAGGGTGGCAGTAGGAAAAATAATTTTGTCGAAAAAAGATTGCATAAACCTCAAAATATCACGAATACATCAGATTAACTGAAAATCAATATCACTGATTCCCAACTGACTTGATTGGCATAGACAGTTCACAACCAAATGTGATTCGAACCCATTCTTTCGACATAAATGAGTGGATTCGTTTTAGTCTTAGCAATAGCTGCTCATTATTGATTAAAGACACAAAGAACCATGCCTTGACAAAGACCAAAGACCCGATGAATTATGGGGAAAATTTCTGCCATCATTTTAACTTTTTATTGCATTTTATGGAATTGGCGGTCGCTAGCATACCCAGTTGGCATCGACTGTTGACTGTTTAAACTTGTCGTCAATTCTTACTTTTGGCATTTTGCCTCAACATTTTATGGTACCATGCACCCTGTTCACGTTTCATTTGTCGTACAATGCATGCGTTCAAAGGTTAGACGACGACACTATCCTGTCTTGGAACGGTAGCGACAGGAGACGTTGATAACCAGGAGACTAAGCACTGGATAAGAGGTCGGGCAAATGACCAGAGGAGAAGAAAGAGTTTGAAAAATTGAGTCAAAGTAAAATCGACCAAAAACGTTTCCATCAGATCGAGATAGAAAAACAGCAACTGATAATGCAACTGCAGTCAGTTGGTTGGGTAAACAAAAAAACGCGCTTAACGATAAAGCGATTTTTTAACGAACACACAAAATGACCGTACGAGTGCACTTTCTTAACCGTGTCAGGAAGTTTTCCATTCCATTTTCCAGAGAATAATGCAGAATATAAATTGAGTGCCCGTGAATCCCATTATCATATAGGAAAAACAACAAATAAAAAGATTCCTGGTGACCCACAAATCGTTAAAAATAATCCTTGGCAAGCTTTATTTTTTGTTTTGAATGCCATGTATTTAGAGCCAAATGCTGCTGTCACAGGAGTGGAAAGAGTGAAGATTCCACATTTATTCTCGACCAGTACTAGATTATTCCGTTGAGGTTGGGTCTTAATGAAACACTTCGGACTTCTGGTTTTGTTTTGAGCTTGAGATTTGTTTTCTCCTAAGATGTTAAGTTGTCCCTAAAAAAATATTTTTAATAAAGTTCGGCTTTTTTCTATCCGGCTAATTGTATTGTATATTTCATTCCATGTGTATGACACTCGCAAGAATTGGCACCCAGCCAGATAACTGCTTGTTCGTGCCGTCACACGAGATCAAATAATCGTTGCCGTTCGCATTATTTTAAAGCATTCTAAATCTAAATAATAGAAGCCTGTGTTGCAGGCTAATGTTCGAAAAACCGGCACACGCTTAGAAGTGTTGCCACCTGGAGCATAGACTAGCAAGAACGCGAAAAATAACGGATCTGATAATGTGATCACAGGATAAATCAAAGCCTATATTATCAGACACGTAGTGAATAAAATAGTCTGTATGCCGCAGGGTACGTTCGCATTTTTTCAGAAACACGACTTTATCAGTATAAAAGCCAAGACGACCAAGTTCTACTTTGAGTAAATACAATTAACAGTTTATGGAACGACAAGTTTTATTCACCCTGGACACCATGTTGAACCATCTGCCTAACACGCAGTTCAAAACCGAACCAACTCGTCAAAAAAGACTAGTCCACGGAAGTCTACGACAAAACTTCTAATTATATGTTTATATTTACCCATGTGTACAGAATGCGCATAGATCATACAATGAGCCTGCGTCCAAATAGTGCAAAAATAGAACAGACATCTGTGTAAAAGAGCAGATGACCGGAAAGAACAGACTGAAAATACTTTCCTGGTAGCCTATGCAGGAAAAAAGTTCTGAACGCTTTTTAAGACCAACTTCTTGAGCGTGACAGACAGAAATCAAAGTAAACGACAGCGCACGTCTACGATCAGTCTATATGATAATGTGAAACCAGCTCATCATAAAACAAATTGAAATGAACCAGTGCGACTTGCCCCGGAACCAAAATGTTCACGAAATTCTCCCAGTAACGTGACACAGTAACAATACAAGTAAATAGCAAGTGTCTCGGTTGAAGTCAAGTGACAAAAGTAACCAATTTCGGCAAAAACAAAATTGAAATAATTAGCTAAATATCAGCAATGAGATAGATGCTAGTAAAAGGCAGGAATGTTCAGTCTTTCTTGACTCCCCAATTGCCAGAAGTATCTTTGAGTCGATGTTTTAACTGGCTACTGATGATAAGCGTTTATCGAGCAGCCTCATTTGGACAAGAATTTGCAATCAATTCCGAAATAATGCTACCGCATAGTTTTTAGTGTCATTTTGAACGATTCTTTCGCCGACATGAAATCAGTAATGCAGATACGGTTGAGCAGTATGGTAGAAACCCGTCTCTTTGTAGAAAGAAATGTATTTTTGGATGTAATTTGAACTGAAAATCTATTTTGAAAATGGTTGTCAGCGGCAATCGAAACTTCAACTCAAACTAACCCCTCATCAGGACTCTGCTTTTTTTGGATTCACTTCTTTATGAAGATTGTCAAGGCGATCGTGAGTCACTAATTGTCCAACCTGCCCAGTCACAAGAGAAATCAGACAACACTGACGGTTGTTTGTGATTATAGACAAATTAAATTGATTTCGACAATAATCTGCAATTTACGACAGTGGCGATAGATCTCACTGTCAAGGACCCAACTATTTTGGTTGTTTCCTTCGACAGACAACCTGGAACCTTTATTTTTGAATACGGTTTCCATTCGATCCGGACAAAAATGCTTTTAGAAAACATATTTCTTAAGTTAAAATAACTTGGTAAGGTTTGTAACGGTCATTTTGAATGAATTACTAAAGTGATTATTCAGGTCGAAGAAATTCTCGCTTGAAATGCTTTATTTTTGTAACGTAATATAGTGGTGATACTACTCAATGGATTTTGTATTCATACTCAAAAAAGTCACAGTCCGAGCCAGCCAAAGTTTCATTAATTTGAAAATGTGGACAAAATCTAATTTTCAATAATTCTCATTCACGTGAACATGACGATTTGTCACTAAAACTAGGGGTTTGCATTAAAGGATTGTTAATTTCACCCAAACTATCACACTGATGTATCTGGATATCGGCTGTCGAAGGATTACCGCAGTCCACTTTTAGTCCCCGTGCCTCGCTTTAGGATGTCATCAGATGATGAGGGGGCTAGGAAGGACTTAGTGTAAATACTATTGGTTTTTGACCAAACCAAAGGTTATTGAAGAGAAACATGGTGATTGCTTCCATTGCTTGAGTGATTCGACATCTCATTGGTCCACACAAATGGTCCCTAGTCTTATACATCGACTAGGAATCTTCGGGCCCAATAAACCTGTGATTCGTCTCGAATAGGTGTGAAATAACCGTGGTGGTGGTCGACTGAATTGCTTCTGTCCTCCGCTAGGCTGGCTGTTGTTCACGAATGTATTCTGGTAAGCTTCTGGTAGTGCGAACAAAAGAAACACTCTGCAGGAACAGATAAGTGGATAAACAAAAAATATGGTTACAGAAAGAGGCGAATCGTATTTCACTCGTAAATCCTGCCAGTCTGGATGGGAGTAAAATGCTTAGTCGTTTTATTGAAAAAATTACGAATCTCCTATGTATCACCTCTGTCAGTATATTATCTTAAGGTTGCTTCCTTCTGCCGTTGCTTCCCTAGGACTTTTTATGTTCTCCTTTATTAATCGACTAGCTAAATGTATTCATTTTGCACACGAGCGAACTTCTCGGTTACTACCGCTCGCCATGTATGTGCACCCGGTTCGTCGTTTTTCAATCATCCTAATACACTAATCCTTCTCACAAATCACCGTAAGGCTTAGAAACAAACTAATCATCTGTGTATACTCCTAACGATTCAAATGGCATTTAGGAAAGAAAAAGTCCCGTGCCCCTGCTAATCCGGGTTTTTCGTAGCCACACGCATAGTCAACTTTTCCCTGTCGAGGACGTCTAGTGAAAAAGTACTTCTCTATCCATGGTTAAAAGAAGGTAAAATATCTCTCTCGAGTTTCACTTTATCCTTGTTAAATTGAACGAATCCAATTAACATGACAACTGCCTCGCCGCGGCATGATGCAGTAAGTTGCACATGCCGAGGATGCAGAGAAGTACGACTACTATCCCGCAAAGTTTTGGCATTCCGTGCCATCTTGGAATGGCGGTTCCTGTGTTTTTAAGGGGATCTGGTCACTTTCTGCTGTTCGTACGAGGTGTTGTAATCCCTTAAATAATGACGTCTCTATTTGGATAGTCTTGTCTGGTGTGAATTACTCAATACCCAACTTTCCACTTGTTCACAGTGCCCCTCAATTTTAGCCATATATGTTTTTGGCGAGCATATGAATCACCAAAAATCGGTCTCATCACTTATTTCTTCTCTCCAGATGCACTCCGTGGGTTTTCTGAAGCACCCACACTATTGTCACATGAAGGTAAGGCGATTTCCTCATTAATTTCAATTAGTAAAATTTGAAAATATAGAGTGAAAGAGAGAAATCGTGGCAGATGCCAATTCCTCTAGTCAACTGGGATGAAACACTGCCGTAAGAATTTATTAGGCTTTAGGTTTTCTCATATAACTGCTACAGAAGAGGAATGAAATTCTTTGACGTATCGCTGAATTGTACGATCGACTGAGGCGGACTCTACTATCAAATAAAAGGAGACAGATCACAAGAGCACACTGAGTGTGCGAGTGTTCTCACACCTGTTTCACTGGGGAGATGCGATCGATAGAACTCCGATCGGGTAGTAAACCAGTTTGACTGTTGCCCATGAGCCTTTTGTTAGTAATGCGATGAATGGTGGAAAAGGACACCAGTTAGTTGTCTAGATGCGCTGATTACTAAATTAATTCCTCCTTATTTTCTTAGTAGCATCTATCACCCTCCTTTTAAAACAGCGCAACTAGTTATTTACAAATTTCAGCTTAATATGGTTTTTCAATTACAACAATAAAGCATCACCATCGGGTTTGAAGCATAGCCCATCATTTTGATGTCTTATTAAAGAGCTTGTCTTTCTGATAATCTCCATTTCTGATGGTGGAATGATATGTGCCTGAGTTGTTCCCTTTGCAGGCGCAAGTGTAGGGTCTACTGCGGATATGGTCTACCCAAACCGTTGTTTGGAATCCGCCGAAGGCCCCGAAAGAGTAAGTCAGTCAGTCAGTCGTGGAAGAGTATTTTCAATCAGTCTCTAATGGCAGCGACTATTGTTGCTGGTTGCAGTATTTTCCGCCTTCCTACTTTCCTTATCCACCATTGCTAGGGTTGTCACTCGTGCTTCGGGTTAGTTGACTCGTCAGGAACTTAGGTTTTTCGTTTTACTTGATATCTGAAGGGACGGATCATCAAAGACTTTCCTCTGACCTTGTGTTCATAAGTGCGCCCTTTGGTTAGGAGAATGGCTAAAACGGTTCCCGTTGAGCAAGTGAATTTCGAAATCCTTGCCACGGAGAACATGATGTTTATACATTCCGTTGGGTCGTCGCCTTTCACTTTCAAATGATTTTGATCTAAAAATCAAGGTCAGGTTTAACCAACAACTCCTAGCAGGCTCCACGACACGTGAAAATAGATACAAGCTACCTGGTGCTAGTTCCGTGACGCAGAAAAAAGCAATAAATGTGTGTTCAGTTTCTTCCGTAAATCTTCAATCGATTCTAACTCTCAGATCCACTGACTCTTGTAGAAAAAGCCAAGTAGAACAGACACAAAAGTTTCCTTATTGGTAGTGGTATTCCATGGTCCGTACTCCCTGGTCGATTTATCTGCTGACTAATTTGGTCCATCCTTATTTGCTAGATTTCTCATGTGGCGTTTTCCCACAGAATATCGTTTTGGATAATTAGTGTATTGTCACCGCAGTTGTATCGATCTTTGTGTGTTGATTTCTAGTTGTAACAAGTCAATGCCCATTACCGTTACAGTGCCTGCATATATTTTCTTGATATTACTGAACACCAATACATGATTTCTGATTAGAAAAGCTGATTGATTTTCTATGGGGTTAGAAGTAAAGTTATTCAAGCGATAAAATAATGGTGCTATGGGACTCTAGACCGAACAATGTCAACAACCCAGGGATTACCACAGAACTGAGCAGAAACTGCATTTTTTCAGGTCTCGCTATGATCCATTGACAGTATTTTAAAGACCAAAAATCAACGTGAACCAACGTTGGTGAAAAGTAAATCTCGGAGATTCTGGTGCATTTCCACTATTCACAATGTAAAGTTAATGACGGAAAGAAAGAAGTTTTCATCAAGGTAGTGTACGCGGTTGGGAATATATTCTCGCAGTCTCCATTGACCGATTGAAAGGTGACTGATTTCACTCGGTCCTGGTAAATAAACAATTTTTCAGTACACCCATTCTGTTACCCATCCACAGATGTGTTATTCAACCCGGGTGTGTATGCAAACGTGTTTACAATTTAACAGTTTGGTTCAGGCACTTGAAAACTGGATAGCATACTTCTGCACGTGGATAAGCTGCGGACCTAACTGTGGATAGAATCGCGTAAGAGTTTGTCCAAATTTGCTGTCAGTATACCAAACTACAGATGACTCGGGTGATTATGAATCATGATGAAATCTCCTCGTACCCTAGGGTTCCAAATATATGTTTTTTGTGCTACTCACGAACAAAAAATTGGGGTTTTTTCTTGCAACTGGTCAAGAAAAGCAGTTACTCGTTCCAAAAAATCAGCTATCAAGTGTTATCGAAATCAGGCATAAGATCAGCAAACTTTGCCTCTGGAGTCTTTAGTGAGGGGTTTTACTACGTTAAGCCAAAATGTTAAGCGCTGCACTTGAGCTGGAAGCAGACGTGTAGTCCGCTTGTTCTTTTTCCATTGTTCCATTCAGCATTCCAAATTTCGGATCCATCGCAGTGGTAACGTGAATTCGTAAAGGGGAAGCTACGTGCGGATGCCAAAAGTACAAGGTGATTTTGAGTCATACAGAACTGAAGCGCGATTTATGCCTAGAACAGATCTGATCGCCAAACGTCTCTGATGTCAGTTGAACATCGCAGGAACTTAAAATTGGGCGGACTGCAAGCCGAGGACAAACACGGAACTAGCCAGGCTCCCTAGTCCGTGAACTGATTGGAAGTGGTCTGATTTGTGACACATTCAGAGGGGAGCGGAGGTGGGGTTTGCCATGGGAGGACAATGAACCCGTTAGGCAGTGGGAAATAGGTAATATGCACCATTCTGTGTGGATCTATAATAATCCATTTGATCAGGTCCGGTCGATGAAAAGACTGTCTTGTTGCTGGGCCAGAGGCTATTTGGTCGTTCTCGTTTGATTAGTTAGGCTGGGATTGAGCTAGAGTCGAGACGACCAACTGAAGACGCTAGTCAGCGATCGCGACAAACGAGTTCTTATAACAGACTTTATCTAGGGGTTTTATAAAGGCAAACATCTTCAAATCCACCTTGAAAATGAATATTTACTGAAGATTACTTGCGAAGTAATTAATTGTCTTTTGGCCTAAAAGCTAATGAATTTGAAGCTGGAAGGGCCATGATGCAAGTCGTAATCAGAGTCCCCGAAAGCTTATCGCAGGTTTCTCACTAGTAATATTGTTGTTGGATTGAATTCATTTGCACTGTTGTTTGTGGTTAATTAAAATCCACATCATCAAGTAAGATGAAAATTGCAGCTTCGGTGCAGACTTAAGAAAAACTAGAATTCACTTCTCTCACTGTAAATCACATTTCGCCAAACTCGGTACACTTGTCAACGAGACTAATCGACTGTCAAAACATAAATCAGTGGCCAGCATCAACACAAATCTTTTTAACTGTTCATCATGTGTTCCAAGTCAACTAGCATTCACAGCATCACATAATCCGTCTCTCTTTTCAGATCTTGGTATAACATTTATTTGGTATTTTGGCCTGC
Source organism: Fasciolopsis buskii (assembly GCA_008360955.1). NCBI lineage: Eukaryota > Metazoa > Platyhelminthes > Trematoda > Plagiorchiida > Fasciolidae > Fasciolopsis > Fasciolopsis buskii. The sequence goes on from LUCM01009066.1 coordinate 186,861, forward strand.
GTTCCGACTGCACTGACAGCAACAATTCTAGGCGAAGTTTCGAATGATGAGACAAACAAAACGGTCGTGGGTCTTCCATCTTCGAATTGTATTCTTGTAGGTTTCTCCGAAAGAATCACGAAAATAGTTGCTTCATTCAGTCCAAAGTATACAGTCACTTGTATTGAAAAGTTTAAAGTTCACAAAGGCTTGCAGTCTGATTACCGTTCCCTGATTGGAGCATCAAGAAGAATCCCAATTACGGCCACTCTTCACAACGACACCGCAGAATACCCTAAATGACCTAGGATTTAACTTTCAAGGTGATGTTGGCTGGAATTTTATTTTGTCGAAAGCCTACCGTCGATCAGCAGTGATTAATAGCAAACAATTAACGTAGAATTTCCGATTTATCAAAGAATTACTTTTGTTCCGTTAACTAAGACGGAATTTTGATTGTAATAATAGGTAGGGAATACTTTTTGTTTCAAGAAATAACTTCATCTGTGTGAAAATTACCCGCGTCTTATTCTTTGTTTGCATAGCAAGAAGCCGTCCTCATTTTTCATGTACCATGGAACCAAAGGTTGCGCGCAGTCAGACTCAAATCAAATGTAAATGAGGGATGATTATGAGTAGTTTGATATCTTTTCTTGGAAAATGAATGCAACATTAGAAAGCGAACTCAAAATAGTTTGTTGCAAAAAGAAAATTTTTAATACTGAGTTTCAGGTAGGTGCAAATATAACTGTGGAGGTGAAGGGGGAGAAAATAATATTTTCTCATATGATTGTCCATTTTCTTACTAGATAGAAAATAAAATGATGAGAGTTTTCTTAAAGTTATTCGATGTTCCGTTCAATTCGTTTGTTAATGCTGATTTTTTGCAATTGGACTGAGTCTGACGCAATCAACCTTCTACCTAGACGCACGAAACTTGCTCGGCAAGCATGTATGTCGACAGTTAGTGCTCGACAGACTGCGGACATCGGTGCAGACCGTCGACTCGTATCAAATAGAGCTAGATTAATGGACAGGCACTATTTACCGGCCCACAGAACAGATCAGTGTGCCATGCTCCCGTGAGTGTGCGCGATAGAGGCTGAAATCGGTCATATTAGTGATTACTTTGCCGAGCACAAGGCGCTGACATTGGTTCAAAAGAATTTTGTAGACATTTCTCATTTTACTTAACTATACCCAACTTAATCAAGATATAGTAAATCATCTCAATATTTTTCCATTGGTTTGATACAAAGGCGACTGTGTACACCATTTGAGAAAGGTGCCGATGACGAATGTTTTTTGTCGAACAGTGAACTGAATGATTTGGACTTGCGGTAGTCTCATCCAAAGGCGGCGATTTTGATCGGCTGATCCCTAAAGAAACCAACCACAAACAGTATTACAAACCCAGAACTGACACAGCATAAATTTTTCACTCACTTGAAACGAAATGTTAAGTTTTTGCTGAAGACTTTTGAAAAATGTTTTTTTTCGTTATTTCATTTCAACTCCAAAGTTTAAAATAATTCCCAATTGCGGGGGTTGTTTTGCGCAGTAGTATAACGTATGGTATACACATATCTCACTTTACTGTAGATGATTTCGTCAGTCAGACGCATGCTTTCACAGGCTTTGTTTTTTTAAAGTTATAAACAAGAAACTTTGGTTTAAGAAAAATGACGTTTCCTATGATGCGCTCTGTGACTGATTACATTTGTTGCACTCTACATCTCACCTATCCTCCACTTTACTCCAAACATAACTTGGACAATTATTTTAGTTTACACTTTTTAGGTGGGAAGATTTTTGTGCTTTAAAAGTTGATTTGACATTGGAAACACCCGAATACTTCTCCGTGTTCATCACAAAATCATGTGTTCGATCGTCTCCGGCGAGTTTATCACTTGTGCGCTCAGATATGGGAAGGACAAATACGAGTATAGAACCACTCATCAAATACGAGAACTAGTAAAACTCCATAAATCCGAGGAAATGCACAATGCACAATCATCTATGTGGTCGCCTTTTTGCGGTTCCATTTTGCTAGTCAGAAAATCGAAACGGGCATCCGGTGTGCGCATGTTTTACCAGTATTTCCCACAGAATACGTGAACTTTCCAGTCATAAGGTTAGCTAATGCCATTCTGTGAATCCTTCATCAGACGAGCATATTTGCATCACACGAAACTGCGATTAGCATACCAGTGGTGAATAGGAAAGAATAGTATGTTTCTTTAAAAACTGTCTACCAGTGAGTGGTTACTGGAACTGGTAATAACATAATAATATTTGTAGTTTACTCATCACGCCTCAAGTGCACAGTATTTCACGAAGAGGTAGCGGCAATTAAAAGGCCTCGGCATGAGAAAGTCATTGACGGCAGGACAGTCGAATCTACTAAGTTTACCTTCAAATGCCTCGATTTTGGCCTCATGATCACAACCATCGACAAGGACTAAATGAGCCCCCTTTGAAGGTTTTACAATGCTTGATGTTCAGACCGCACATCTATTTTCAGTCGATGCATTGGAAGTCCCCGTGAATTACCCACTTCCATTTGGTAGATTCGGCAAATCGTAGCATCAAATATTTCGGTTGCCCCTAAAATGGTCTGTGCGGATGGAAAGTGCTTACACCGACTGTGCAAAGTCCGCGGTCAAGAAGAGCAAAAGTACCCCCCCCGGAGAAAGCCGGCAGTTAGGCGAGTCTCAATTGATCTGAGTTGGTGGGCTTGTCTTTGAGTGCACTTTAACAAACTGGATGTCACCATTGCCCAGGTGAGCTGGTGATTATTGGGACAACTTTCTCTCTCCATGTATTGGAGACCTAATTAGTAATCGTGGTCAGTAGTACTTGGTACATCACTACTACAATTAGACATCTCATTTATGCGGTCCCGGTCATTCATACCATTCTGTAAACGTTCAACTACTCAAAAGTTTTGCCAGTCTTTCCATTAGGATTTGTCAACTTTCTGCAGGCCTAGACAACTAATTTTGCTAACAGAACATTTTCGTCGAATGTGTGCCCCACATTCAGGAACCAAAGCTAAAGCTTTTACTTCCTAGTCAGTCATTTAGTAAAAGGGCCTACCACTTCGATATACTAGAATTAGCCTAGCCTGTTCTGTGTTCACACGCCATGTGCCGAAGTTGGAAAACATTGTCCCTTCCAGGCAGTTTGCCCTTATCCATTCGGAGTTATTCTGAACTTTTTCAAATGGAAGCCCTTTTGGTAGCAGCATAACAACCTTCGGCCTAGCCTGATCTGGAACCATTTGTTTTTTCTTTAAAACATGCATGCATTACGCGGCCAGTCAACGCATAGAGTCAAATTAGGACCGAATGACGTAAGGAGTGTATTGAAAAATCGATGCGCCATGTATTGGTTTTTATTGTGAATGATATAATGCAGATAACACAGCTTTGTTGGTAGATTTAATACACCAACGTACCGAATACCGTGGGTAGTCTTTCTCAAGGCAAGTTTTACCGATTTCGTTTATATCATTCACAATAAAAGAGTCAAATTTTATTCATCGGTAAAAGTGCGTCAATTTCGTAACTTAAAATTGGTCATATTCTTGTCTGTGGACAAAACAGTATTTTGAAAATAAAAACGAAAAATCACTTATTCCTCTTCAAATTTACCGCCTACTTCCTCTGTCTCTCGCTGTTGGTGAAAAGCATTTTGTGAAGCGATTCTGGTGCCATCGGGCAGAGTTAAAGGTACATCGTTTTTGGGCTTGTGCAGAGTATGCCATTCAGGCTTAACGAATGAGAATTCGCCAGTCACGATTCGGGTCTCAGACATATCCGCCTCAGCGCGAATTCGATCACCAGGGTCGTTAGAGTGGGTGAGATATCGCTCGCTCACATGCGTTCGCTGGGAATGTTGGCCAATTTACCGTTTTTACGGGCATCGATTTTGCCAGTCATTGGCGCGGTCGCTGTTATCGGGCCTATAGGTCTGAACATTCTCGAATAATTTTCGCGTTTCCGATTTCCCTTTTTTGGAATGCATCTTTGTGCTAATGCGAAAAAAGAGGTCCGATTTGTGGAGAGACACAAGGAATGACGATGTCCGCCAGGAATCCGAGGCAATTATTACCGAACAGACAGATCGGAAAACAGACAGACCTGTAGACATGCATGTGTAGGCGCGTGTGAGCACGCTCACGTACTCAAGACCGGACACGAGTGCGCACGCTTTCAGACCCGAGAGCAGGATTAGGGCCGGATCGATCAGTGTACGATCTGAATTACTAAGGCGTACCGGGGAAGGATAAGTTGAGTTGGGTCTAACCGGCAAGATTGGAACAGAAAAAGCGATGGTTATTTGCCGACTTCAAGTGCACGTGACAAGTTCAGTGGCGATACTTTGGACTGACGGAACCAACTTTCTACTCACAAACGATTTGGACACCGTGACGACCGACGAAGCAAACGACGACAGGTAATTGATGAGAAAATGTGTTGAACAGAAAACAAATCCTCGTTTTGTTTGGAGGCTGATACTAACAATGATGGTAATAAATAAGAATTAAGGGAACTGTAAATGAGGAATCAAAGTCAGTTATTCTTTTCAGGCAAGATTGGAAATTTACGAAGCGAATGTTTGATTGTACGATACACTGTTGAACTGGCTAGCACAAGTGAAGATACCGTTCTAAGTAAAAGTAAGATGCTATACATGGATGTGCTGTTGACTGATGAGTACTGTGTTGCATGATACTGGAACAAAAGTACCAAACGAGAACGAGTCTAATGATTCTAAGAGTCACAATCAGTCAATACATCAAATCGACCTGAAAAAATCAATTGGTAATATATTTAAAAATCAATTTATTCCTCAGTCCCCAAGATTGTTGAAATGATACATTAGGTTATATGAACATGGAAATTAGTGGTTGGAAATGGACAACAATTCATACACGTCCTATTCCATCTGGGTTCGAACCTGGAACAAGCAATTATGTGACACGAAACCCTGCCGCTGGCAAACCCTGGGTGTTTGGAAATGATTTACTAAGCATCAGCAGTGGATGATGAATCAGCCTACCGCAACTGGTTCTTTGCGGTCGCATGCTGCTGGTGCAAAGTAATAAACTACAATGGGACGGGCGAGACCATCATAGTAACACAAGTCCCGGCTGTTTGATTGATCTGAATTTCCCACAGACTTATACAGGTGAATTAATAATCCCTTACATTGTAGTAATGCTGAGTCAATCAGTCGATCCAAAGAAGCTCGTTTTTAATGATTCTTAATCGTGTCATTGAATCATATTAAATGTGAGTAATACCGGCTGGAATAGACAGAGCCTTTCCGGTCCACTTCCCACTTACCAGAGAGCGCATAATCAAATTGACTCTACCGTGTATATTGGTGCACAGTTAGATATGGATCAGCTAGGCTATTTTTTTACTCTGGAGTTGTCTGTTTGATTCTGTCATTCCCTTCTCTTATTCTGGTTATTATGCATCATATTTAGTGTGGTGTAATGGCATAATTCTGCATCACTGAAATGAGTATTTTGTCAACGGGTGCTACTAGCAGCTACGAAAGCTTTGCATACTCTACTCTTCGAAACACTGTCGGGGTAGAATATCTACATTTAATTGCGGCAAATAAGGGTTATTGGCTTTTGGCCTCATGACGACCATATGCTCATTTTTATACTTATCTTTTTTGATCGAATTCGCATGCATTTGATTTGTTCTGTTGAAACAGCTATTGCGCCCTTCTGCAAAATGCCAGCTTCACTCACTCTGCATTTCCTCGTTCATGTCACGAATTGCTATTGACTGTTTCCCGAATCCTGAATTTCCAAGTTCGGATTCCAATTGGTATAAGTTTACCGGTAGTCCATAGAGATTTCCATCAACTTTGAATTAGCAGGATGAATTTCAGTAATATAAATAAGACTTTGTTCACCTTTGTTCGGTTCCACTGGTGTCCACAGATAGTAAAATTTCGATTGGCAACTAAGCTGCTTGACTAGGAATAGCCCGTTCTGGTTTCAGCTCCCAGTTACAGAAGCGCAGTGATTCTAGACCATTCAACTGAGATATCCACAGTGGTTTATTGGTCTCATTAGAGTAGTTCATTTTAAAAAACGCGATAAGTCCTAGTGAATTTCATATGTGGTCAGTGACGAATCGAACTTGGAATCTTTTGAAAGTACTACTATTATCATTAATACTTTTTGCTTTGAAAACACATTATATCAGTTCAGTCACTTCTATCAACCGAATGAAATGACCGGAAGATTTCTGGGTCATTTTTGGCAATTTGTTCTAATGGTGAACGCTTCTTTAGATCTACAGACGGAATATTTGGCCGCTGACTTCATCGTCTAGGTCTCTACTGATAGTTATATACTACATCTGGCGGCAAACATTGTTAGGGGAGAGAACTGCCAGAAGAGCGGACAAAATACTAGCTAGATAAATTGGATATGCTTCGGATGTACAAAACAGTTTGCGAATCTGGCGGGTCATCTTGCAATTCACTGGAGGGTGATAGCGGAAAGTTAACCAGTATCCTTTGTTCACTCACGCACTAATTTACGCATTTATTGCCATTATCGTTGTCAGCTTTCTTATCATAAATATAGTTGGCAATCCCAAGGCATATTAGCTTGAGTACAGTTACCCAACATCTGAGTTTGTGCATTATTTAAAATGTTTCGGTCTTGTGATGAGATTTTGGATGCGAGACTTAATTTGTCATAATCTCTGAAACATTCAAGTGAATTCAGTTTCGTCTAAAAGTTTCGACTGAGGGTGGAGACCTTATACTTCTTTTCTTTTTGTAGTTCACATAAAACCGACGGAAAACATGAGAGGTCTTCAGCTCCAGCCGTGGTTTCATCCATATCAACATTCAATCAGGTTTGTGTTTGGCACTCAATACGTATGTTCCTGAGGATGTAATTTGAAGCGTCCATTTGGTACAATCGGCTTTTTTTTATACGGAACATGCATTACCATGTGTAATATTATGCATTGTTTTGTTACCCGGTGATGTGCGTTCAGCTCGGAGTGTCGCTTTCTACATTTGTTTATTTTATATGACTCGTCATGTACTGCAGGCTTCCGATGAGTGAACAAATCTCGTGAAACTCATCATAGAGTGATTTAGATCGATAAGCGGTTGTCAGGTTACCATAACTCGTAGCTTGCACCTGCCGGATACCGCATAATATAGTAGTGGGACAAACATTCCGGTGTGATGGCCAAATGGCAAACCAATTTAGCTCAGAATCATTGATTTTGCATCTTTCAATTCCACGACTATCGGTGCTTGAAGCAAGCAGTTGGAACATCAGAGACATTTTTCGCAATGACCTACAGAATAGGCACTGTGTGAACATTCAATTTCAAGAGCTCTGATCTCTAATTTGTTGATCAGAAATGTCTATTTGACTATGATTCCTTCCTTCGTAGTTATCTATTTTTGATAAAGTTCAGCTCCTAACACAATTTTTCGAATTGTGAACCTTGTATTTTAAAATTGCCTGTTCCAATGGTTCCCATTCGCAAACAATTGTCGTGTATGGATATGGTACTGTACAATTTGAACAGTTTCGGTCAGTTCTCTCATCTCACTCGTAACGCTGGTGTCGATGGAGATGAAATTGAGAATTATGAGCAGTATATGGAATTATTTTAGAAAGTGAAGGAATATCAAATGCCACATTAGGCAATAAAGTCACATTGTAAGCAGCAATTCAAAAACCGGTTCGTACTTCGCTTGTGTAAAGGGTTGGTCTCAAGTTGTTGATTTACTTCCAGGGCACCTTAGTGACGTCGCAGAATATTACTAATGCATCGTAATCAAACAGCTATTCGGGGGAATACTCAACAGAGAAAAACCGTTTCGTGGGATTAGCCTTACACAAGAATGAAAACAATCTGAACTTGCTCTGCACTAGATATTCTTCGTTCGTTTGCCACTGGTGGACTAAATCGAAGTCGATCACAATTTAGATATAACCGTTACAGTTACTGAGGGATAATTTCTAACTTAATGCACTAGAGGTATGATCCGAAAAATCGATTTTGAAACCCCAGTCGGGGTTTCCCTTTCAAGGATACAAGCGTGTCTGATGGGACCAGTTTTTGATGAGAAAATACTAATCTGTTGTTCTTCCTTTGAATTTTGGACCATTTTAGAAGATGATCACTACAAGAAGAACCTCACCAATTGAATTAGCGGGTGCGTACAGAGAGCATCCGTGTAGTCAACAGACTGCCGAGTTCACCTCCTGGTAGGGGTAGGTTCTGAATTAAAAAATAATTATTCTATGAGATTTTATACTATAGGCCAGCGACCTAGAATTCATATAATGTGACTACATGGTCAGTCCATTTGCCACCAAAATGCCAGGAGAAATCACATTACCTTATTCCAATCAACTCAGCAATGAAAGGGTTTGTTTAGCTCTAAATTCACTTCATATGCACCAAACCCATTATGATTTTGATGAAATTATAGGACTGTTACTTAGCTACCATCACTAACGTGCACTGGCCACAAAAATTCCTGTGCCTTATTCAAATAGCTACGAAAACGTACTAAACCAAGATCATCTTCACTTAAAAGAAAGGCAATGAAAGAAGAAAAGCAGAAAATATAATATCTGGTTTTTGAAATGACGGTCAGCTAAAACTACATTGAATTTTGACCAAGATAAACGCAGGTACATACACCACAGAGATACACTGTATACGTTCGCCCCTTATTATGTGGTAAACTCTCGTTCGAGGTATCGATTTATTTTTATCGATTGCAACTGCTATTTTGTTGTTACTCATACATATATTTCGAGCAGTATTCGAGCAGTAGTGGGTTCATAGCATTTCATTGCATTAAATTGTTCGTCTCATGGACAACTCAACAGATTTCCATAGAAGTAGCAAATATATCGGGGATGATATTTCCACCAGCGTCATTCAATCCTAGACTGTCTCAAGAAATTTAGAAATTTGTGTTGGTCTTCACAGAGTTCTGATCGCCAAGCTTGGCGTTTCAAATCAGAGACCAAAAGTTCCCCGGAAGCTACAACAGCGACGACGATCATGAAGTATGGTCCATGCGCCTCTAACAATGCACAGTTTTGAAGACAGACAATGATTTTTAGCCCTATCGAACAGCAGGCTGCACTCCCCATCTGACTGATCCATAAGTGACTGATCAGCTTGTTTGTTTACTACTAAAATATCTTTTAGTGAAGCTATTTTACTGGATCTTGTCTGTTCAATATCTGTCGTGTTGAATAGTTCCACAACTTTGCCGTATGACCTTCCTAGGACTGTGATTGGCGTGTTGATCCTGATTGGAATTATTCAACTTAGGGCCTTTGGTCACAACGAAATCATTGGTCTGTATGTTTGCTTCGTTGTTATTCACGTGATTCGCTAGAGTTCCAGCTATTTGCATGTGAAGTGACAAACGTTTGGGCATGATCACTAGTGCAAACAAGGATTCGAACTTGTTCAACGTGACATTCGTCTGACGTGCCATGTGGATTCGATGAACTGTGGTGTACTTCGGCATGCTTGCCTTCATGTGGTTGCATAAATCCCACCAAAACGTATACGAACCATCTACAGTGATGTTTTTTATTATGAATATGACAGCGAATCACTGTTGGTAACGAATTCCCCACAGCAGTTTTTCTGCACTCACACATTTGATGGTCGATTAGTCCAACTGGCTTTTGAGGCTAATCTTCTGGGTCACTCGTCCTAACCTTTATTTGTAAACTGGTCTATATTAACTCGTCACAAGCATTCCTCTTGATGAGCGGCTAGCAACTGGTAATGGTGTCAATCTATCCTCGTGGTCGGCCAACTGAGACACAACAGAACGCTTTTAAGATGTGTTCTATAAACTCAGAAAATATGAAGCATGCGCTGGTAGATATGACAAACTTGGAATGGATCCTAACGCGGTAATTCTTTGACGTCAGCAGGATTTGAATCCTCCCGTAGAAGCTAGCCGTGTGCTTCTATTACGCCCGTTCTGCCAACTGAATAGGGAGTGCATACTAAAAATTTATTCGGATGTTGTTCTAAAACGAATAGTTTATTACCGGATCAAATTACCAGAACATGTTTCATTGGGAAATCTTTACTTTGCATGCAGATCAAATAACAAGCTCAGCGACCGACACAACGTTTTACGATGCCATGTGAAGAATCGGAAGTGAACAAATTTCAACCAGTTTCTCCCGCCACGATATTTATTTACCAGAGTGCAGCGCTGCTCTCCATTATCAGTGATTGTAAGAATGATAGATCGAACTAGGCATACACTGGACAGCATTTCACTCAGGGAAATGTTTCGAGTCTGGGCGAAGCTTTCAAGAACGTGTCTTTTCAATTTGTTGTACTATCTTATCATCTAGGTGAAGCGCATCAAATTACCAATTGTTTCTTTTATTTAGGGTCGAACACTGATCGTGTGTAGTCCGATACGGTTAAAAGTAAAATGATGTGACGTCGAGGTAGAAAAATTCATCTTGCATGGATACATTGTTCGATTTGACTTAATTTGACCGGATTACAGTTACGTAAGCTGCCAGCTGGGTTAGACTGACGATAATCCCAGAAAATCCAAAAGTCCAATGTATTTAAGCTGGATTCTTTTTAAATAAACAATAGTAATCTATCTGCTTTAAACTTGACACAAATTAATCTAAGGCCAGTTTGTTTCATATCACGTCGTTGAAAATTAATGGTTGATGAACACCTTGATTTTTGGTATGCTCGCATATCAGGAATGCAACCGTTCCGTTTAATCAATTAAAATAAGTTGAGTTCTGTTTCTAATGAAATTTACAAACGATTTAGACATGCTGTGAACAGTCGTGGGAAGGAAATCTCTCGACATTCGGTGTCTTGACAAAGAGAAAGAAACCACACGTGGGTCGATTAACCGCATTGATTTTTGCTTCTGTTTTCTCTTACTTTATTGTCTTTTGCATATTTCGGCCGACTAACTCATTCGGAACTTGTAAAAATCATTGAAATTGGCACGTGTCGTTAGGTGTCTTGATTTTTTCATGTTACAAACACAAAATTTAAAAAATCATCATACTTGGCATACATAGGAATGCAGATAAACGTCACATTTCTCTAGAGCTATGCAGGTATTTCTTGCTCCTTACAATCAACCGATATCTACTGACCCGGTTAGGGCAGACAAGCTTAATTTAGCAGATTTCCCCCGGAAGCTTTAACTTGTAGACCAGAGCTGTTCTTGCACCGACCCCGAGGCTTGCTGTTGGTGAATCTACCGGTGAATTTCAACACGCAATGGTTTAGTCACTGACGAGAATGGGACAAATAACCTACATGTTTTTTAAAGTTGACTACTGGCAAATGTGACAACTTAACAGCGATCAGCCTGGTGAACAAGACATACAGGTGCACTTGCGCAGCCAATCCCCCTCTTTACACAATGAACAAACAGACACAAAGACACTTGTACACAAGGTCCAACGATGAAGCTGTCATTGTTTACGGTCAGTTTTGTCGTTTCAATATAGCACCGTGACTCGAATGGAAGATTTTGTATTGACTATAAACCATGGAAAATAGGCAAACGATTGTGAGGTATACTAGGAATTTGAGCAATTCAATGACAATAAGCATGCGAGTGGTCACACACTTTCGTTGATTTCTGACAAGAATGAATCGACGAGAAAAAAGTTATTGAAAAAGCAATAATTAAAAGGTTCCGTGTACTCAAATTTCGTTCGTGAAACCATAACGTTGAGTATTTTCCAAAACTGTCGACGACGTTGACAAGAATCCAAACTAATGAATAGACTAATCGGGGTGGATAAGAATGAACAATTTTTCTACGATGAAATGGAGGAGGAAAAGTCAAAACTTAAGCGGCAATCAAAATACCAGTGCGAGGTCTATAATGTCAATTGTAAATGGTTGTTCTGAACGAAATTAGTGCAATTTGAATATGTCCTACATAGGGTAGATTTGTGTTTATTTAGTTTGATGACAGTCAATTGCTAACGTTATACTACCTGGAAATATTATTGTCTGTTCTCGACCAGGAGACACTTACTACTTCAGTATTTACACTGCTTCGGAATTTTGCCAAAAATATTCCAAACTGTTAACCAGACAGCTTATTGAAATCTGGTTCGCATACGCCTAAAACGTGATCCATCTTACACGGACACATTGGCTTGTATTTATTTGTACTTGTAATTGCATTTGCATGGAGTTCACGTATGCAGTGGTTCGTTTTTCAACCAGAACAGGCACTCAGTCAAAATACAGAAAGTAAAATAAAATCAGAACAAACAATGCATAAAGTCACGAGAGATTGCGGAAAAGTCAGCCGTGACAGTGTCCCAGTTGGTGAGAATTTGGGTGAAATGGAGAACACCCGAGTTTCAGTAGACATTTATGAGGATGATTGTAAAACTGAAGATAGTGTGTGTCTTGGCGTGAGAACGGGGTTTATAAAGATCATTGCACAGAGGGCGGGACGGATCCGAAAGACTTTTCAGTGTAATTTTTTCACATGGGGATAGATTTGTGTCACACAGTTTGGTGCATCCTTCATTCCGTGTTATGAAGATGCGTCGCTGATGATTGACATACTGCGACGAAGAATTACAAAGTTTTTCATCACCAAATCATCAAAAATAACAAGCAAACGACACCATGTGATATCATTGCGCAACTCACCATTAAGAAACCATGGAAGCACCGTACAGCTGTTTCATCCTTGTTAGGAATCACCAACAGTTCACATCCACCGCGCCCGAACTGGGACGCGAAACCGGGACGAATGATTTTGAGTCGAACGCCTTAGCCATTACGCTACCGGGTAGGGTCTCAGCCGTCGGTTGAGCTTCATCACATGATGTTGCACCTATCTGTCACTGCGGCGGATGTGTACTGTTGATTATTCCTAACAAGGATGAGACAACTATACACTGGTTCCATGGTTCCTTAATGGTAAATTATTTCATGAAAATATTCAATCTTCCAGGAACAGAATAGGAAAAATAAATCGGCAAAACAAGTAAAGAGATACGGCTTTGTTTAATTTGCAAACGCCCCATCCATTTTATGTTTAAGGGTAGTCTAAATTTCATTGCACAGTTGGGAATGTGAGATGACCATCTCAAGCGTTTAGTGATAGTAATTGCTAATTACTTGACGTAATCTACCATACTGATAGGTTCTGTATAGGTGAAACGGTAGTTAGAAGGGTAGAGAGACCGAGGAGAAAAGAATAGACATTGGGCGCATTTTGACAAATTGGGATTTAAGCCAGAGTAAACAGACAAATCACGATTGAGAAACAAGCCGAGGAAATTTTCGGTTTCAAATGTAGACCAAAAAACAACTTCACCAGTGCATTTGAATAACTGATCAGGGGAACTCGTAGATCGATTGCTAATTTTGAAAAACAAGCAAGGAGGAAAGGCAACTTCCTGAAGGACAGCAGAATTATTTACCAAAGGAGTAGGTGTTTTTCGGTCCGATCCTCTGCACTGAGTTATGCAGGTGAAGTAATCTGACGGGTTTGCTAATAGGTGCCTGGGAAAAGCGAACTATTCTAGTTTACGAAGAACTAAGTACGACGGAACGAAGTGGAAGGCAAAAGTCTATGAAAGCGCATCGGATAGATCTACTGGATGCATCCAACGATTTGTTGATATAGTGGACCACAGAAATCACACTATCCACTGCGGACCTGTTTGGATTGCAGGCAAGCTTGAGGTGGTCGCCTGGCCCACTGACAAAAGAAGTTGGACGTCTACAGATGGCAAGTTCTGCTAGCATAACATCGCAGGATGTAATAGCTATAAGACGAAGACGTTTCGCTGTAATGTTGGAATTTTTGGGCTTGGGGATAGGTGCAACGATGACGGGCTTTCAGCAGTCGAGAGTGGAAATGTGTGCAAAAGGCTGTTTTGAGAATGGAAGCGCATCCGCGATATAAACCACGACGCGCTTTAGAATAAGTGAAGACATGTCATCAAAACCTTTAACATTGGTTATTTCTGTTAGGAGTCTGCACTCTTCTCTGGAGTAGTGTGTCACATTAGTACCTTCATCCAAGACACATGAAACTAGAGTCAGTACGTGGATAAATAAACCGTAGGTTAATACTTTCCACAAATGCAGCACAATATACTGATTCCGGTTTCTTCATATACGAAAGCTGGATTGCTTGTCACAGGCCTCAATTGCTGCTACTGATCAGCAGTCGGGTTGCACGTGATTAATTGATTCTTTTATTTTCTTCGAAATCAATGTCGAAAGCCATCTAGCTTTCTGGAAATCTCGCAATTTCCAGTGATGTTCCTGTCGCCTCTTTAAAGACCTCACTATGGATGAAAGAATGAGGCCATTACGGAGCAAAAGTATTTCTTGCAGACAGCAAATGGCAAAACATCTGCTGAGTTTACTAATGCTCAAAGATTCAAAGGAGAGCACACTTGCATAGAAAAGGGTTCACTAAACAAAGATTTTCCGAGAAAACAGTTACATAGCCGCATTTCGATGAGGTGAATCACGCATACGTCCATGATCACACGTCTGTCAAGTAGATGCACGTTTGCTATTACTTGTTAAATAAAATAGTGATTCATACTTAATCTGAAAGATTTTGGTGTTTTTCGTAAACAATCTGGACATGTTAACCTGCGTCCGTTTTAAATTAGGTGCTTGTGCAAGGTGGTGTTTATGTAGCAGCCATGAATGCGACTAAATACGTCGGACGGTAGACAGTTAAATTAGCACCCAGAATATTATGGCGAATGCGGAATGTGTATGTGTGAGTTGTCCGTTGTAATTGCGCACCTTTGAGGTGCAGCATGCTGCTGACTGTTTATTAGATGCACAAGTGTCTACTTATAAGTAACGCGTTTAAATTTCCGCAGTGGCTCAGTGCAAGAGTATAGCGAACAACCTTGATTACGGTGATTTCCTCTACGGGCCGATTCTCTCAGTTAGCTGAATTGTTTGTGCGTCATCCGAGTGTGCACATGACCTAATTCGATGTGCCTGCTAAGTGAAATATTCCGGAAACTGCCTCACGTGATTCGTAGTTTCCTGACTCAGAATTTCAACGTTATCCCGATTGAATTTGTACCCTTTATTGGACTTCTTGGACGTCTACGAGAGAGAGTGGGTCCTGTAGCTAGTTTGTACTTGCACATTCCAGTAGTCATTTTTATCCCGGTTTGACCGATATAGCGCTTGTAGAAATCCATCCAGTTGACTGTGTAATGAATGTTTATTCTTTCTTCCGTTTGCAATCGCCCAGTTGGTTTGAGTATCAGTCTCCTGAAATTTTGGGACGGTTTACAAGCAACTGTGATTCCTTGAGGTTGGAGTAGTCTTGCCGTTAACTCAGATTTATTTTTTTATGTGTAGAGGACTGATCCTTCTGTCTGACTGTTCCCTTCCATTTGTTTCCTCGTTCATTGCGTGCAATTTTATTCTTACGAAGTTATTTGGATACTCACTTTTCTCAAATATAATAAACAGGTAGATTTCTTCTTGCCTTCTTATCCTTCGGTGCTTCAGTGTCTTTTGGCCCTCTTGGATAAGATTCTGATACACAGCCTTTCGTGATTTTTGTTGACAGTTTAATATTCGATCCGCACTTGTTTGTCAGGGATACATACTTGTCCTCAGGGCGCCTTTAAGTTCTTTTTAATCGACATGTGCTGAAATGCTGGCTCCTCATCCTTCTCCGATCCCTTGGTGAATTTGATGTCTTTTAATATTTCGTTTATTTATTTCCATGTTTCTTCAATATTGGAACATTTGTTAATGACGAAGCCTGGTATTCTTTGAGTAATTCACTTAATAGGCATATCAAACTAGATCATGTACACACTCGGATGAGACACAAACAATCCAACTAACTAAGGGAAATCGGATTCCGCACTGCCGGCTTTACCTCAACTGGTAGTGAAACGTTTGCGAATCAAAAACCAAGTCCAGCAATCACAATGCCTTGAAAATCTGTGGAGCTGTGCAACTGCACATAGTTGGTAGACATTCACTTATCCTCTTACTCAATGGGCGTCAATGCTGGTGCCGTACGGCGTGTCCTTAGAACTAGACTTTGGTTCATGCGAGATGTATTCTGTGTAGACGTCTGATAGAAGAATGACTCGCCAGATAGACGAATTTTCCGCAGTAGTTTAAATGTGGCAATAATAATGCCCGATGAACAATTTCGTATAATATATAACTTCATGTTAGCAACACTAACGAAAAATAAAAGTCCAAGTGGACAAGTACCCACCATTCGCCAAACCGTGGCTTTTGTCAAAAAACAAGTTCTGGACAGTAAAGACAACCCGGCATTTCACAATCAGCGTTAAACTCCCGTCGTCTTTCACAAAAGTTAGCGCTTGTAATCAAAGTGCCTCACATTGTTTCTTCGTATCAGGAGGTACGTACAATGTTGAAAGAAAGAAGTAGCGATTTTTAAAAGGATAGTGAAATACGGAAGTGTTAGAAAATGGCTAGGTTTTGCACTCGGGGGATATACAGCTCGAAAAACCACAATAAGGAGTTGTTGCTCAGCAGCGGCCACAATGTGCTCCTCAGAAGTGCTCACCTGCTGATCTGTGAAGCCCAACAGCGTGGACGGATATGAGAAAGTGGATCGTGTCTTGTAGCTAGTTTGGGCTGATATATTATAGTAGTCAATTTTCTCCTGATTTTATGAACACAAACTAGCTACAAGAAGACTCGACTCAATCTGTTTCACATCCGTCGACAAAGACCAATAAGGACACAGCTTCAATCTAGAAATCCTGAATCCTGCAACTACGAGGTACCAGAAGTTCTTAGAAGCCTGGTATTCTTCAAATTGTTCAATCAATAGACATCGAATTGGATCACGTGTATGTCCGTGTGAGAAGAAGACAGCTCAGCTAACTAACAGAACCCGAATTCAAGTCAAACGGACCCATAATTACAAATCTGAGTCATTTATGCGGACCTGTCTACGGAAGTGAATCATGCAATGTTTACGTAATCGAAATAACAACAACGGGACAACTAACCTGGTCACACTTCTCAGGCCAAATGTCAGTCCTCTAAGATCAAAGGTCAAGCCAACGGAGATCAAGTGAAAAACAGACGCTTAATTTCCAGGTCAAGATCGTCGAAGAGGTGCAAGGTAAAAGGCAATAGTAACCCTATAATAAGGGAAGAACCCCACGAATTACAGACTTGCACTGACGATGTCACCGCGACTGTTATTGAAATGTTGGATACCTAAGCGCCAAGCTGAACGATCAGAACTTTACGAAAGCCAACAACCTGGACTACGACCAGCACAAATTTTTAAATTCATTGAAACTAGGAAAATGTGTCCAGTTTAAGTCTAGCTAAAGCAATAAGGCATCGTTCAATTATATACTATTTTGGCTTCACCCCAGGGAAACCGACACATTTTCGCCAGTGGACAGGTAGCGTTTGTAACCACTGAAGAGATCAGAGAGAGATAACAAATCGTTTTCGGCCGATGGATTAATTGGATAGCGTTTCGGATACTTGGGATTAAAGATAGTTGGTCAACAAATGCGCGAGCACTGATTTCGTTTTATAAACATTTCCATTTTTTCTTTCTTGTCTATTGTCATTGATATTTCGTCCATAAAAACTGAGAAGTTGAGTTAAGCGGTCCTCTATTTTGTCAACATGAAACTATTTCTTTTTGATAAAGGAACAGCTTCTTGGTGAAGTTGTTAAAATAGCCTCAATGTATGAACTAGTGATTTGTATTGCGTTGTGTTGAACAAGCAACTAGACAGATATATAGACCCATATCGGATTCTGATAAACCTGGCTTTTTTGTTTTAATAAATCCCGTTCTTCTATGTCACGTGAACGTTTATGAAATTCATTTATATAAGTTCTGTGGAAACATACTGTGGCTCAAATCTCCTATTTTAATGTAGCTGTTTATATACTCGGTTCCTCGAAGATAGACCGCTTTATTTTCCTGTCAATCTCGTCGTGGATTAACCAATTGTTCAGTTAAACTTTCGGCCCATACGAATTCCTACTGGGGTTAAGGATAGCAATTTTGAAAGCGATTTCTTGTTTCATGATCCAGATCTTTCTTTTTCTCAGCTACATCGAATTGTCTAACAACTTAATTTGTCTACTGTCTCGTGATAGCTTCATTTTACGACAGTTTTAATGATTACTTGCACGTTACCCTATTGTCCACGTCATAAATGACCACCATTTTCAGCTCTTCTTTTGTTTACTATTCTCCTTATAGCGGACTTGATCTCCGCAACAGGAAGTATTGTAACAAAGTCGCCGACTGTTGGCATTTGCGTTTCTTTCGCTTAGTTTAATCGCGTAGTAAAGTGAATCTGCTTGTCAGAATAATGTATTTTGTAAAACAATTTTACCGTTGCTTGCTCTGAATTAGCATAGATGCCAACCAGGTGAGTTAATAAAAGCTACGGTTTCTATTTCGTAGTTACCTATCATTCTGGGAAACCCAAAAGTGATTGGGATTTAACAATCTTTCTGAAATTTGTTTGTAAATACCAAGTTTGCGCAGTTGTGAAAAAAGTATCATGCTCAAAAGTGCCGGTGGTTTAAATTTTTCGAATAAAGTTATTTGTTTTGATTAATCTATTCGATGAAAGTTTTGATCCTGAGAAGTCACTACACATGTAGCTGGTTAAAATGGTTAGGAATTGATTGATGACGGATGCTTTTCCAAAAGATCGTTATCGACCAAAAAGTAGTAATGTTTTTTTTGGCCGATAAAATGCAAATTCAGACTTCTTTTTTGTTCCGGAAAGAATATCTTCAGATAAGATTAGTACAAAAATTAATCCAACACTATTGCCCACCGAGTGAATGGGAATTAGAAAAATCCTATTTTACGTTCGTTTCTAAGAAATCGAGACACATAATACTAGTATATTTGGTGAGCTAAAAATACGATAAAACCTAAACGATCACTCGATTGGTTTTTAGGGCCAAGAACATTTGGTTTAGCGTAAGTGAAGTCCACGAGTTTGGCCTTTGCATCACAAATGTATCCTCACCAGGTTGGCCGATTTTGAAGACGTTTTGGGAACCAGATGTCAGGCCCAGCGATCTAAAAAGCTTCTAAAGCGATCACCTTGAAACACCAAGCAAAGAAATAATCGAAACCCATGAGAACAATCGATATGTAAGCTGCGTAAGGCGTCGTGTGAATATGATGGAATTAACACTAAAACAAGTACTATTGTGATCATTTCATTTTACTTATCTCGGATATAGAAATGATGGCCATCGTGATATCCAGTCCAATAAGAAATGTATCCGCGGCGAGATATATGAAGCAGAAAGCATCGGGTTATCAGCCACCCTCAACACTTACAAGGTTATGAGTACTTGAAAGTGGGTAATCCTCAAGCTTTACAAATGGAGCGCATCTAGTTACACGTTGCAAATAATTCCGGAAGGTTCACTGAACAAACCGGATTGGGCTTCTTGAACCAAAGATTGCACTGTGCGCGTGTTCGAATCCACAGACCATGCCTAACGTGCACAAGACAGACTCAGGGACGGCTGCTCCGTTCGGCATGTGCTTGGCACCTTCAAAGTGCAAAGTGCTGTTGCAGGAGTGGATGACAATAGCGCCGAACTTGATACTGGATGGAGATAAACCAACGATTGTGGGCTGTCTGACTTAACTTGGTAGCTGCTTGTCGAACGACGGTAGCTCGACAGTGGACGTAAATACGCGTATATCGAAGGTTCGAGCGGCATACGTTGGACTGAACCACTTGTGGCGTCGGCCTGATATTTCAAGTAAGTTGACAGGTCGTGTGTACTGTGCCTCAGTGTGGTCAGTTCTGTTGTACGGTTGCGAGACATGGACCCTATTTTGTGTTCCTCCAACGGAGTGGGAGAAGCCATGTGGAGGTCAACAGATGACGTGGCAACGTGGAATGAGAAAATGTACAGCGAACTTAGGCAAAGTAAGTGTTTGACGTCTTCGTGGTTGGGGTCCGAGAGACTCGTCAACTAGCTGGCTGGAGACAGTGAAGGATATGACAGTGAACCGTGAACAGTGACGATCATGCTGTCATTTCCTATCAAATCAGAACGATTGAAATAGTGTGTTTGTACAGTCAGACTGTGTAGCGAGTGTTGGCTGCAGTAGCCTTTTTAGCTTTTTCCGCCTGTATAGGTCCACTCCATGCTCCAAATGGATATTCAGTTTTTCTGTAGAAATGTGTAACTCTGATAAAAAAAGGCAGCGGCCAGTGGGGCTTGCCTTGCTGTTTATCGTTGAATGATGATGATGATGACGATGACTGTATTTACAAGTTTCTAATCCTATTGCAGAAAGCCAACTGCTACCACTGCTTCGATGTTTTTTCCATGTGTACATCCTTACGATCGCTTCCGAGTAGCATATGGTATGAGTTATATTTTTGACATGAACCTTAAATGTTCCGATCGATCTTGGGCTAGGGGAGAACCATAATCAAGCCTGACCCTAGTTTAAGCTCATCCGTGGTGCATATCCATCATCCCACCATGCTAACGTAACGACTGGCCAAATAACCGTAGAGATATTAGATATGCTTATCAAATCGTTCTATAACCAAGTAGAAAAGATAAAGGACGTACATCCGGAGGAATACAGAACAGTAGTTTCATTTTAGTGTCACCACGCTATTTGCTTAGACTGACTTGGATCCAGCACAGAACTTAACCAAAGAACTTTGAAAAGAATACTACCCGGACAATACACCTGACGCAAAAACAGTTTAAGGTTTACTGCAAATGCTTCCATGACAGTGACGTGTATGAGCAAATCAAAGGGGCGCCAATGGGCTTACCACTAGTAAGGATCCGGCCAAAACTTGAGGTGATACCACTGCGACTACTGAGCACTCTAAGACTGAACAGAAAAATATTCAACAGCACAGGTAAAAACCACGGATTTACCACGGAATCAGAGAAATATGGGTAAATGGCATTTCTGATGGTATTGATAAAATGAAACGCTGACGGCACAGTGAAGACAAGAATGTGTCATAAGTTAACAGAACCAATTGTTACGCGTTCACAGTAATCACTCAGATCATCACTATAGGTCACACATTCACGAAAGTCAGCACGTCCTAAAGCACAAAAAACTAAGCTAATAAGAACAGCTCTAACTTTCCAAGTGTTTCAGCGGAAACAGCTATCCAAGAAACTTCGCAAAATGAATCGTGCCCCATAAAAACATACCAAAGGTCACAGTCAAACAAAAAGATCACTGTACCTTTCATTACCAAAACATTTGACTTAGTTATAAAATTTCTTTGACCCCAGTGAATTACAATGGCTTCTAGACCCTCCGAAACTATCAGGAGACTCATGTCGGGTGCAAAAGGAAAACTTTAGACAGAGGAAGAAATACACATAGTAAATACAGTGAATTGCGTGAGCTGCTTGAAATGTTACATTCAGCAAACCGGTGAAAAAGTATCCACTGGGATTCTTGAACACAGATTAGCTCCAAGAAAACACAATCCAATTTATTTCGTTTCTGTCCACGGGGATCTAGAAGGACGCAGGTTCAATTTAGCCAATGCTGGAATTCTGGATCGGGCAATCACGAGGGAGGCAACATTTTGGAATCTTGGCACTATTCAAATAATTCAGTAGCGAGACATCGAAGTAGATTAAGTATACAGTCGGATGAGAAACAAACAGCTTAGCTAATTAAGGGAGACGTAAATTAAACCACGCTGACCGTAATTATAAACCTACGAACTTTAAGAAGATTCGTCCCTTGGAATTAATCATCAGATGTTCGGATACCCAAAATAGAAACAGCGACACGCAGCTAAAGGGTTAAAATTATCAAGTTCAATTACAGTCTTCTAGGATGAAAACTCAAGCAACAGACGTCAAGCAAAAGACATACACAGTTTCCAGTTCTAGGTTTTCGGAGATGTTCAAGGTCAAAGCTAATAACGAACAGAAAAATACAGAACAACAAATGCACCCATGTCTTGACGATGTTACCTTTACTGGAGACGAGAAGTTCACGATCTACACGCCAAGCTGTGCGATTGGACCTCTATGAAAACTTTAACAGCATATTGTTTGGGGATATCACCTCCACGTTTGTTAATATTGAATGAAGAAAACAACTTCAATTTATTTTCTCCATTTTCTTGGGAACAAAAGTCTGAGTTTTTCTGTCTTGTTGCTTTTCAACAAATCGTCTTGCAGCACGGTACCAGGAAAATGAGTTTTAATCTAGCTTCTGTTTTGAGCTAGCCTGCTGACGGGCGGAACAAAGCGGATCGAGTTAAAATTCGAAGCGAATCCGGTATAAAATACTGCTTCATAACTACTGCCATTTATGAGATGACGTAAAAGTACCAATACTAATAGTGTTCGAGCAAGAAAAGAGACTGGATTCGTAGTGCACAACTGAGGTTATATTCGGAAGTAAGCATACAGTAGCAGGCGGATGGCAAAGGTATAATGAGAGTCTGAAACGAGAACGCTGGGGTTAATCAGAGGAAACAGGTAATCTGTAACAGTACGCGCGGTTCCGATCATCCCCGGAAGAACAGGGTTTCGATGGACGAAGCTTTCTGTCGTAATAGACACAGAATTCCGAGACTGTCACTGACGATGTTCGGAGCCGTGTGCAGGTTAGATTCGGAGATTCAAAGCGGCCAATCAAATCATTTATGGCATAGACCAACTTACCTCGAAATTTTCACTGATTTGGTTTGCGTCAGCATGTTTGTATCTGAAAGGAAAAAACAGAAGAGAAAAGATAGCACAGAGAAGGCAGCCAAGTTAAATCCGAGTTAAGTGAAGATGACGAAATTACTTCTAATTACTTGCCTCGTAATTTGTCCACCTTTTTTCAATTTCAGGACCTCGAAAGATGCCATCCGGAAGATCACTAAAGCCTGTTAAAAGAACTTTTGAATATTCACTGGTAACTAAAGGCAGAATTTCGAGTGTCCCTGCCAACTGTGCAACCCCTGTTATGTCTGTCCGAAGACGAATAATTCATTACTGGTTCTACCTTTGCGAGCCTTTTCTTCCCAATTGTATGCTCGATTCACTTTTTGACGGGCCAGAACTGTTATTAATCGGCGTTGCATCTATTAGACACGTATCCGTGCCTGGTCTTGTCTAGTTGCCCGTCCGAGCTGTGAGTCTATTGATCCTACTAAACTGACACACTACAACTTGCCAACGCCCACAATGCACACCAAAACGGTCGGAGTCATATTGGTCCGATAAAACAGGCAAAGGAATTAATGCGTTCCACGCTGAAAAGTGGACAGAATGGTGGCAAACATGACAAGGAGATAAAAATTAAAAAAATGATAACGAAAATGGATGAATATTTAAGCAAGGGCTTTTAATGGACTCGGAAGTTCAACTGGACGTCGAACCAACTGTTCACAACATTGTTAAGATGGATTTGTACCCGATTCACGAACGTGACATGACGTGATCCTGGTTTCCAACCGCCATCCGGTCACCCATACGGCATACGTCTGCTTCCGCACTCAGGATTGATTAGAAAATTTTGAGTCATCCGACCAGTCAAGCAAAATTCCTTGTACAAAGTCCATCATTGTGGTTTTGTGGGCGGAACGAGTTCGACTGAAATAAATTTTACGTTGCCGTACGTTTCGATCGCCTTAGCGACGCTGTTACTATGACCGACGGCCCGGCCTTGGGACTGAGGCGCAATGATGGACCACTTACGGTCTAGGCACTAAGACATGATCTGTTCAAAGGCTGGATAGTTCTACTGTTCAAAGAAAATTGCAATTCCTAGCTTCAGGGAGAGTAAATTAGATGTGCCAGATACACATGAGCCTTTTTACCACCGGCAGCTAGTACGTTTAGTTCATCTCGTAGCTATCGCTAGAACTCAAACAGGACATGCAGTTACCGCCTTGGTAAAGTCACTGAGTGTTTAAACGGGCTTAATAACTGTTGGCGACTCAATGTTTGACCAAATCCATACAGATCTCATTGCAGACAAAAGTTACAGAACAATTTCTACTGGTTTCAGAAAGCACGGTTTACGTCAACTTCTATGTGGACTGCAAACAGAATTCAGCAATCAATGTGTCACTGCACGAGCAGGAAAAGCAAAATTTAACAATATCTTCGCCACGCTTTCATTTGGTTCTGATTAAGTTGTGACATTGCCAACTCGGAACTAATTCGTTGGATTTATTGCAGGAGAAAATGGTTGTGATTGGTGGTTGCTGGTACGCTTGGTATCGAATGGGAATCCTAACGATCGATGTTCCAGATAGATCGGTTTTTGTCTAGAAGTGAATAAAACTTATTTACCTTATCGTAGGCACTCGAACAATGAAATATACTCGTTGTTGACTTTCCTCTTTTGTGCGAAAGCACCTATTTGTATGTGAATTGTTGCTCTTCGTAAATAAATTACTCATGGGACATAAGCTTTTTTCTTAACAGTCTCAAGCTGTTTGGAAGGTGTCACTCACAGAGACCTTTATGCAGAACGATTAGACGTGTTCCAACTAGAACTTTGGCAAAATGTGATTGCGATTACCTTATCAGGCTTTTGATACTGGTGAGTTGAAGCCATTTGCAACCGACAGTAAATTGAGTGACCACTTTACTGGTATTGTTTATCAATAATTTCATCGCTCCAGAACTTGAAATAAAATGGGGGTATTCCTGGTAGCATTTGGTAGACTGTATATCAAACATGGAATCCCTGAAATTATCCAAAAAGGTTGAGTGATTCATTTCAGCAATTGCAAATCTTGACGAATTTAGGCTGGTTGATCGATCAGTGATCGCGAGAACAGGTCAAGCGGCGCAATCAAACAACTGCCACGTGATCAGATCATCCCTGAGAGTAAAATGAGGTGGACAAAAAATCAAGTGATAGGCATCTTATCACCCGGAACTTCAGTGATATCATATTATTCGGTAAATTGAGACAGGGGGGAGATGGACGGATCACTTTTTGAAATGAAAAGCCCCAGCATTTGATCGAAAATCAGATTACGATAAGTGATGACTCCTTGATTAGGGCGAGAAGTACCAGGCGGTTCAGACATTTTACCTACGTATTGAGACATGAATTTGTTCAAGATTGTCTTAGAAAAACTCTTACAAAGCCGCCCAATCCATAATGCCAGCCAGGTTTCAGAGCTCGAAAGTGATGGATATACAAGGCTAATGATGCTTGACGGGGATGAATCATCTTTATTGTGCTTCCGTGGTTTTGTTGCAGTCAGTTGGGTGTTTGTACAATCTGACGAACAACGTCATGGTTGCTATATTTGTAGAGAATTATCGGGCAAAAATCCTGAACATACTTCCAGAAAACGCACTAGTTTAAATTTGGAAGTCTACTAAACGGCATCCAGGCGTTGCACGTTTGGGATACAGCCGGGGTCTCCGCCGCATGGAGGAGCAAAAGTCACTGCAAATATTCCTCTTTGTGAATAACGTCCACTTTTTCAATTATTCCTTATGCTATTTTGATTTTTCGATCAAATTTTCCGTGCAGGATGTTGTCATTTGCCTCATTTTGCGTCACATAGCAAGGTCACTGCATCCCTGTTTCATCCATGGTGAACATACGCTGAAAGTTCTCTGTACTGTTGACATTTTTATTCTCCTTTAGAGGCTGCATGCCAGTACACCCCTGTCCCACTCGAACTAGTGACAGGCTTAGCATCTACTCTTCCGCGTCCGTTTTCTGCCTAAGCCATTAGCAGAGACGTTGTGGGACTACCGGTTGAGAGTCCTGTGTATTACGGTCGAATCGTATCAAGTGTCTTCATGCATCGAGAACGTGGTCATCAAGCCCTGTAAGGTCCCAAGTCTCAAGCGTTTGTACTGTATTTCACAAGGTCCTGCGTCAAAGTCTCAGGATTGCCCAGCCATGTGTTACTGAAATGCTGGTCTAGACATTTTAAACTTACTTCTTCTTGTCGTACTCTTGTTTAGAGACGAAGTTCTGTCTTGTGCAATTTTTATATTTGTATCCACTGGGCGACGCAGCACTGAAGTCCACGTGGTTGATTAAACTGACTACCTTTAGGAGTAATTTGATTTATTTTCATTCTCCTTGAACCTTTCGTCTGAGCCGTTGTTCTATCTAGGCTGGTGAGTTTCATCACTCCTACAGCAAACCGTCCACTCAATACTCCTCAGCAGCAGTCCCGATTTGAAAATATGCTGGAGGCGGTTCAGTTGTATAAACTGTCCATTAGCTTGCTCGTTTAGCGCTTGTCTGCGGTTTTCTGTATGGCCATCACCACTTATTTCTATGTTTCCGGTCTAGGTACCGCGGATCTAGACTTGGTTTACGTGCTTTAGTCAATCACCGCTTGTCTGTGCGATTACGGATTAAGGATTTGCCCAATCGTTAGTTCTCATTAATTCTGCTGCAGGAGAATTGCGTGAAATTTACTTTGCCTCTCATCCTATAGTAAAGGCGATTTTAAGAGATCTTGAGCGCTCGTGTCCTTGTTTGTGTCTTGTAACGCACAGTTTGATTTCCACTATTTCTTCCTATCTTCGTATGAACGTGAGGACACACCAGTTTCGTGAATAAGTTTAAAGATTAGAATTCCTTTCCTTCATATTGATCATTGTGTTAATCGTTTGGAAACAGCGGGTTTACTTTGGATTTCATGTAGTACTCATTCATTAAGGGTAGGGCGCAATGGAAGGCTTATATTATAGTCGGGAAATTGCAGTTTATAATAACTCAGTGGGTCACTTGGGGCAACCAGTTTCCTACGGTTCACGGGGGTAACGTTCCACTGTAACGGAGTCATGCTGGACATGACTGTCAAAACAAAAGTGATACAGACTATGCGTAAGCAGAATGACCGGCTCCGTTTAGCCGGCGATTGTCGCAGCGTTTCAAACCTGAACGTCACGGGGTCCAGTCGACTGTGAAGCTCCCCACGTGACATTCTTTTCCTGACTGCGACCTACATCCTGAAAATGATGAACATTACAGTTTGATTTATAAAGGAAGTAATAAGACAAAGAATAAGAAATGACATTGTGGTTAACTGGTGGTGTTCGCCACCCCTTACTGACAGGCCTTTTTCCGATGGTCATCTCTACAACACTTCTCTTGTTACATCAGAACGTGTGTCTCAACGTTGGCTAGTACCTCCTGTCCTCACGGCTGATTTCTTATGGACTGGTCATGCAACATGATTACTCATGCGGGGCGGAACAGCTGTTGTGAGTATGCACAAAATGTTCATCCTCGTTGGCCATGACAACCAGCTAAACAGAAATGTCAACATCGTAACTTTACTCTTACCATATTATGGTTGTACACATGCACACATTTAGCAACCTTTAGCAATCCGAAATCAGGAAGCGTGTGGTAACCAACTTGCCTGCCGATTTACACACTTGCCTGTCTCTGATCCTGGTCTGTTTGTCTACCCATGCATCCTCCTAATTCGATCATTTTGATTTGCCACGAACTCATGTCTCGCAGTCGATGTGTCTGTGCACGTGTTCGACACCTGGAACACGTACGCACAACCGTATATGTGCGTGCACAAAATGCCGAAATTACATTCTGAGGTGCTTTTCTTTTGACGGTGACCATATCAACGAATGTCATAACATGAGAATAAACCGGTAATTTTGGTTAATATTCCGGTTTCTTGTGGACACGTAAAGTTCTATAAGTGTGCAATACTCCAGTATCCAAGCTGATCGGCGGAACTGAAAGGCAAACACATACACATACAAGCAAACTCATTTAGGATTTCACACACAAACAGAACAGGTAAACAGGCACGGGGAGTATGCAATCGAGACAGCTCAACCGGAATGCTACCTCACCATCGATTATCCAAACTTGGCTTCTAGTTTTATGCATGTTCCCTTCTGGTAAGTCAGACTGAGATTCTCGGTGTTCATGAAACATTCTTGGCTTTTCGAACGCAGAATCCTGCTGTTTCAAATGAAATTTGCTCATGTGATCGATAAATCGTTCAGGTTATCTGATATCCCAAAAAGTGCCTCGCAGCAGACCTAGTTGTTACCAGTTTAATTTGTACTGAAAACATATGCAATCTGACGGTTTAGCAATATGAAGTAGTTGACTACTTCTTCGTTCATCACAGCGAACTTACCTCAACATAAAATATCAGGTGATTGTATCTATCTTTTCTACATTCCCCGGTCAATATTAGCCGGTTTTCGATAGGTGGCGGGTGTTATTTGATATCAGGCCATTTCAACTTACCAAAGCTGTGATATTTTGGCAGCATTTAATGATTAGCATCATACCGAACTTTTAATTTCACTGCAAAGTTCTTCCAGTACAATCACCACATTCGGTAAATCCCTTCCAATTTTGTCAATTTGCCTGCATCAGTCTCATCCCGGCGAACCATCGCAACTTTCAAAATGCTTAGGAGTTATCTGAAAACCACTCGAAAATATGTTTTTGCGAGATCTTCCAAGCATAGGCATGTCATCACATCATGGTCTAGTAGAAAAATTCCCAATATATTTCGCAATACGAACATGTCAATTTCTGGAGGTTTGCTCGCAACGAAGAATTCAATGGAGCTTAATTGTTCGCAGGCGAATTTCCCCTGTTTGGTTATTTTCCATCTCTTTAACTTTTGCATCATCATCTCAAAAGATTACGGGACACATAGTTACGAGTTTATCAGCTATTTGCGAGTCATTCCTCCGTGGTTCAACTGATACACAGACTTCGCATGTTGAGTGCACCGTTTATTCATTCGGCCTAGATAACAAGCGCAGCGCTTTTGTCTGGCCCATGAGATTTGATTAAAAGTCAATCGTAGGATTGAGCATGATTGTAGTGGTAAGAAGGTCGATTCAGAATAGCCAACGATTGATCAACAGAAAGAAAACTGTCAGTCTTTCAATGCCTGGAGGAATTCTGACAGTTACAGTCTTCACAGCTGGTCTGTGGATGTGGTACGCCCTTAAACGAACACACTGGTCGGAAATTATCAGTCGAACTATGCTCCGAATTCACCTGCCTGGTATTTTTCGTACTGTTATACCGAAAATAATTAGGTCGATTCCAAATTTAGTTGACACTCCATTCGTGCTTTGAGTGTGAGGGTAGTCATTCACGATATAGATAACTGCAGATTTGATTATCCATTTTCTAGTTAGTTTTCACGATCCATTTCCTATGAACAAACCCAATTCTCATCGATCAATACTTGTTCCTAGTTTTAGAGGGTATAACCGTAGTAAAGGTTTGGTATGCGTTGTGACACCGACCGAATCACTCAAGTCGTGTAAAGGGAAAGCCCCATGATATGGAACGGAATATATTCTAGTTAGAATTATTTTGCATTCAAGTTCAAACTGAATGATTTTTTATTGATTAGATTCATTCATGATCGGAATAACAGAATCTTGTGATAAATGGACCGAAAGCGAAGGAATAGAACCATTATTGATCCGATCGATTTCACTCTGTTGCATAAAGCCTCACATGACTCAGGTGTTTAATGCCCGCCAAATATCCCCCCATGTTCGGCTAATATCAAGCCATCAAAACTTTGTGTGTGAATCTGGTCCCATAGGATCGGGTCTTCCTACTGGCAGTCATTTCCTGGTTCGGCAAATGATAAATGACCGCGAAGCGGTCCTAAAATTAGCATGTAATTTACATCAACTAAGGAAAATAAAATAAAAACGTTTGTTAAGACCACATAGCTTGCAATATTTTATCTTGCCAGGGATCAAAGTGATTGGGATAGACTAAATTAGATAAAACGGTTCCTGATTCTAGTAAAACAATCCAGATTCTTGGGTAGCATCTAAAGTGAGAATGACCGGTTTGCCAAATCCGAAATTTCTGTGACGCATGACGATCTTGTGTACAGGGTTTTAATTTTGATAGTTATGTTCTATGTTTCAATCATCTGTGCTTATGTACACACAACCGGGCCGGGTATTCGTGCTTTGATAGAGCTGACGGTACTACGCTCGTACTGAGCAATACAAAAGGGTGCACCTGTTGGATTGCTTGAAAAGTAATTAGGAAACGCTTTTGGTTTCGAATGACGGTTTCACACTGAGACGAACTCGAAACCAACTTGTTCAAGAGGTTGGTTTCGGAAATGGACCAGAACTATTTGGAAATGACATTCAGTGAAATCATTGAGAACACATTCTGTACGGACCACAATTTTTATATATATCTCGTATCGCTGGACGCTCCCATTCCAAGGTGTGCTGAGTGCTTTTGTGTTACGCGTACTTGGAGACAGGGAGCAGACTGTCTTCGAATAATTTCATTTGATCAAACGCTGTCCGAAATGATGTAGGAAATATGCAGCAGATAGTGGTATTCAGCAAATTACCTCATGAGTTGTAATCGATATCACTCATCAATCTTTTTATTTCACAAGCTCTGGATTCCTCTAGATTTGTTGCTCTGAAAACAGCTTCAGGTTTGTGTGCGTGCCTATTGATTTTTGGGTATCCAAATCATTGATCAACCTTGAAGCCTTAAGCTAAATGACGGGTAAAATCCGAGTCTAACTTGCATTTCGTTTGGTGTTTTCACCGTGATTCTGTAGCACCGGCAATTTGATTTTCTTACTTCGGTCTTCAGAAAGCATCTACACTCTGGACGATTTCATGCCGTGGAATATAAGACCTCTGACCAAACGGCTGAACTCGACTGTTCTTAATCCGCTCTAGATTTTCTGACGACTGTCATCATCATGATTTTGAGTCAACGGAAAATAACTAACATTTGATATTTCATTGTTCTGCACAATATTTTGTTACACTTTGCTCAGGCAACGTTTTTTTACATTAGTGACAACTAGCTGATTCACGGAGAAGCGGTCCTACAAAGCTACAAAGCCAATCGTGTAACGACTGTAAATTACGTCGTAAAATTGCGCCAACAATAACAAATTTGATATTTGGATCAAAGTTAAGTATAACCTGGCGAGGTCACATTGGTTATCATGATCACAAATGCGGAAAACGGGGACCGAAATTCACAGCCTCCGTAACAGGTCTCATCGCAATAATCCGCGTATTTGGAACTGATAGTGACCTCATCAGTGAGTGGTACCGATTAATCGTTTTCCATTCTGATTTATTCAGTTTTTCTCCCGGAGGGAGGGGTTGGATTCGTCAATAAACAAAAACAAAAAACTGTGTTTATGTAAAGACTCGCTTGTAATCATATGACAGTGAAGCCAAATATTCATACATCAACTGCTAATCAGGCACCTGTCTGTGACCGTATGAAGTCCAGACCCCAAACAGTTCAGTATCAAGGAGTAACTGAACTCAGACAGCAATGTGAGAATCCCTGGTGTAAGTTTAGTGATTTGCTGATCATTCACGCACGTTCACCTCGGATTCAAATCCCAATCGGAACCTGATTTCTACGCCTATCGCCTATTCATAAGAAAAACAATCAGCTGTACCATTCTTTGGTGGTTTTTACTGATTTGATGGGCACTGATTCTTGATTTTGAAGAACCGAGTTTTCCGTGACTAAAATGTCGCTGTTACTCCCGACAGGATAAAAGTTATTAACTTTTATCACCCTTTAGGACTGATCTTCGAATTAGGCAAAAAGCTTTTCTTCATTCCATTCATGAGAACCCAGTGAGACTGTCGTTTTCAAGCGCTCTTACTACTCTGACAAGTCTGCCCGCGCACAGATGGTTGTATTTCGTTTGGTTGACAAAAAATAATCCTGTTTCCGGTGCGCATTCGGACCAAAAGTAAGTCCCTTAAAGATTTTTTTCCAAACAATGAAGTGACCTTTCTTTTGACTGGAAAACCAGCTATACTGCTTGCCTAACAAAGAAATATTAGCACACAAAGCAAGTAAAAGTGAAACTCATAGCATACATGTTGGAACATTGCCCAATAGAAATTCCATGTCTGGCCTGAGAGACAATAAATCACAGCCCATGTTAAAACAGGTGAAGCAGAAAATCCAGACCAAATTGCTTATATATAGCCCTTCCAAGAACGTCGTCTTTCTAACGAAGTCGAACATTTTTTCATCACAAATCAATTTCGGCACATGTAGTTCCGTTAATTTTTACAGAAGAAAAAGTACCGAGTTTGCTTGCACACTTCTTTGTTCAGTGCTCCAGGTGGACATTTGATTAGGTAGTCACGTAAATTTGTCCCTTGTAAAAACAGCGAATGTGGGTTAGATCCTTTTATGCATCTGACAGGATTATCGCGTTGTTCCACACTGAACACACACGAAGTTCGGGCAAAACAAATGAACACCATAACTGCTTATCGCAGTTGTGGAAAAACATCTTTCTAGGTATGACGATGCTTTCTTCGGAGTAGAGAGGCCGTTTCCGGGCAGGTTGCCACTATGGGGAAGAAGTGGGCTTAAATCCTGCAGTGTTGCTTAGCCCTATCATTCACTCCGGTCTTTGCTCTTTGCCCTATGGTTTACGTTGGATTTCCCCCGACTACTTACTTTTGCAAATTTGTTAGAAACAATCGTATCGATCTATCACTTTCCTCTAATACCGTGACTTAGCTGAACAAGTAATCCAAACACCTCGAAACAGAATTGTAAGGTGAACAGATTCCACTTTCTTCTAAACGTCGAACTCCAAGAGACCGGTAACGAAAGCCAAAGCAATACGTTGGTCGTTTCGTCAGATTGAACATTTTTTAAAAACTGTAAAGTTACAAATGAAGTAGAGCTGCCTGGAGTTGTAGGCAAGACAAACTTTTTGAGGGCGAATTTTACTAGTACCCTTACCTGACCCACCTATCGTTGCCGGTTTTTTCTCCCAGTCATGTTCCATTACCCCAGATTGATTAACCAGAATTATCTTGCAACCGATATTGACTTTATGTGAGAAAATGGACATAATAAACATAATTTAAACCAAACAGCTTAATTCGGTGGATGAGAAATTTACGCTTCGTCTTCTGACGTATTGTACTGGACTGAGAAGGTTAAGATTTTATCACTAAACGACATTCAAAATGCACTGGACAAAAATACTCCATTAACAAAGGCGTGTTGTCTATCTCCACGATATTTACATTTTGAAGGCAGATCCCAACAACTCAGAATGAATGGATGTTCAAGAAAAAATTGATATCGTCAAATAAATGGGACTGGTTACC
The DNA here is from genome assembly GCA_008360955.1 of Fasciolopsis buskii. Taxonomy (NCBI): domain Eukaryota; kingdom Metazoa; phylum Platyhelminthes; class Trematoda; order Plagiorchiida; family Fasciolidae; genus Fasciolopsis; species Fasciolopsis buskii. The sequence goes on from LUCM01009066.1 coordinate 220,073, forward strand.
ATGGTAAACCTACTGGGCCCTCATATGGATCTGTGCCTCTTGACGTTTCACGGTCAAGATTGCCGCTTCTCCGGTCTCAGTGTAGTGGGCCTTGGTGCCAATCGGATATCCCCCTTCCACTGCAATCATGCCGGAAACATGTCAGACAAAAAGCAAAAACAAAATAAAGACCTCAAAAAACTCCTCGTTTGTTCCCGTTTAGGTCCAGGAGACGTAGTCGAAATCTGTCATTTCTATGCTAGCTCATTATTGTCAAACAGGCTATCAGGGCGAGTAAAACGCATTTTCCAGTGGAACAACCAACTTTATTTGGGAAGCGATGCAGAATAAAAAACCCGCTAGCTCAGTTTGTTTTTCAAAATATTTTTGTAAGGATTGTGACTGGAATCAGATGCAGTTAAATACACTGCCAGCACAATTGCCAGCTTCAACCGATTGCATCTTTTGTGTTTCACTTAGCAACCCCTCCTTTTAATGACTGAATTGCTTGGATTTTTGAAGTTCTAGTTCATAAAGTCAGTCCACGAATAACATAAGAGAAAGCATCTTACAGTATACGCAGTGCTATATTTGTCTGAAGACGGATTGCATCCTTGTGTGCGATGGATCCCCGAAATTCACTAAGTACAGTAGTGACTGTTTCACTGAGGCTGTGACGAACGTCCAAGGTCAAAGCAGTATGCTGTCTACTTCAACTCTCAGCTAAAGGATTTCCCCGAATATTTTCGCGTCCATGCCGTAAAATGTTTGCCCTCAGATTATCTATTTTGCAAATCCGTTTCCCTTAGCCTTTTGCGTGCAGTCACTGAAGATGTGAAGAATTAACAAAAGAGAAGGTAACATGCGAGTTTTTAGTTTGTTGACAAAAAAAACTAAGGCATTCAGCATTTTTGTGAAGTCGTCATTGTTGACTAGGTGCAAAAGGAATATATGTCCCCGAGTAATAATTTTGTTCGCTTTCCCAAATCAGACTAGGAATTTTCACGTTAACTCTTCACTGGATGGATGATATAATTGTCCCTGATAATCTTGAAATGGTTTACTAGCGTCCGGTTTTTTTAACCAAGTGAAATGGTGTATTTGCTGATTTCCTCTCACTTCAAACTGACCATAAACTTGTTCACAATTCGACATGCAGTATTATCACTGAATTTAGACACTCTGAAAACGCCATCTAACTGGTTTATTCATCTTCTAACGAATCGTAAGCCGTACTTATTCCTCAAACTGAACATGTAATTCTGAATCGAACGTCGGTAGGTTAATCTAATCGGCTCTCTATATTTTATCTAACATCAACATTGCATCTTAAAGCGCTTTTCTTTGCCAATGGACTTTAATCTTCGCAGGAAATTGTTTATCGAAAAATCGATGCCTAAAAGATGGTACGAATTTTTTGGACGCATGCCGTACTCCTGATTCCTAACAAGGACATGATAGCTGCGCGGTTCTTTCCAGTTTTTTAATGTTAAGTTGGATACGGAAACCGATTAATAGATCATACTAAAGTTATTTTCATCCATCTGCTGTTGCGAATCTTGGCGGCAATTTTTCATGATTCTTTTATACTGAACGTAGAGAAATCCTAACTTATTCATTTCTGTAGGACAGTGGAATGTTTAACGGAATAAAAATAGAAACCCGCGATTCGTGGCTATCGTACAGTCTTTAATTTTGTGATTTAATTTTCACTTGACTCGCCTTATCCATTTCGCTCCAAAGCCTTTATTTAGTTTTATAATGCAAAAATAATAGCAATCGTCCTAGCTTCTCTTATGGTCAATACAAAAGAGCATACAATATCACTAAGGAAGTGGGCTACTATAGATCAGAGGCTACCAGTTCGCAGTGACACCCCTGCCTAAAATGCACGAGTTTAATCAATCGATTCCTACGAAATGCCACTCAATGTTCGATGACAATAAACAAAATTATGAGTTCTGCTCTCAGGCCGACTTTAGATGGATGATAAAATAAGGGCTTTGCATAAACGATATTGGACTTTAACTTGATTCAAATCCAAAATTTTCGCCACTTAAACTGAGCTCAAGCCCACGCCTCGATATCATCCATGTTTTAATGTCGTGTGCACATCACCGCCATGACAACCAATAGGATTCGCATGTCCTGTCTGAAGTTTTCCTGGTTGTATAGTTACTAAACTGGCAGAGCATTCCTAGTCGCAAAACGTTCCTGGTCTTCGTGCTTATGAGTGCATTGGTCTGTGACCAAATACTTTAAATGTATGGCTAAAACCATCAATTTATTTTTTTACCAGTGCAGTGACAAAAGTTAAACTAAACTCATTTGCTACTTCATGCAAGGAGCGTGGGTATTGCGGCTGGATCACATTTCATGGCACCTATTATCTTAAATAACAATAAACCGAGTGTGGTAAATCTAACCGCGACACTTGGAGTGGACTAGAATCACACTAGGTTTTGAAAGTTCAGACGTCATAACGTGCCAAGCGTAAACACGAAATTGACCGGAAGATCTAGAATTTCAGTCCTAGATCTTCTAATGAGCAAAAGCTTAGTACATCTGATCACTTCGGGCCGTGCAAAAATAGAACCGTTACTTTGGTGGCAGATGGCGACCTGTCTTTATCCGCTAAGTTACCACATCCAACTTATTGGAACCTTGTGCAGTCTCGTATGGCACCCTGAATTTCAGGATCCCGGTTTCCGCTCTTTCGCTTCGGGTGTCGACCTATAGGGGCATTCTCCTGCCGTTGCATTCATAATCCCGCATTTCGTGAAAAATATCCTCCATGGAATTCAGAACTAATGAACAACTTAGACTTTTCCTGTCAGGAGAAAATTCAAGTTCACCAGCACCAAGGCCAAATAAAGTCACAAATTGAATTGTTCCTTGGCGAAGGTGTAGGTTTTGTCTCGTTCAAACTCATAGATTTTGCGTCACAGCGGTCCTAATCAGTCCAATCCAGTGTCAACACAACTTTGAAGTGGGTAGGAAAATGACCAGCACAAATGCCACCCCAGTGCTGCTAACCCCTGGCCGCAGATTGTCATCGACCGATCGCTCCCGGATATGATTATTTCAATGGATATTGTTTGACCTGCCGCCTATAAGGAATACACAATATAACCAGCGGTGAAGTAGCAATGACTGTGCACCCTGTATGATCGTTGTTGACTTTGTTGTTATTGTTTTTGCTGCGGGTATGATAATCATAATTTCATTGTTCAATTCGGGCTGTTTACGTTTGCAAATACAAAATGCGCACATCCGCTGAAATTAGTTCTCGGTGATCGATTTGTTCTAGTCGTATTTGCTTAGCAATTTGTACTTCTTCACTAAACCGAAGCACTAGTACACAAGCATATTCATAACAATCGTTTACGTTTCATGTAGTAGTTCGGTAAAAAAAAAACAATTCTGTCTATGTTCTCACGTGTTACAACTGTTTGGTCGGTGCATATTCTTTACATTTGCAAAGAACGCCAATCATGAAAAAATGATTTTATAAAACCTAAAGTTCATTGATATTTTTGTCCTAGGTGTCCAAACTTTATTTCCACTTGTTTGGTAATCCATGCTATTTCCGAATGGGGCAATCCAGGAACACAAACTTCGTGTCTTGCTTGATAAGGTGGACAGGTTTTTCATTTTATTGAATACTAGTGTATTTTTCAAAGACTTACCAGCTTTTTCAGGCGTCGATCTAATGTTCTCTTTAATTGTTAATCACCGAGAACAGGTACATTTGTTTCACGTGTTTCTAAGCCGTATATATTTTACTGTTCATTGTTTGATGAAAGTATATAAATTTAGAAAGTTTCCCCAGCGCGACTGACAAGCCTCGTTTATTACTTCAAAACTTATCACACTAAATGATTCATGGCATTGTTCATTTTGAAGCTACTATTGAAAGTAAGAAAAGAATTCAGCAGTCGCTCACCCGAATTTAGGAGTTCGCCAGGATTTTGTGCGCACCTGAACACCGAATGCAACGAAACAAATATCCGCTTAGCATAAGGAACTGAAAGCTATGATTGAATGTAGTGAAAAAGGAGTATTGGAGGTTTTAGGGCCACCCATTTCAGCTATAGATGTAGCGAAAGCGAAATACTCGTTTGCGGATCAACCAGGCCATTCAATTGCTGCACCAAGCGTTCAACCGATTTGATGTAGGACTGATCCATTATTCAAATATAGATGCGGTAACTTCGTGTGATAATTGAAAGTGACAGGTAATACGATTAGAAAGTGTAAAGTGCGTTTAGTTGCTAACTGTCTAGAATGAAGAACTCCACAAATCTAATTTTAATCCAGTACCGTGAAACTGACTGCCGCCAATTCAACGCTGTTAGTTGTCTCAGCATGCTACAGCAACTTTCTTCTTTCCGTTTTCTACTCTTACTTTTGAATCCTCACCTCTGCGGTGAGTTTGATAGTAGATGACAAACCAACAACTCCCAACTTGTTACCACAAATGCGCCAATGTGACCTTAAGTTTACTAATGCCACTGCGTGTTTCGGGTTATATTGTAACAATTAAGGCCATCAAAGATTGCGGAAGGGCTGCTGCTTCGTTGACAAACATGTCCGGTTTGTTTGAATCAGCCTTGGAAAGCGGAAACACTAAGCGTAACGACTGGCATCCAGCAGTTCACTGAACGGAAACAAGAGACCAACACTTTACAACCGATGGTAAAGGAAAATAGCACCTATTTTATGCACGTACTTTGTGAACCTTGCGAACTATCCTTTTTTGAATTACCACATGGTTTAATAGTTTTTGGACAAAGACTCACATTTTTCGATACTTTTGATCATTTTTCCCACCCAATTATTTAAAATCTACCTCAAGCAACCACTGGAAAATGCAACTTCTATCCGGTAAAACACTTAACCAGTTAAAATGAATATTCCAGTCGGAAATGGTCGGACAGAAAACAGAACCAAATAAAACAAAACATGGGTCATTTCTTTTGACTACTTACTAGTACAGAACCATGAATAATCAGCCACCAGTGAGAATGTTCCACTACCCGGCATCTTGGCTGCTTGTGGCAAAATCAACATTTGAAATGCCATTGAAATATAACCAGTGTTTGGAAATTCTTTTCAAGTGAACCCTTGAAAGCCGGTCCAGTCATTGATAGCACTCCTTAAAATTGATTATGCAGACCAATTTTATCAGAAGAACTGAGAGGAACCCAAGGCTGTTTGTGACTTACTTCAGTCTGGGCAGTCTTCTGACTCCCTAGGGACTTAGGATAAACCACGAATTAGGTATAGGAGAGGGAGAAAGGGAGACACAATCGACAACGTGACAATACAAAAAGACCACGAAAATCTCCGTGTGAAACAAAGCTGTTCAAAATCTTGTTCCGTTTTGTTGAAACGTTTGATTAAAATGTTCACAGGCTCACATGGATTGCTACAGCCGATTCATGTCGATATTCACACCGGCCGCATGAATTTTCGTTTTTATTTTACCAGGCATTTGTGATTATTATTTTCTGTGTGGGAAACGTTTGGTTTTGCAGAATTTGTGATAAGCGCAGAAGAGTTTGGCCAAACCCGAATTAAAAGAACCTGTCACGAACGCTCTGCAAATAATTTGTCACTCAATCGGACACTGGATGAAAGTGTGTCCTTTGAAAAATTCAAACAGAATGCAAATTGTTTGGCAAGCAACTAATCAGAAGAAACTTGCTCATGTTTCGTAAAACATCATTTTGCCAACCTTACTTCACAACTTTCTTGTAATTTTCGAAAGAGTGCAAAATAAAAATCTTACACTGTTACGCTGTTATTGGCTATAGATCAGTCAAGTTTCCTCCATTGTTTCTCTGTAGATCAACCTAACATGGTTCTGACGCATAAATATATGGTAGAAATGTGTATCGACAAAATTCGGTGAATCAATCTTTAGCTAACCTATTATCTTTGACCCTCTAAATATCTTTCCCACACTTTTCTCATTGATGTCTCCAAAGATAATCTACTCGGATACTTTCCTGTGCAGCAGCTTGGTAGTTTTCTGGTGAACGAAGATCTGATCATAGCCGGTCCACGTGTTAAATTTCTGTGACCCACATGAGGTTGATATGACAACAACTGGCGCCACAGTAATCAGGACGTTTGTGCGTGAAAAATTCAAGCGTAACAGAATAATAGAAGATATAAAAATGTGTCAATCATTGGTTTAATTTATGATTACTTCGGTCGTAGCTAAATTGGGAATAAGCGGAAGTATTGGACCATTGCTGGGTCACCTGAAACTGTTGATTTACCACTGTCTGGCAGACTAGAGAGAGATTTCACGACTCAGATTCATTCACGACGAAATGTGCTAACTTTCTACAAGTAAAAGAATTACAACACAAACGTATGCATATTATGGATAACCTATAGGTAGTAGTCAAATGGTCCATGGAACAACTGATAACGTTGTAAAAGTTACCACATAGGTTGACTAACCGGGTTCCTTATTGTGATGAATAACTTTTGGTTGCATGGTAATTCGATGACACAGCTTGTCAAAATAGTTACATTGTTTACCGTTATCCACCCAGGTTGGACATCGGTGTTCGGGAATTTAGCATGTGCAATTCAAAGATGGTCATTTCGAACCGTACCACTGCAGTTCATCAGACTAGATGAGTGCGACTTTCGAATCACTTCATCCTAATCGATCACCACAAAAGTATTGTTTGTCAATTGAAGCAGTGATTCAATCCTATTCCGCTTCACAGTTTTTTCCAAAAATGAATATGAGACAGTATATGCATATAAGTTGGCCAGGGATGGTTAGTGTCACCCAAAACATGTTGACAAATTAGCTGGTTTTTGAATAATTTCAATTCAGACTACTGAAACAAAACATATTCCAGATGTAGAGAGACACCATGATATTTTGTACGGTGACATTCTTGAGGATCACGAAAACGGTGTCTTTTACTCAGATTGGTTTTACGATGTGTTCAGCTGCAAATGTTAAATGGCCAAATAGAGTCATGTTCTTTGGCCTTAATTTGCCCGAATCCCGAGGTTACTTTGAGAAGGCCATTCATGTTTGACTATGCTTTCAGAAGTGGCTAAAGCACACCCCTCTTCACAGGTTTTGGGATTTAGCAGATAATTGGGAATTTTGGTTGAATTTTGATTTAAAGCTCGATTTCTGCATATTTTTTTAGCAACGAACTCTCCTGCTTAAGGTCATCAGGGTTGACATTTCTGAAGCGCTGTGAAAACTGATCTGGTTTGATAATGCCACAGTTTTTGCAGAAATGATCGATTGTCGTATGTTGTGTAGAAAAGAAAATCAACCCGCCCAGTAAGTGTTCCCTAGTCTATTTCAAAGGCCTCAGCCTAACCAGTGATTACCTTATGAAGCGGATGTCCCACGAATTCACTATCTCGAGTGCGGTTGGCGAACTTGAATTGCGTAATCAGACATGCCGTGTTGGTCACCAGTTCAATTCCGCACCGTGGTGTCGACATTTAGATGCGTAGTATGCAAGCCATTATTTTATTCCAAATAACACCTGGTTTTGCTTGTCACGTGAAGACACAGCGGAGTCATATTTGAAGTCAACAAACAAAGTTTAGTCCTACTCTAAGACTGAACAGCCGGTAACATGGAGAATGTGCTCGCTTTTCTTGGCTTTAAGCTCACATCCATCTCCGAGGACACTGCTATCATTTATATTTTCAATCTGATCCAGGAGAAGATCGTTTCGTTCTCGCTATCCCGTCATCCCGTCGGTTTAGTTCTTTTTTCGCCGTGGGATTTATCGTGTATTCGCTTTAGCTGGGCTCATTTTTCAAAGCAAAATGGATTTTGTATACTGATCTGCCAAAGTCATACTCGAACCGTCTGAAGTCATTCGTGAAGACTTGTCCTAAATAAGCGTGGGTAGCTTCTCGCATTATTCGTTTTCTTATCCACTGTGAAGAATTCGCTCTCCATTTTAAAACAGGTGGTTGAAATATTCCGAAATTCGAACAATTTCTCCCGTAATCATTTTGCACAGACAGGCACTGATACTTCTGAGAAAACAGGCTGTTCTCAAAACGTTTCACAAAATTCGTGACCGTTCGGATGGTCTTGGAATGTGCATGTTGATGATTTTAACCGATGCTTATTTCTAACGCACATATCCGTGTGAATTCCAGCTTGCAGCGTATACTCCCCACTGTCGTGGCATCGCCCACGTCGTAGGGAAAACAAAACCTGTTCAACACATTTTGATGCAGTTTTGGTCATTGTGCTCGCGTAAAAAAGAGGAAATGTTTCTCAAACTACAAAAACAACGCTTGGTTGCAAACTGTAGCCTTGAATCCCTAGGAAAATTCGCACGAACTGGAAGGGGAAATTGATTACGTTAGAATGTTGATTGAGATTTTCGGAAGTCTTGCTCTTGTACAAAAAATTCAAATGCTACTTACAGAATGCACGTGGTCTACGATGTCACGTTCTCTATGATTTTCATCCTGTGTTAAACACTGTGGGACCCGTTCAATACACTGGACGTCATGATGTGGTACTGTCAACAAGCACCTTACTACCGAAGACATCGGAGACGTTATTTGATGATTTTATCGAAAGAAAACGCCTTCTTTTTACTTACGGTGAGCGCGAAAAAGTCATCTTTTGCGTAAGCCGACTAGGTGCCAAATACAGATTTGTCATCATGCTTGCCAAACACACGCACAAACACATATGTACATATGCAAAGACTTGCATATCTACTTAACCAGGGGTTTCATGATTGGAGTGGTCTTGGGAAAAGTTGAATGCTAAAGAGAGACATGATGTGGACCGGGCATTTTCAAGGCTTAGATTATCCAACCGATTGAAAAATGAGATTATTTCGACAGGAATTCGGCCAGATCTCAAATTACCTCGTTTTTTCAGGTTCATTTGAGACTTTGACAGTTTGCACACGACTACGAGCCACGACGGAGTACCGACTTTGTGTAGGCTTCAGTCACGCTAATCCGGTGCCTTTGCTAAGTTATGTTACGAGCCGAAGTTTGCGAGTTTTCCTTCCTCTTTTGCTAACCATTTCTTTCATCGTGACGCGTTTAACAAATCACTGAAAGCTCGATTTACCAGGGTCTTATCTGAGGTATTCTATCGATAATGGTTCACCCCACTTTGGTGTCCTTGTAAGATTTGATGGTCAAATATTGCTGGTGGGTTCTGACAAACCATACGTATCAGCTACACCGTGCCGACGTAATTTTTTACTGGAAATTCATGAACGGCCAGTGGATGAACGGGACATGCGTGATATACTAATTGGAATCGTGTATCAGCGTGTACAAAACGCTGATTGACCGTGTAAATTTCCGCTAGCGATATCCTCAAAGCTGTCGCATTTGCTAAAGAACCATTAGGAAACAACATGAATTTATTTCCAAGTATTCTCCATTATATCTGTTTGTAGACTGCAAGAAGGTCAATGAAGCATGGGTGATCATGGTTGTTGAGATAAAAGCGTCTAAACATGAAAAAAGTCCTTCTAAGGCACAAATTTTTCACAAACATTTGTAAAATATCTCAGGATTTGCCCTAACCTAAACTCATAAATGATAGCATAATCTTTACTCCAATAGAAGCACTTATTTTGTACACTATTTAGCCCCGATCACGGACATATTTACAAGCTGAAGATAGTTATTTGTCAATTGGGACATTTTGCATCAATTGGAGGGTCCATTACTCATGGCCGATCAGGAACAGAAAAAATCGTTTAGGAAGTGTCTTGATTCGCATCAAAGTTGGCCTTGCTCCAAGGTCCTTTAAGCGCGCTGCTTTTACCCCTTACGTTGTTACCGTGACCGTGGTGCCGTGAGCGAGAACCAGCAAAATCGCTTGATATCACACGGGAAGGGATAAATAACTGATTTCAAAACATCAGTCGATTGAAAACTTTGTGGTTATACTTTTATGACGTCTTAAACTAAACAAGGCCACCATTTACATCACATTACACTAATAAACTATGTGGAGAGCATGTTTTTGACGGATAAAATCAACCAAACCCCGAAAGTAAGCACTTGGTTGCACTTTCATATTGGAAACTTGCGATGGAAGTTCCTCTAGTTCCATTGCAGGTTTTTACCGATATTTTAAAGACCATCGTTCAAGTAGATTTGGATAATGTTTAAATGTTTCAAATTTTGCCAGATAGACAGCATGAATTAATCACACACCAATGCATGGAGTCTAGAGTAGTAGAAAATGCTGAATGCCTCAGTCTAAGGAACTGTTAATTTTTTTGATGAGTAAACGACATGTGGTGACCTGCAAAATACTTGCAAAATGAACATTTCTCAGAGAAATTTCATCCATAGAGTTATTTAGCTTTCTTATTCCCGTCCAAGTTGTTTACTCTCATTAGAGTGAAATTAGAATAAACAGGCTTCTTGAAGTATGAAATAGCATCAATTTCCTACTAAAGCTGATGGATGCCACACCGAAGTGAGCAGAGGAGTACTGAGAGATAATGAAGAGCCCATTCAGTGCTGGATTCCTAGCAAAACAAACGCCAAATTGCTGTGAACCGATCATTCTTGGTTCTTTCTAACGATTTCCTAATGTCAGGGTTGAGATATACACACGGTGGCAGAAATAGGTTACCGACCAAATTCTTAACCTGCCTGTTCAATAGATAACTTCAAACAGGTGACTCATTATCGAAAAGACTCGCTAGTTGCAGCTGAATAGCAGGAATACTAATTAGAGAATTTACCCCCGTATACTACTGTCTACTCGGTCGAAAATTACTCACATGACGCTTATTGAATGTTTCAGCAATATATATATATATATATATTCGCTTCCCTCGTCGTTTGGTAAGGAAATTTAAAGTTTTATTTGTCGGAAGCCACTAGCTCCATTGACCCCTTTTGATTTCAAACCACATAGGTAATCGAACAAAAATAAGTCTAAACTGTAACCGGAGTTGAACATTGCATTGCATGTTCTCAAAATAAAACGGTCAACTAGGTTACACTTTGTTGTGATCTGCCGAGTGCACAAACTGTTTACCTGTTTGCGCAGTGAGCAGGTTACAATTAGCCTCTTACGAAAATGACTTGTTTCGCTAGTTTCTGTTTATCGGTCGAGTACCTCTGATAGAATTGGTGATTTGCATTCGCCAGGCAATCGCGACAGAGCTCGAGCCAGTATTAACGAAAAAAAGTGCGGATAGTCACATCTAACCCAATGAGTAACGAAAATACTTCTCTCATAGCACATATTTGGACAATGTAAAATAACTAACACGTTCTCATTTGTCTTGAGGTGATCAAAGGAGCCAGATTGATAACTATAATGAAACCACCGACTTTTCGTCTACCAGGCAGATACTATAGCAGTGAGTTGTGCTAAGAAATTTAAGCAGTAGTTGGTCTTGCCACTGGCACTGTTTTCAAAGCCATCAACAGTTTTTGTTTGTTGCAAAAGACTTTTCTGAAGCACATTCAAACTGTTCAAATATAACCAGTTTCCACAAGTGAACGGTCATTAACACGTTGTAGCCATGTTTCAGGAAATTTTATTGGTTCATACATTATATGGATGCCACTAACCTTTAGGTGATGTCACTGCAGTCTGACTGGAATGTTTTATATCTCCTGGCGGAAATCGAGCATTGTTTTATCTTTATAGAAATACCGTTTTGAAAGTAGTGCCTCAGTTTGTCCATGCAAGACATTTAAACCAGTCAGAGGAAACTTAATTATACATAAGATCTGCTAAACGACGAGACACGGTGTAGTAGTAAAAGGAGTAGTAACGGTAGTGGTGATAAAAAAACAATAGTATTAGAAACATCTTCATTATTGATAATGGTCATGGCAATTCTGTTAGTAGTGATCACGAATTCGTTTTCATTCGTTGCTGAACCATTTCAATAGAATTGCCGTTCTTCATTCCCTCCCTTTTTTCTCGGTACAGCTTTTGGTCTACTATTAGCGAAGCTGCAAAGAAAGTAATGGAAAAACGTTCGAACTGAATAGGCCATGACATTTGACAGGCATCAAGCGTGCTTTGTTGTTCTGTCATTCTAAATACATATTCACCTGTGGGTCATCAAACATACCAAACCTTCCATCTCGCACAACAGACTTTTACCTTGTGAAACCTTGGCTGTCCATAACAGCAGCTGGATTTGTCTATCGAAATTTTCGACTTGACAAGAGTGTCAGACAAAAGGGAGTCCGACAGAAGGCCAGAGTTGTCATGCGACGTTGAAAGATTTACCAGTGCGCCTGTCCAATCCTTGTGTAGAAAACATTGATCTGTCTGAAACAGATATTTTATTTTGGTTTAGACGTCTAATTTCTGCCTTAGCTTTGTAGGAAAAAAACAATTTATTCCGGGTGAACCCATCAGGTTCAAATGTGTTTAATTGTTGTTAAGTTACCACTAGCAACCTTTGGGCTGCTACGACATTTTGCAATTTCCTCGGTGAAAAGAAATAAATGAACTAGCATATATGACCTGATATATGTGGACAATTAGGTGTAGTTTTATTTTAGTTTTACATCCGGCTAACATTTTTCCGTTTGACTCCTCGTCAACCGGTCACCGTTTCTTAGGAGCAGCAATCGAATTTTACTGTTGATTCGCAGATCATCATTACTGGATTGAATCTTCACAGGACAGTAATTGAATTTTCAACAACCAAACGTGAATTCTATAAGTAAGAACTTCGAACCAAGTTAACGCTAGAAGTATATCTGAAATGTTCAACGGTGAGCATAGCCGTGTCATACTTGATGCTAATTGAAGCCACCTGCACCAATTTTGAGGGTCTTATCAATTATTTTCGGTAGAAAGTTTCAGTCTATAAAACGAGATCACAACTCCCCTCGTAAATTTCAGGGAACAATCTGGTCTTACGAGTCGTCTTACTGACCGGTGTTGTGGACTATGGTGAACCAAAAATTCCAATAGCATTTCAAGCCGAATCCGTAGCAGAAGCTATTTAATTATCTACTTAGTTCAGAGTGAAAAATAACGGAAAATCCGTCCCGGTAACTGAACATATTAACGTAAGATTCCCCACTGTTATTGTTCACAAGTTCGTTAAAGCTAAACCTATGATGTTTTACGTGGGGTGTCGGTGTTTTAATTCAGGTTTCTTTATACCTGTGCAACGAAAAAAGCAATTTAGGCACATTTTTGTTTGGAGGATTTTACAAAGCCTCAAATGTTTTATAAATCGAGAAAATGTTGAGTAGATTTCATCTGGTAAATTCTCCTAAATCTTCAAAGTGAACAGTCTCATGTCAGAGTTAAAATAGTTACCGGTATTCCATTGAAATGATTTTAAACTCCTTTCACAACCTGACTAGATAGGAAAATGAAGCCATGTTTTTTCTCTGCCCTCCCAGAATTGTTTGCACTTTTATTAGTACATGTATTCACTAGCAGCCGCAGAATGAAAGAAATTTATCATGGACAATATGAACTATGTTTTGGCTATTTTGTAGAAAGTATATCAGTTGCACCATCATCTCGACTAACGATAGATAATCGACGATGGCTTGAAAGAATAGTGGACCTTGAAAATCATATCTGAGGTTCCAGATCCCTTATTTTCACCCTGGTATATAGATAAAGCGAACTATTTTGTGAGCTTGCAAAATACGAGGCAATTTTGATCGGCATTATTGCTCACGTTAATTGTCTGCTACTCCAAAAAGGTCAGAGGTTCGAACTCGCTGTCGCCCGGTTGTTTACCACACCTTATCTATTGGTACCCTTTGTAGTTCCATGACACTCCAAATTTCAGAATCACAGTTGCCGGTCCTTCCTTCCTTCCGTGTAGTTGAACGTATTATCTAAGAGGCATCCCTTTCTTCTGTACTCAAGCATAAAACGTGTCATTAAAGAATAAATAGGATCACGCGGTAACCTAAATGGCACGTCTATGGTCTCACTTAACGCATCTAAATTGTCATTGACACTTTTTAAGCAGCCCCAGCGTCCCGCAGTTTCACCAAATGATAACAATAAGCCATTCAACCATGTGAGAAAGTTATGAAAGGAAAGGTTTGCATGCTGAAGGTTTGCGCGCTTGAAGGCTTTTGATCACCTAGTTTTATGCAGTATTGCTAGGATTAGGTGGAATGACTACATGAATAATGTAAGGTTTTGAAAGCAAACACTGATTACTGGTTCAGAGAACATTCTCTCAGCGTATCCCGCTTAGTAGACTTCGTTGGTTAAGACACGTGTGGCGTAACGCAAACATAAGTTTATCACATTGTGCACTGTAATTTTTCGTCTTTCGGAGAAGAGGCTGCTTAGTGATCTACAGAAGACGTGGCAAGCGGTAGGGGAAAAATATACACTGGCAGAACTCCACATCCTGCCAACTACCTGAAGGACTGTTTCTAAACGGCATCAATCCAAATCCGTCACATTTTCAAATCCGGTAAAGCAACTCCCATGCAGTTGCAATGATAACTGCGTCCACAAAACAGCCTAGAAGCTCTTCTACAGGATGTCAGAAAATGTATTCAGGTAGTTACATTTCATTTGGCACCGAGAAGACATAAATTCTTTGAAACGAAAGTGCCTTCCCAATGATACTACAATCAGCGTCGTTATGTATTTAAAACGTAGGTTAACTCATCAACCACATTTATTTGGACAAGGTCACATGGACTACAGGGTAACCTAAAAAAATGGCTAGGATAAGTCAAAAGCATTCGACGTGCAGTGCCTCGCCCATATTTTTTTAATTGGTCACTTTTTCAAGCTGTCCGAGTCTTCTAAATTTGCTATTCATTCTGCTTTCGCGTAAGCCGCGAAGACAAAACTGGAAAGGTTTTGTTGGCCTATGTCAATGGCATCGTGTCATGGTAAACAAGACACATTTCCTTTCACTGCAGATTTGTTGATGAAGACGGAAAATTACGTATCATCAGCTGTCCGTAAAACATGCACACCAGATGTTCATGAAAATGTCATTTATCGGCAGGAAGATGGGGCTTCGGTAAAAGTCAGTAAAATTTAAGTGAACTGACCTTAGTAACAAGTTTACGCGCACACACGCACATGCAATTATCCCGTATATCTAGAAGTGGTTATTCTCTCAAAATTAGTTACTTGTTATTTGCAGACCAAATGACCTGGTTGGGTTACTTGTGGATATTTTAAATATTGCACGAAGGGTTAGGCGTACAACGACTGGGCATCTAAAAATGTTGCAACTTCATCTGTGCACGTTTTGTTTTCGTTTCAGTCTTCTCGGTTCGATGTCGCACTTGTCTCCCCTGTGAAGAAGAATACAAAGCGAAATTTCTCCTGAGGAAAGATGAGATCGTGGACAACTGCAAAGTTTGCATCGTAAGTAATTTGTTCCAATATTTATTGTGCCCATATATTTGATTGACTTGTCTGTGCACCTCCTTTCGTCGGGCTTCCAATGCTGTCGTCCGTTTTGTGGCCGTTCGGCAAATAAACTTACCTGAGTAAAATCAATAGGGACTCCCCAAACTGTACTTAAAACGTGTCTGAGTAATAGTTTACTTTTAAGACATTCATTCATGTTTGTTCGAAATTAGTGACTGTAATTCGAACGATTTATGTGGTCACATACCCACTGGTTGGTTGTTCCCACTCACTTCAGTGACTAGCAAGTCCGAACAAAGTATGCATAAATACGGTCAGAATAATTAGCTACAGCGCGGCGACATGTCATTTTTACCACTAACCAATTACCTTATGTCAGCTGATTTTAATTATTCGTTTGGCCAAATCTTGCACTCATCGTATGCAACTCCGTCACCGACTACAGTCACCCATATCCTGCTCTCGCTGGTTAACCTTTTGTTCACTCAAATTTCCGTGTAAACAAAATGACAACTAGACTATGAATGAAATGTGAACGTGTGTGCGCTAAAACTCATTGCGCTTTAAACAAAGCATAACGAAATGACAAAACACACGTGGTCAACTAAAAGCTGAGAATAACTTGAGAGTTTTCCTTCTTCGTGTCCTTATGACTTATTGAGTAGTGCTCATTCATCTGTTAGCCTTGTCCGCGTGAATGATAATCCTTTTTTCTCTCTCGCTATTCCAATATTTCAATTTGCTCCATTTCTATGCTTTCGCTAGCACTTCTATCTTGGAAAACTCGTTATTTTGCCCGTGGCTAGTTTTTCTCGGAATTTTTGAATTTTTGTCGACCTCTGTTGTAAGCTTTCAGTTATGAAGTTGTCCTTTGTGTTATATGACTTTCTGACCCACGATTGAGAATCCTGGATTTAATTTACAGCTGTTGTGCTTAGTTTAGCAGTTAACAGAATTTGATGCTTATCAACTGCGTATGAATCGTAATTCGGATCCTTTGATGGACCTTTAATCAACCTACCCGAGAAAATGTCCGGATTCGGTGGTTGAGCGAAGATGAGGGCCACATACTAGAGTGTGCCCAATGCCTACTCTCATTCTGACACAGGTTGTTGATTTACGATTGATCTAATACTATATTATGGATTTCTTCAATTTACAAAAGCCTGCTAGTGGTTGCATCTCGGCACATGTAGACAGCCGGGGAATTAATTTGGCTATGTAATGGTTTATAGTGCTTGGGTAACATGATTCGCTACACAACTGCCAAGCCAGTATGCTGCGACATATCAAGAAACATTCGATAACAAATTACCTAAAACGTACTCCATTTATTTCTCATTTTCTAACACCGAACTCAGAAAACCATTGTTTTCATGGCATCCATTTACCTCCCGTCTGTATATCACAATCATAGTTCGACTGGTTTGTTCCATTTCAGTTGACCAGACAACGCAAACAAAAGATCTGTATGTCTAACTTAAGTGCTTGGAATTTCGGATATGTCCGGTAATGACATTGACTATTCACAGCATGTAGAGAATTTCAGGATAACTCGTTCACACGGCCTGTCACCAGTCCAACCTACTAGCACAACCAGTTCAGGCGGCGTCCCGGACGATATGTTGTAGGTGCACCATTCAGCTATCACTAAATGATCTAACTATGTTCTTGGTCTGGTTGTGCCGGTATGTTCCTATTTCCGGTATACAAGTGGACAAATATCATTCAGAGTGTTGTGTTGCCAAACCGGGACTATGCAAACGCTCTGAAAATACAGGGCAGTTTTGTTATCTGTGTTGCCAAGCCGACGATTCGACTTTGCGTATGCGGAGCTCTGTAGAGATGCGTGTAGACGGTCTGTTTCCCATAACTTGCGTGCTTCCACGTAACTCTCGAGGGCGCATTCTTCATATAGGATGTGTGCACACGATTGCTGACAGGTCACTTCTACCTCGTCAGCTGATACTCCGTGGAGAAAGTCAACAGGGTTATTGAATGTGAATTTAGACTATCACGACTGCATTTACCCAGTGATTATCCAATGGCTTTTTTGTTTTCAAATTAGTGTTTGCGTTTTCGGACAAAATTATTCCTCGTATGTTAAAAACGCCCACTCCATCATTATGAAACTATGAATGAAAGAACGAGATCTGTTTCACTCATCGTGTTAGGAATCGGATGCAATGCATTTTCGCCAGACACGGTCGAGGCCGCGAACTCCGGCGGGCGAATGATTTTGAATGGAGCATCGTAGTGGCCGGCTGTCACTGGATTCGTCTGAATTAAATATCACACAAAATGACAATTATTCGCTACGAGTTTTGTGAGGCCACAGTGCACAATTGTGAAACGTGAAATCTAATCTGATTGTTTGTATTTTGCCAGTACGAGATTCTGCTGTCCACGGCACGACACTTTCGGATTTAAATTTTAATAAGCGAAGTGCAATTGGTTAAGGTTATGATTAACTGGTTGTCCAAATTGTTAGGTGAACCAGTAAAACTCATTAGTACTTCCGAATATTTTGACAAAATGGGACTCACAAACTTTGGCGGTTTGCACCTGACTGTTCCATTGATTATCGTACACAATGTTGTTCGAATTTCTGCCCTAGGTGGAAAAATGTTCCCTCAATAAATAAGAAAGAATACGCACGAGAATGATGCCCTGCTCAGATTGTGATCGTGACAAAACGCACCATCGAAAAAAGGCCAGATGAAGTCGCCGTTAGGTTATGGGATGGCCAGTCCATAAAGACTTGCTGAGTATGGCTGACCAGTCCTGGCCTCGATGCCTGCTCCCAGCGGTTGATTTTTACTCCCGATGTCTATGACTGATTGCAGTTTCCATGCGAAAACTTGAGAGATTCTTCTTCCGTAGGAGACGTTTTACTCCTATGCATTCGTTCCTTTAGGATGCCATCTAAACAGCTCTCAAGACTGACTGTTACTATTTTGTATCAGACACTGACTCTTGTATCTATCAGAAACTCATGGCAACAAAGATTTCCCGAGTTCCGTATGCATTTGTTTTGTCTCCAAAAACAATTATGTTTGAATGGTGTCTAGCTAGAATTATTGTGGTGGATTTTCCGCTCCTTTGGGAAAACGAATTTTTTGCCGGGCATAGCCGTTATGACGCATGTGTTGACGTTTCGAAATAAGCTGCCATGGCTGTGGGATTAGCGAAAGCTGACAGTGGTTTGCCAGTGTCTATGTCATCAAAAGATTGAAGTTTTAAGAGTCTACCATCATTTGGGTTTATTACAATTTAGGCACATTGTGCTTGCCTAATTTAAGTCAATAATATGAAGAAAATATACAAATCGTATGAATGTACCATACCTCTTCCCGCATCCCGCATTCCAGTGAGTGGCTTGTTTTCTAGAATGACAATATTAGTGAAGTGAACACTTACGTTGTATATCCTTTTTCGTTTGCTTTAGAATTCGGGAATTCAGCTGGATTGAATTTAGGTTTGAAAGTACTAGTTTCAGAAGCCTGACTTGGTTCCCTTGAACGTTCGTACTAGAAGAAATTGGCCGCAAACGGTTTATTCGCAGTCTCTAAATAGACATGTCACCATACATTGAAGAACAATTCGAATTTTGTTCTGGGAGTTTGCAACGACTGTGATCAAAAATAGCCATAGAACCGGGAATTGACAGTTGGTTCGTGCATGTTGCCCAATCGATCGATCCGTGTAACCACTCTAGTATGACCAATAGGCAAATCGTACGCAATGGCCTGCACGTGAATCAGAGACATGAGCTACCGATGCAAACGATGCCACAATACATTGATGAATTAGCGTGGCAAAGTTGAGGAAAGTGTTCATTTCTAACCTCACATGAGTCTAAAAGTAGTGCCCCTTCATCTAGCTGGATTCACCGCTACACTCGAAGAGATATGCACCCTCAATTTGTAAGTGATTAGTGAACAGTCTGATCTGTGTCTGATTCACGATCAACAGTTAGCGGGCACTTATGTTTCCTGCTTTGGTGGTTGCATTGTATTATCGTTTACACGTTCCATTTGCCTTATTACATGGATCGAGTTGTGTCAGATATTTTCAACATTCTAGGCGCTTTCGATCAAAATCCAATTCGATATCAGTCGACATCGGATTTTGTATATCACGTGAAATATCTGAAGGTACATATACGATAATCGGTGTCCTAGATATGACTAAAACTATGTGAGAACCTTTATTACATCAAGAACAGTGACTAGTGAATTATTCCCGGCGTTTGGCAGCTAGGGCGTATTTTTACTTTCTGGTGACGAATTTTCTACAAACACTAATGCAACTTGTAATTGCAATTCCGAATAAAGTTGAAAGATTAATGCATACCAGACAAATACACTGACCGAGTTCATGTTTACCATATCTAATAAGAGGCTTTTGTTTGAAAGTGGAAATGTGATATGGTCCGGAAATTTCGTCACCAAATTTGGATCACCGATTAGAGTACACCCAGTCTCAAGTGTGCAGGAGACCGAGATGTTTGGAAATATGATCCCGAAATCTATATTTGATGCAGGTAAGGGGGGAATGACTTCTGAAAATAAATGTGTAATTTTAGTGTCTTCCTGACCAGTATTTTGTGATCAGAGTCGGTCGGTTATCTTTGATGATATCTAGGATCGTCCAGTGCAGTGTTCGGATGGTACAACTGTCCATATATAATATTTCCCACTCATAGAATACAAATGTTTGTCGGATGTAATACTCAAAACAAATATGATTTACCTATACCATTTACGATGTTACTACATTTTGTTTCTTAGGAAAGTTTGGCCGTTTCTAGTTATTTGCCATTTACCCAACAAACTTGGTTCAGATGTCAGGTGGCTTTACACAAAATTGATTTGAACTGTGGATTGCGATGTTCCTATCAGCCAAACATCCTTCCGGGAGTTGGTTTTCCTCATGTATGACCGCTACTCAAATTGTGGATGTCGATTAAAGAAGAAACCTAATTTTACATCACTATAAAAGAAATATTCATGGCACCAACTTTAAGGCTATCCAGTTTAAATATATCCAACTGTCAAAACGTTTAAAGACAAATTATAAGAAGTTTGAACCTTTCGCGAAACGGAACACTTTAGACCTAAATTCGGATATTCCGTATACGAATGCACAACTGAAATCCCGATTGTCAATATGCGTTGATAAATTTTCGTAACTTGTTGGAAAATGTCTTTTTTACGATGGGTGATTTAAGATAGCTAACATGTACCCCTTGATTTCACCTTTAGTTTTATTCAATGAGAGCCTTCGCTTAAAAACAGTAGCTGCAATGATATCAGCTGAGTTGGCATTAGTAAGAGATTTTCCACCATCCGTTGCTTGTAAATCACAGTATCAAGCACCTGAGTGCAAGTGGAGAACAGAAAACAAACGAAAAAGTAAGATAAATTCATTGATCAGTTACGGCTGCACAGTAGTTTAACACTTTTCAGTAGTGAGCTGCTCAGTAATGTTGCATGGTGACTGATTCCATATTTACGCACAAGCTGACAAGGCTCAACTTAAGACGGCGAATAGATGTATAAGTTTACAAAAATCATAACTACCTGTATACTCTGATACTGCATAAACATCGTATCTATCTGTCCCCGACAATCCCACTTTTCAGACAGCCGAGACGGAATATCAGGGGTACAAAATTCAAGGTCGGGCATGTATGCAACGTTGCCCGGACCAACGATCACAGAACACAAAACCAGGAATGCATGACAAAATCACCTGCTGTTATCAAGATCTTTGCAATAATCGAGCGCTAGCACGAAATCCTCATCTCGTACTGACCTCTGTCACTTCCTTGCTAACTACTTACGGGCTTCTGGCAAGATTTCGATAAGTCTTTTACATATACTTTTACATATACTTACGTATACGCACCAATATTTTCAGGTGAATAAGAAGCGCGAGATGTATTCATCTTCATCAGCTGGTGTACCCCTATTCCACTAAACGAGGGTCGAAATTGCAGACTGGCATGGAATCTGAATTTTTGTAACCCCACTGAAGATATTTTCGCAGTTGTTTAAAGCACATACAGCGAGAAGTCCTGTGTCATACCGAACAGTTGCTTGCGTCATTTCACTTTTGTTTTCCTTGTTGAAAATTATTCCCGGACCCATCTGTCCTCATTTTGAAATTATCCGTCCTCAGATTTTTAGACCATATTTTGGCTCTTTTGGTGAGTTTTTCTCTCTCTATAATGTGAAATGAAATATTGCCGATTTTCGGAAGAAAACTGTGCCTTAGGCGTGTTCCTTGGCATTTGTATATAACAATTACAATTCTGGCGAGTTCTCAATCTGTCTCTGTACGAAAATGGCGGTCTAATAAATTTGGCATTAACGGGCATGTGTGTGTTTGTGTGAATGACCTCGATTATCCGTTATACCAATGTGCCCCGAAATTACCTCCCTATATCAGTACCAAAATAGGCCCACAGGAAATAATTGTCTTCGCCACCGGACTTTACGAGAAAGAAGTATTCCAGGTGAGCCAACAGAATAACGAGTGGAATCGATATTTGTCTTTTGTTTCACGTGCTCCGAATCAGCTGTTAACGCACGACAGATATCAAAACAATTTTACGAACTTTAGAATATTGATTATCCGTCTAAATGAGCGTAACGGTAGTGTAGAACGGAACAGATTTGGAATTAGTTCACGAAGTGTTCTCTTTGAGACACAAACTGGCATACTTGAACAATCATGCAAACTAATTAAAATCAGTAGAAAACAACTCATGGAGAGAGTGAGCGATGGAAAATATGCGGTCACAGCTTACCACCATGACAACAACGACTGCCGTACAATATTTTGCACTCACTTCGGGTTTTAGATAAGGAACGGCTGCCACGTCCTCAAACCAGAGCAAGTTCTGACTACGTGGCCTCGCCATTTCTTCTGGGCCAGCTCGTGACGTGTCATTATGCTAGAGACTGAAATTTCATGGGCCCATTTTTACGTTCGTATAAGTAAAGGGGGTTCCGTCCATCCTAAGTGCCTTACGCCGTATGCAGCTGGATGTCTACTTCACCCGAATTAGTGCTACAGGGGGTAAATGACAAGCTCCTTGTATTGTTCTTAGGTTCTTCATGTTAAAAATGCCTTCGACTACCGTGGGAAATGGGGAGCATGTTTTATTCAATGCAATATCTCTTTCGGAAGATAAATTACCATGAACGTTTTTGTTTTTCGCTGCGAGGTAGGATCTATCTTATTAGTAAGCACCACTTGACATTCGGTACCCGCCAGTATATTTTTTAGTCCCTATATTTATCCCGGCAGCAATACGCGGCTGCACAGTCAACGTACTCAGTTAAATAGCCCTCCAGTCAGACCGGACATATCCAACAGTATAAAAGTAATCAATGCCCTATACAAACGCGTTCCTGGGGCTTGGGTGCTTGCATCCAGTTGTCTGGCAGCCACCCAAGAAATCTATCTGAGCAAGGGAGTTTGGCATCAACATCGATTTCCCTGGTATAGAGTTTACTTTTGATTGTAATCAATTTAGTCTTACCAATAGTCCCTTGGCACCCATTTCCTTCTTCAGAGTTTCCAAAATATCATTAAATAACGGCAATATAGCAGAGTGGAGTGCATCTCGGTTTATAATCTGTTATGGCAGGGTGACTTGTAAATATATCAGTTAGTATTTGTTCAACTGGACTTCTAATATCTGAGTAGTCTGTTTGTCCGCACTTTTTTCCATTGACGCTGAACTATGTATCAAGAACACAATCAACTTTCACGTATAACTTTTAGCGCACCGTCAGTGGTAAATAAATTTCAGTCCCTTGGCAGCCATTTCTGTCGCCGGACGTTTCGGATTGACCTATTTGCAAAAGGCCTCAAAATTTGGGATTATAGCATGATACAAACTAGATTTAGAACTATCATATTTAGTCTACCCACTTTTAGTTGGATTTCAGCCAAAGCGAGGATCAACTCCGAAATTCCTAGTCGAAGCCAGTTATTTTCTCTACTTTGTTTTTCTTTGGCAAAAAGCTCGCATCCTTCATTCGACTTTCAGTATTCCTCCCAAAACGGAAGGTATAGGAGAGCAGCTCAAGAGGGGTTTATAACCATCCAAGACCGACTTACCGTCTATAAGACATTGGAAAGAAAAGCAGAAAGATAATTTTGACGAAGGCAAATTCATCAAAACTGAAAGTCAACAGGGGAATGTGAAGTTACGCTTATCGCAGTAGCCACGTGATGCTATTTTTGTCCTAAGCGGATTGCCGAGAAATTCCTTTTGATCCAATCATCCCATCGCCTGACTAACCTCCTTGTATCCAATAAGCACCCTAAGTGACTTTGTCCGCTTTCTTCAACAAACGTAAAGGACGTAAAAATCCTTGTCAGCTAGCTACCCAACTAAGGTTTGGTGCCGTACGTAACGAGTTTCTACTTGTGATCTCCCTAGATAGTGACACGTTATCGTGGTGGATACAAAGAGCCCAGTTTCTCCTGTTTCTGGTATTTTCATGTTTGGCAGAAATATTGGGTCATATATGACAGCTAAATTGTCAGATGCCACCCACATTGGACTCCTTGTCATTGAAGTGAACCCTCGTCCCCTTCCCAACAAAGTAAACCATTACGAAGGTGTAATTATCATATGAGCTGCATCAACTCGTAATGTGTTTGGGCTGCATCAAATCCTAATGAATAAGCTAAATGAAAGGTATAACGAGTAAGGAAAAACGTTCCTCAGTTTCTGATGAATGTGCCTTTACTATTCATAACCTATCCAACGTGTTTAGGGCTTGTGTTTATGAAGCGTGATGTATTAAGTTTACTCTCGCAATGGTTTTATGCTGCTTTTCGGAGTCACATATGATTTTGGCGGAGTTATGACTATAAAAGTGCTGTTAGGTCTGAATCAAGCCATCTTGGGAACTGGGAACAAAATTCGATTGATTTGGTACTGCTGAACTAACACAATGTCGTCTCGAAGAACAACTTTGGGATTTTGGCAATGATCCGGTGAATGGCATGACTTGAAGAAGACGGCATGACGAATACCGCCAACGCACACTTCCGGGAATATGTGTTGGATTCTAACTGCGTTCCAGATTGCTGCCTATAAGCAAACAGAAATTCTAGACACTTAAATATTGGAAACACTCATTTAGTCTTATGCTTCCATTAGCTTGAAATCAGCCATCGACTTTTCCCAGGTGGGAAAAAAGGTTTTGGAATCTTATGTCAGCAGTTTTTTGGTTTCTTGGCATTTACAAACCTTCGTTTTAATAAAAAAAGTGGCATGGCGGGAAATTTGAAGCGATTTAGTCACCTTGCGATGCGCTTCGTAAAGACATGGAGTGGCCAATTTGCATTTGTTTCTTATTCATGTGAAACGTTTTAGGCCTATTCGGTATGCCGTCGGCCGAACTTCACTCTTGTCTTCTTCACAGCTTGACTGTCATAGGAAAGATGATCGAAAATGGTCCAATAGGTTGCATGCATTCGTGGTTGTCGTTATCATGAACAAATCTTTGACCGGATTTCAAAGACACAAAAGTAGAAGAAATTCCGTGACACAAAGGGAATCCGATCACTATTCTAGATACACAGAATACACTAGTCTAAGGGAAAAATCTAAAGCTAGTATGTGGCAAGTTTCGTTATTCATATATTACTTGTCAACATTAATGAAAAAATTTGACTCATATGAGTCCCACCTTTCCGATCTTTGACGGTTATGAAGGTCATAATGGAGAAGCACCTGCTTTGGTTACAATATCGTTCAGGGTAGCAGAAAAGGGAACATCTGAATTATTTGGCAAAGCGGAGGCAACGAAGATGACAACGAATGTAATTAAATACATCGACTTTGAGGTTGAAACTAATAAGAATTCCGTAGGTCACCGAATTGTCGGAGGCACCATTACGGAAGAACTGCGGTGGAAAGCCGTTGTAAGTTGTCATTCAAATAGGCAATATACCTTCTGAAATTTGTGTGGTAAATTTATTTTCAACTCAAGGGATCAAAGGTACTGCTCTTTGCCATTGTCGATAGAAAACGAATTAAGATGGCCAGAAACGAGATAGCGGAAAGTAGGTGCGCGACTAGCTCCATTCGTCGACGGACTATTCACTGAACAGGTTCGGCTGCGTTTATTTTAATTGTTTAGGTCATTTGCCATTGTACTCCAGACTGTTGGTACTAACTTTTACTATAGACCACCTTCAGGTGACTTATGCCAAGCTATTTAATTCCTACTATCTAGATAGGTCTCAATGAAACATTTTACTTTCGAATGAGAAAGCAATACTTGATAGGTAAATAAGAAAAACCATTTGATTTGAACATAGAAGCCAATTGTAACGTCCGCATAATGATAAAAGTGTCAGCGGATCGTTGATGCAATCACAGATCGGATCTCTAGTACGACATTTCCCGGTGGCATTTCAGTTTTCACCATTTTTGCTGTCTTGTTGTTTTCAATGGAAAAAATTTTCAAAGCATCAAAGAAGACTGGAGCGAACAAACAACGAAACGGTGATTCCGTTCACCCGATTGCACAAGATAACCATACAATCTGATTCATGTGCATTATATGGTTTTCCAGCTTTTCATTCCCGCTCGAGAGATAAACCAAAGCGACAGCAACGGACAATCTCCGAAGATGGACGAAGTGTCTGTCTATCAAGTCTATCAATTCTTACTGAACCCGTCTATTGACGTCAGTTTTTTCGAAATACATCGTTCGTAATTATCCAGAAACTGAACACATTTATTTCCCCCCCCCCCGCAAATATGCATTTGACGAGTTCGTCGGAGGTAAAATCTAATTTGAATTCACAGGCAGCTATCTGAGTTCTACGGGAAAAGACGTGGGAACACTGCGGTGGGTCTGGACCTCACTCCGGCCGAATGCGCAAAACAAATTTAGCACAAAATTTTTCCCATGATCCTTGGGTGACGAGTAGTGTACGTCAAATTAAGTCGAATTTCAAGGATTCTAATGTTGTGTTTGACCTTAGCGATGCATCGTCAAATGTCATCGTGGTTCCGGTTGCTGTTGTGTATGATGGTATCTTCAGACATGATAGATTAATTATTTTGGAGAAAATAATAACAAGATTGATGCTCTTTTTTGAGGGAACACAGGATTCAGGATATATAGAAAAGACTGAATTCTTTGGTCGGGAGCATGTGGGTTGATGTTGGCAATATCTGGTGATTTACTACCAGTTAGGTGCAGGCGTGCCAGTTTCGGTCCGACAAATCGGTTGGAAAGGAGGTAATTAGAAGTAAGAAGAATAGTGAATACGTAATTATTTTTGTTAGGATTCTTTTTGGCTGTCTGTCCAGTGTATTTTCTCCATTATAGTCAGTGGTTCGTAAAGTGAACCATCTCATTCCGTTTATCCATCAATAATGATTAAATTTCACGAGATCACGAAATTCCGAAATCCACGAAAAATAAGCTGAAATTCTGAAGACGCTGTCAGCAAACCTTCTTAGTTAAACTAGTAGAACACTAGGAAAGCGATGCCCGGTTTCTGATTTCCGTCAAAGACAAAACTTCTTTCGTTTCTGTTAAAATTTGGTAAGATCTGCCAAGCTGTATTAGGGCTCATCTGCGAAACCAGTTGCTTTCTGAAAATGTAAGTGTTAGACACTCGCGAAAAAGTTATTGTGCTACTAGCTTATTGGTCACCTACAGGTGCGTAACACTAGCTGGCAGGGTGCTTCCACGAGTCACGTGGTGCCCAAGTATCAGTTTCCCGAAATCGAGAGTAAACAGAGTCAACGGAAATAATGGTGATAATTTTAAAGCCTTCCTTCAAATCTGCTTAAGTGGTGGGTTATCCGATCAATTATATGATCAGGGAATTCTGATAGATCAAACTGTTCCACTCAATGTTTAAACAACAGACACGGTGTTTTTTAATCAGCAGTTCCTCCTGCTAGTAATAATGGGATAAGCCAGAAGAATGACTGCAATCTGATTTGCAATTATATGTTGCAATCTAACAACAGATTCACGAGCTCAGCAGATTACAGATCAAACTATTTTGTTTTTCCCGTTTAGGGAACCAAAACTACATATCACTTCTATGATTCTTGTCTCCTACTTTATTTGAATTGTAGCTCATTTTAATTATGATGGTAAGTTTACGAACCAGAAATTAATGTATAGATTCACCATACTGCAATGAGTGCATCATGCGGGTGTTATGCATCTGCGAATGCAGTTTGACAGTTTAATTTCAAAAATAACCCTTTATATGGGAACCGCAGTAAGATCAGTTTCCGCTCTTCGACCCTTATTCGGTTCTGTGTCCGACAGGATTATCCTTATTCCCACTTGTATCATTCGCATTGCGTTAAAAACTTCGTGAAAGTTCGCTACTACAAGTTGGCTTTAAAAGCACCATCTTCACCAGCAGAGATCAGGTTTCCAGTTAATTTCCAGTCAATAGTACATTTTAGACTTCGTTTGACCTGCAGACATCCATTCTGCAGTACCAGTGTGTCACCACGTTTTCAGAAAAAAAAACCACCAAATAATTTTTCTCTGATACCAGAAATCGCATACAGAAACATCAAGACAAAAAACTGCGATATCCTTCCGTGAGATCTGGAAATTTCGTCCCATGGAAAGGACACATGGCATATGACATTGTAACATGAACAGAAACTAAATGGTACATCAAATTAGTGGTTTACGAATTGACACACCGTACACAACATGCAGTAGGATCCATTCCAGTTAGTTTTGCCTCCCAATCTCATTAACACCTCAGGTGAATAAAATTACACGTTTGGAAGTTGTTTGAATTTTTGGGAGGTTTGTCAGATTTTTGGGTGCACACCAGGTTGATGGCTCTTAAAAGTGGTAAGCTTTTATAAATGTGCGGACAAAATGATGCAGGAATTGTATCAAAAACTTGATGCGCCATGTGTTGTTTTTTATTTTGAATGGGATTGCGTTAGTAACACACTCCGTGGTTGTTCTAATTACATCCACTAACTACAGGATGTCACTATCCTTGTAATTTACCGTAAATAAATATTTTACCTATGCTGCCTTTACTTACTCATGAGTAGCTACATTACACCGCAAACTACGCAAGTTAACCCATTTGGATCGGCCGCTTTTAGTGAGTGAGGTTCGTTTTCCGGCACTTCAGTAGTGATTCACTTTTATTTTGTACTCCCTGATCATTCCCGAGGAGCAAAAGAGAACTTTGAGTCAGATAAGAAGTGTAAAAGAATCAAAGAAACCTTATCAGTCGAACTTATGAAAAGTTTCCAAATGAAACATTGGGTTGCCTAAATGCAATTCATCGGAAGATGAACGTTTCGACACGATAATATTTCGGCTTACTCTTGTCAATCGCCCGTATAAAATTCTTAAATTTACGATCACCGGCTTGGTAACTTTTGTGAGTGGACGTTTGGTGAAAGTTACTCAGCTGTTAAGCTAAACTTACATCGAACGTAGATGAATCGGTTTGACCGGTGGGTTTAGAAAGCACTGAACTGGATTGCGCAATCAAGCCATCATTGCGTCATCTAACGCGAAGAGCTTCGAGTTTTTGCTGCGCAACAACAGGACGAACGAAGAAACGGGATCGACTTCATGTTTTGCTGTTAGCATCCGCTCGTCGATAGATGACCTAGGACTAATGCCGAGATAAGAATCGATTGTGTCTTTCCTTGATGGTCGAATTTACTTGCCTATTTGCCTAACAGTTGAATGAGAGAAATTAGGTTACTGACATCGCGGATTGTGTATTTTCCTATAGAGGAAAGCGCGGATGGGCGAAATGCTTCATGCTAATTATAAATCCTAAAAATTATCCAAAAATTTAGTTTTTAAACACAAGACTCCCAAGTAAAAAGTCTCTAAATGGATTAGCCGATATAACACTAGTGGCTGAAACATGTCAAGTGACAACGAACTGGGGCATACAGTGATGAGGGATAGACAATAGCAACAAATTTAGTAGACGGTTTAATGAAAGCTGATTAGCTAACGCCGCAGGAAGTTCGCGTTGAGTCAAACGCCTTTACACAGATATATTGATTGACAGAGCGTCACGAAAGCCCGCAATGCTAGACTACGGTCTCGCAAGACTGCTTGACGAAGTCCACTAAGATCATTTCGTCATCAGATGTTTCTCGATCGACCACGAGAAGCGTCCTGGCTCCCTTTCCAGTCCGGACGTCTATTTCAGTGATCACCTAGTCACACATCTTCATTCACTAACCAAGACACCGATTAGACCTACTTATGTATGTTCCTGCATCTTGCAATAGCTCATCTTATCGAGAGACGTTAATACCGGGAAACGCGGTCAAGTGGGCTTTGAGGTTTAGTCTCTTGATTAAATGCAAAATGTTCAGTTCAAATGAAAAGACTAAAACAAGTCAGTATATCCCGTAATTCGTTTCGCGTATCCGTTTTATCCCACGACGTCCAATTATTTCCCTGCATGTCACAAACTTACGGGTTCTTTATTTGAAGTTCACGATAGTAAGCAACAAGGAAAATACAAGTGACCAATTCATGTGAAGAACGATGTTGTTATACCGGATGCGTATTCCATTTGCTTAGTCACGGAGCGTATTGGAAATGTCATTAAGTCCAACGGTAATACAGCATCACGCTCTCATACTGGATGAAAATGCTTCTGTTTTAGCCAGTTGGGCAAAACTGCTGGGGTGTTCGTACAAGGCGGGAATATTGAGCTCTGCGTGCGGTTATGATGCCGTGATCCGTGCAGTGTATCAGTAAACGAACCGAAACACCTAAAGTACCGATAGTATTTCGTACCACAGGCTTGCTGATTACAACACCGAACATTAAGATACAGAAAGTCACTCAAACAGTCGTCAGTGCATGGTCTTGCGTGTGTGAATTTACTCGAATTTTGATAGCGCCCGTTAGGCCAGCTAGTCATAAAATTTTCCCCACCATCACACAATTCCAACTGTGCATTTTCTTTTATAATTTCGGACTATTCCGTCCCCGGTTTTCCAACTTTGCACCGATTTGCACCCGGGCAACGACAGTTATCATGCACACAAATTCAGTTAAACCGAGCTCTTTCCTCTTACTGTCCATATCGGAAAGGCTTGTGTAAAATGACGTTTTCTGGAAAGTTCACCGAGCGCAACAGCTAGCACTGCAAGAAACATCATGAGCAGTACTTTAGTAATCTGCCTATTATTATAAATATAAATTGAAATTTTCAACACATTCATATCAGTCCAAGGCAACAAAACTGAAAGTTATGAAATATACAAGATCAAGGGACTGCAAAAAGCCACGTTTTTTTCTTTCCAATTCCGTTTTTCGAATGCGATTGCACACTGAGTTTAACTCTCGCTAAAACAGTGAACAAAATCAATAAACAGAAGTCGGGTGAAATTTGGCTTGTCACTTCTCTGAAAAGCTGGCCAACTTGCAAGCTGTTAATGATTCGTGAAGAAGTCTAGTTTAATTAAACCTATCTTCAACATGGCAGATTCTGAACTGAGTTTATTGCGAACGCCCAATCAAAAGAACGAATAAAATTCTAATAAAACGATAAATTTCGTGCCATTCAGAATATTCCCTCCCTCACCCCCCCCCCACCGAAAAGAAAGAAAAAAATTTATAAACTAGATTGAGAAATAAGCTGGAGTAGAGGTGAACCGTGACGGACGACCATAGGAAAAATAATCGTTTAAAACTGTTGGTGAGTTATTTTCCAAAATGTGCTTTTAGACGGTTAGCTCGTCAAAACTATCGGATTCAGGAATAGATTTATATTTATAGAATAGTCTTGGATTGATATTCAAACTACGCCGAATAGCATGCCTTCTTTGGGTAGCAAACAGGTTATCTCCATAAATAATCCCTGAAGCGAAAACATTCGGTCGAGTAGCATGGTCACTTTGTCCGCCCGACCAATAACTATCACGCCGTCTGCCATTCCCACGTGGGGTCAAACGATCGCCTACATGTCAGTGGTGATAACCTTTGAGAGGCATAAAAACGGACAGTTTTGTCGTTAGTTTCAACCGATTGGTGAACCATGTATTACATCTGTCTCATCAATATTCTGAAACCAGAGAAGCCATTTACACTTGCCCTATTGCGTCCTTTCTTCTTTTTCCAAATGGACAGAAGACTATTTTCGTGACATTGTGGCCAGATCCCCCTACAAGCCACGCACTTTTTCATTATGTCACCTAGTAAACGGATTGTAGGAAAAATATTAATATAAAATGGATCTCAATAGTAAAAATAATTGGAATTTGGAGTTTTCGAATTTACTTCACACTTCTGTTCCACAAGTTCGCTATCCATGGCCACTTATAATGAACTTTGTCACCATATGGCACATTCCGTGTGAGATCGAGATCATAATCAAAATCAGTCACGAATTCACCTTCCTACTTTATTTTGGTCATTTAAGTGTGTACATGTGTACCACGGTAATTCCGTCATAAATATGAACAGCTGGTCAAATCTGAACTGCGTACAGACCCATTTAGAACAAACGCACATCGTCCGGGTGCGATCGCAAGAGCTTTTCATATTGTGGCGTCAAGTTTTATTCCCACTTGCGCATATTTTGGTACGTACTGACTTCGAAAAGTGCATGTTGGGGTTTTTCAATCGTTTCCGTTCGACTGTGCACAAATGAGGCTGAGAAATCTGGGTTTTGTTCCCCGCAACCCGTATTCGCAACATGTTTACGTACTTTAAGACGCGACAAGATTGAAAACCGGAATGTTTGGGGCGACCGGGGCTACTTTCGTTATCCGAATTCAACTCTACGGTCACACACAAACTGGCCAGTCACAAAAGTCTTTCGGTGGCAAACTGACGTGGGATGAAATCCGCGTAGCAGTCTACGAACAGAGCGAATTTCGGATTAAACGAATCAAGCCTCTCCTTTCGGAAACATGACTAAAGGTTCTTTATCAAGACTGAATTCTAGGTATGATTTGTGGTTACCGTAACTGAACTAAAATTGTTAGACTTAGAAATTGGGTCCCGTTATCAGACTAAGCCATTGATTTCCTTTTGAACTTAACTACTTAGTAATTTATTGTCAAATTGCCAGCATTGAGTAGAATTCGAGTTCCTTAATCCTTTGTAAACATTGGTCCAATTTGAGCTGCAAAGGTGAGAGACGAATGGAGCAAATGAGCTTTAGTTATTTCATTTTTCAATTAGTCTAACTTACTCATGGCAAGGACGACAACTGTAGATGAAAAGTAGTGCAATGTTAACAATATAGTCCCCCCAAACATTGTTTCGGTCACAAAGATAATGCCAACACGACCAGCTGGAGAGTTTCCAATCGCGGATCAAGCACTGAAGTAGTAAAATTTGTGGTTCTGTACAGCCGAACAAGTAGAATACCAGAGGTGTCATTCCACAACCGCGCCAACAGAACTCCCTCGAGCACTTCAATTTTGGCTTTTATTAACAGGCTGGCTTATTCACTTGTCTGTTTTGTAATTAGAAAGGGAAGAGATTTTTTCACCGAAGATTCAGTGACATGCTATGCTCCCATATTCAGAATGAGACAATTACCAATCGGATTCTTTTCGACTTCTTGAACAGACTGGGCTTTTATATGCAAACATAGAAAGGTTTCTCGCGGTTACAGATAACGCCTATCCAGTGAAAAGGAATTAAAAAGCAACCATTCACTGGCATAGATCACAACGTCCGTGAAAGCGCACTTAGGAATGAGAGCATAAGCCGCATTACAGAAAGCACTAGTGATCGTACCCATAAAACACTCGTTCGTTTCGGCAAAACCTAAGAATCACTCACATAAGACCAACTTAGTGAATTTCATGCAACTCACAGATGAATCCATCTAACATTTTCTTTCAGTCTTTTTTTAATTTTTAAAAATCTTCGTGTTTAAAACTGTTTGCCTATAAAATAAGTAGGCAGTCTTTTGTCTTCTAGGTTTCACCAGAAAAAGGTCAGTCCGATTTTAGTATAATGGAATAACACCATTTTGAAAAGTCACCGCCGTTTTGTTTCATTTTGGTACATCCGATAGTCGGGCATGCTGCGCACAGAGAAAGCAAATAATCTTCACACTAGAATCTCATTTGATTCGTTAGGAGCGTGAATGGATGATAAGTTTATTTAAGAATCACACGGTGATTCGTCGGAGGATTTTCGTCTGCCACGCAAGGCTAACCTTCAGAAAAGGGACATAAGGCCGGAAAGTATTGATTTTTCTCCTCAGTAGTATGTTTTGCATATGTCGTGTGCTTCCGAGGAAATTTTGTTCATCCATCCATATGCGAAACATACTAATGAGAACAAATAATCTTCATTTTCGGAGTTGATTCGCCTAGAAATACGAGCGAGAGAAATAAGGTAGCCCTGGACTATTCCACCAATGAATGAATCAACAACCTAGTAAACGAGCGAACTTTGTTCACGTTCGATAGACCAGACGAGCAACTCCGTATAGACATTATGCTAACCAAGAGTAGCGAATGTGCAGGTGTTTAACTGAGGTTGACAGACATGCCGCAACCAAACTGGTTCTTTTACACAGATAATAATTCGGTATCTTGGACGTGAACGACTGCAAAAGAAAAAAGTTCAGATGAATCGATGGTTATGAGTCGAACTGGTGGAACTGAGTCAGGATCGTAAACACAGATCACATAATATCCACTTGTTACGAGGATGGCAACGACTTAATTATACTTCGTCGTCTAAACCCCCTCCAGCCATAATAGTGGGAGTCACACATATTCGAGCTTTTCAAGTGACAGGGAGTGAAATCTGATTTTTGACTATCTTGACCGAATTGATAGCTGGGACACGGTTGCAGAGTCACTCTATGGATCGCGCATACCATTACTTTGCAAACTAACCATGAAGCACTATTGTGACAACTTGGACTGATTTCTCGGTGAAAATTTGCTACACGGATTTACCAAAACAAACAAACAAACTGCTAACAGATAAACAAACGGGAATGGTTGAAATTATCCAATCTTTCGACTTCCCACCGATGAATGATCTAGCATATCCTCCAACCTCAGACCTGAATGCGGAGAGGGGGGAATTCACAAAAATCCTTAATGATTAGCATTCGAAACATTTCCAACGGTTTATCACCATGAAAAGGAGCACCCAATAGCAATTTGTCAATATTTCGGATATCACCTGATAAACTGTCACTGCCAAATAACCAGTCTATTTACAGTTTGTCTCGTATTCGATCAGTTTCTCGATCAATAGTCTTTCAGTTGTAGAAATAGCACCTCATAAATCAACTAATAAGCAAACGGTATTCTACTTGGACGTGAAGTAAAAGCCGAGACGTTCGAGTATCGTTCTGTTCCTGTAGATTCAAGGAAATCATTCCAATATCCACAGTTGCCCTTTTGGTCAAGTATACAGTCGCTTTCCTCACTAGAATGAACGCTCTTCTTGCAGATAGCCAAAAAGCTTTTTATGTTTCATGTCGATCTTGATCGGTACATCCGATCAGGCAAAAGTCAGAATTCTCCTCAGGATTTATAGCCACAATAATCACCGGTACTTTACGCATTCCCGCGAGACAGATTTCCTTGCGAGGCTAAATCCGCCGTGCACAAAGCGCACTAGATAGACTCCCAAGGTCGATTGCTTGGTTTGGCATGTGCTTGGCACCTTCAAAGTGCAAAGTGACATTACAAGACTGGACAACAGTAGTCCCGAATTTGATACTGGATGGAGATGAACTAAGGATTGTAGACCGTTTCACCTACCTTGGTAGCCGCGTGTTGAACGACGGTAGCTCGACAGTGGAGGTAAACACGTGTATATCGAAGGCCCGAGAAGCTTACGCTGGACTGAACCACTTGTGGCGTCGGTTTGATATTTCATTGAAGTTAAAAGGTCGTGTGTACTGTGCCGCAGTGCGCTCAGTTCTGTTGTATGGTTGCGAGACATGGATCATGGGTGTCGGAGATATTCGTCGGCCACGGATGTGCAGATGAGAGATGTTCGTCGCTTGGAGGTTTTCGACTACCGATGTCTTCGTAGTATGGCTAGGATTGGATGGAGTAACCGAGTGACTAATGCTAAGATCAAGAATCTAGTACTAGGTGTTGGCTCTCAGAATACCTCATATCAGCTTATGACACTTAGTAGAATGCGCTGATTGGGTCATGTGTTGCGTATGAGGAACACTCGTCTACCGTATCGTGCCTTATTTTGTGTTCCTTCTAAGGAATGGAAGAAGCCATGTGGAGGCCAACAGATGACGTGGCAACGCGGGATGAGAAAATGTACAGCGAAGTTTGGTAAAGTAGGTGTCTTACGCCTTCGTGGTTGGGGTCCGAAAGACTCGTCAACTAGCTGGCTGGAGACACTGAAGGATATGGCAGTGAACCGCGAACAGTGCCGATCGGGTTGTCATTTTCTATCGAGTTAGAATGATTGAAAACACGTGCGTTTGTACAGTTAGACTATGTTTCGTGCGTTGGCCACAGCAGCATTCTAATGTTTCTCACCAGTGTAGGTCCACTCCCTGTTTCTCTTGGATATTCACTCTTTTCGTAGAAACATGTAACCTTCGGGAAAAGGCAGCGGTCAGTGACGCTTGCGCTGATGTTCAGCTTTTAACGATGATGATGATGAGGCACCATGATGCTTAGTGTGATGGTGGGCCCGACAAGACTTTTCCGCATCCTTAGGCACTGATGTTTCTGGGGCTGTAGGTTGATCCATAACTTACTTTTACTTAATGTCAGCTGTACTACAAAGACTCTCTACATTCACCTCGATCGCCTCCCTTCCCTCAGCTCAAATGAATTTGCCGTTGGAAAGAATAGGCTTTTAAAAAGAAGGATTATACGTCGGTCGAACATCTAATCAAGACGGAGCTATCCAGAATGAATTACCTGTATACACAAACTGTTGGAACATAAGATACCCTCAAGAAACCTGGTGTTTGCTAGCTGACTTCTACATAGGTTCATCTGTAGGCAGATGTTATACTTTTTCTATCACCGAAGTTTTCTCCTAACAAGTCTTTGCATTTATTTTGCTGTCTCAGTTACCTATAAAAAAACTTTTCCCAAGCTCTAGAAAAAGCTGCGGGACAGTCGGCCTCAGCCTCGTAGTCCTCAAGGAGTATTCATCCACTCTATCCTTTATCCTTTCTGAATCGTTTAACAAGTGCTTTCGTGACAACAAAATTCCTGGCTGCTGGAGATCAGTTGATAATCCCCGTCCAAATTCCGTCCCATTGTCTGCATTTCAGTAGATTTTAAGTCTTGAAAAAATTAACATTCTCACATCTTTCGTCTTTTCTAAACGTTTTTGACCCCCACCAATTTGTTTACCGAATTGCCAGATCGAGCTTTGATGCTCTAGTCCCATCAGCACACTTCATTTCTCTAACTTTGAACAACAGAAGTAAAGGAGCGAGAATTTGCATCCACGACTACAATGATGCCTTTAGCTGCGCCAACAGACACAATTTGCTCTCATTCATCTCTCAGTCAGGTGTAGAACCTTCACTTGTTACCCGTCTGATCGATTATTCCCGCAACCGACAATAATTTAATCGTTATAATGGCACCACTTATTCTCTTGCTACTACTATCCCTGGAGTTCCCTATAAGTGCAATCATTTCTGTGATTCTTTTCTCTGCCTACGCACCTTCTAGCCAAAATCGTACCCATAAGCCCCTCATCAGGTACGTAGACGATATGGTTGATGGTTTACGGTTTCTATGACACTTCATTTTCGGTGCATCAAAACTGGATCATAGGACATTCAGAATAATTGAAAGAACACAATCTTGTTATCAATCCCAAATCACAAAGCGAAATCCCAAATTGTCGCCTTGGATAATTTGGCGTCCATAGAACTGGAACTAGTGATGAAGGACCCAGCAAGACAAACATTATTAATCCCAACGTTTGATTGTCAGTATCAACAAAAATCGCTGATAAGAATAAAAGCATGATTTGGTTATCCTATCCAATTCTAAGAAATCAGTTGTTGATTCTTGATAGACCAAATAGAAATTCTTCCTGAAATAAGTCACTATGTGATATCAACGCTCAACTCGCCAATAAGAAACCATGGAAGTAATGCATAATTCTTTCATCCTTGTTAGGAATCCTCAGCAGTGCATATCCACCGCGCCCGAACTGGGACGCAAACCCGGGACAAGTGATTCTAAGTCAAACGCCTTAGCCATTATGTCACCGGGCAGGCTCTGAACGGTCTGTTCAATTTCATTACATGACGCTGCACGACGGATGTGCACTGCTGATGATTCTTAACAAGGAAAAAACAGCTGTCTAGTGCTTCCATGGTTCCTTAATGGCGAGTTGAGCGATGATATCACATGGTGAATTATTTGAGGGAAACAGTCAATCTTTTACTACTAACATAGAACAAATAGAAATTGCCAAATAGCAGTCAACCATAACAAAACCCCCAAATTCATGAAGATTTTTGCGCCACGATCATCACGTATCTCAAAATAATAGCATAAAACTCTTCAGAAAAAGATGTCTGACGTGTTGCGAGGATATTCATAAATACATTATGTATGTGTATACATTCCCAGTAGAATCATCTTTGTGTTACAGGAGCGTGAAAAGTTCGGAAATCCATTTTTGGAATCACAGCTGTGATCCCTGGTTGTCCTGCGTGGGTTGTTAGTGCCTAATCCAAACATATATACTGAGGACACGACATCCGATATATATATATATATATATATATATATATATATATATATATATATATATATATATGGGGGATGCAGTATCCTGAATACAACAGGGGCTGGCAACACTAATTTCCGCGACCCATCACTGAAGTACAGTGAGCACAATATTAATTTGTTGTGAAGCATTCACTGCAGTGAGTCATCCTAAGCCAGATGAGATTTTAGTGCCTAAGTCGATCGGTTTTAAAATTGTTGTCCATAAGGCTTTAACTTGAACCACAGTACAGAAAAAGAGGTTTTGTATGACTGAAATAATTAGCATGTTCATGGACGGTAGGTCGGATTCCCAGGAAACTCCAAAAATGGCTTCTCGAGTACTGTCAGTTACCATGAGTGTGCATCTAGTACTGCCCGGTCCTAAATAAGATTCTGTCACTTTCGATGTAGTCGATTGTAAAATAAAAAATATCATGTTACTATATCTAACGCATTTAACGGGCGGTCGCTGGTCTAGTTCAGACCCCGTCACATCTAATCGAAGAAGAGCAGAACGTTTGACTTCATATAGGTCAAGGTGTTGCCCGTTTATGAATTAAAATGAGACGCTCTTTTTAGGTAAGCACCAAACATTGTCAAGCTGTAAGCTTGTCTTCCGTCTCGTATTTCAATAGTTCCGTCGCCTTTAACTTGCCAATATGGTATGCGCCCAAAGTATTCTATTTTGACTACGCTGTTTTATGAGTTAGTAATATTTCCGACGTGTCGTTGATTCTTCAATCTCGTCACTTAGTTAGTTCGACTTGATCGAGCGCAGTTAGTTTCCGTAACCAGATGTGTTGGTCATGCGTGTTTTTCAGCCTTATTCCTGTCACACTGGCCCGTTGATTGTTCGACCTCGCAGCCCAAGTGCAACCAGCGGTGAGCAAGTGGACTAAGCATCCGTTACAAATTAAAGTCGGAGGTTCGAATCCCAGGTTCACCGGTAGCTTTGGTGGCAGACGAAAATTCTGTGGCACCCGGCTGGTTAACATACCTGAGTTAATGAAACATTGGGAAGTTCAGCCCCACTCCAGGTTTCACGGTCATAGCTTTCGGTTCACCCCCTCCTCGTTTCATGTGTTGGGTCCCCATACTTATGCATGGAGCATGTCATAAAAGACTGATCCCCAATCACTACTTGGTCGTGATCTGGCTAGCTCCAGCCAAGGGTTTTGCGCCGATGACGAGGTGGAAGACAATCGCTTTTGTGTCGGCCGTCAAGCTTCATCACCATTTGACCAAACTATCTTACAGTGTTCATTTGGTGCTCTAGATGGAATTTGAAGCCAGTTTGCTCAGGTGACAAAAGGTGAAGGAAGTCTAAAAGGCTAATATTTCCGCGATGAAGTATAGGCATAGCTGATAGTTGACTTCATGAGCATGAAGTGACAACCCAATAAACGGGCACACAAGTACCTGAACAGTATTTTAGCATGACGGATTTTATCACTATTTGTAATAATCGTGTAGCCGGAATAAATTCCTAGTTGTTCGGCTAATTAACTTGGATTTGTTTCCGAAACCACGACGTCTACTTCTGGTAGGGATTTCAGCCTACGTACCGAACTTTTGTTTGGATTGCACATCCACTAACCTTAGAACAATATATTCTAATTTTTGTTGCTACCTTACTCCACCATCTGCTCAAACAAAAAAAGAACGGGAAATAGTGAAGCTCGACTAAAAAATAGCAAGTTACTGAACTATACAGAAGAAATGTTTCGAATGCAAGAACGCTGCTGACCACTTCACTGAGCTATATAATCCACTGCATCCAAACATCGTTTCGGAAGACCTCATGGACCCCAACCCGGGGGTCTTAAGATTTAATACTTTTCATCCACGTCATCGAATGGCCAGCTCGACCCATCTTTGAACCGTTACCTGCCGTTAAAAACAGCGCACAACGAGAAAAACATTCTGCAGACATCCGCAAAACATGTCCTAACCACCACTACCTATTCTGATTCTGTGCCCGTTCTGAGGACTGGACCTTTAGATCCAGTACCTCACGCCTGAACTCTGAGTTGCTCATAAAGTTATCCCACCCTATTCTATCAAATACTACAAAGACAGCTGCGTTCAAACACCAAAAGTCTTCGTACATCTGCTCTCAATGGCTACCTTTTGGAGCCGTAGATCAATACCGATCTCATTGTTGCTGTGTGTATTCGGTCTTTGGTCGATAACCGGATGTCACGCCGAAGTTACAGATGCCGCAGATTAGTGAATGCCAATGGATTCTGATATATGCGCGAAGACAGTTCATCAAATAAACGAACACTACTCAAGTAACTGAATCAGTCCACCTCAACCAATCGTTCCTTTGTGCGAATAATGTTCGAGTTCGAGCCAGTACAGTCCTGCAACAGCATTTTACTCTTCGAAGGTGCAAGCCGCATACCAGATGTGCATACACTATTGTTCATATGACCGGAAGAAACCCGCAAATCAATTGGAACTTCGCTCAGTGACACAATCTAGCCCGCATACTCTAAGTTTCCTGTCCGAGCCAATATCGATGCTACCATACTTTCATGGCAACAGAGCTATCTGTATAACCACCTCGGTGATGAAGTTAAACAGAAAAGGTTAAAGAAGGTAACACTGACGAACACCATTTCTCAAAGTGAAGTTGATTGAAAGGTCCTCGTAAGCACGTACTCAGCTTCAGGTGTTCGCTTACAGAGACTTGATGGGTGAAACAAATTTCTCTAGTGAATTCTTCAATGAGACAGCTCTAAACAAGTGCACAATCTGTTAAGTCATATGCCGCTTTCAAATAAAAGGACATCATGGATCCGCTGAATGTGCTTGCTCTATGATCTGATCAATACAGCCCAGACCGGGACGAAAACCGGCTTGGTTCTCACGCATGCACCTTTCGCGGGCACTCGATAATCAGTATGCGCAAACGTCATCAAACTTTGTCTACGCTAACTGGTAGGCGGCCCAAAACTAGTGATTGTTTTCCTTTATGCCCACGCAGCTTTCTACTGCGCAAGAACTCCGTAAATTTACGACATCAAAAGGAAACACGTTTTGTCTGGTCATTCAAACAGATCTGGTTATCTGGCAAACTGAAAGAATTCATTTGACTGCTTTGTCCTGGTTGTAGGCAACGAATGTCATTCCTAAATGGAAATGAGTCACATGGCAGGGCAGGCGGAACGAAGTGTGCCAAAATATGCTTATCACGGACTGACGTTTCAGACCAGGGAAATTGTCCGTCGACAATTCATTTTTTTTGAGATCCAAGCATGGTCGACCGACTGGTATCCGCCAGGTTTGTCGGACAAAATTCTGTGGCTGCTTGTAGGATATACAAAAGTGAAAAACAAATTAACCACCAAACTACATCCTTTCCGGTTTCCTGGGACACAGTAACAGCGATATGGAGTAATAATCAAACTGACAAGTTTTCTAGTAATTTCTTTACTTTCTTTAGCCACAGTGTGACGCAGCGCATCAGTCCAACAGGTGACGGCGATCAATAGAATGCCATCGAATGCGAAAGTCATTAATGGTATCATTACTCGAACCGGGAATGTCCATACACAAATTCCCATGTCATTCTCATTTTGATAGCCTTTACCTTTAAAAATTTGGTCAGATGTTGCTTTAACGGACGCTATTTTTCAACCCAACTTTAGCGGTTGTTGAAACAAATCAATTTTGAGCCATCTAAGTACGACCCATTCTGTCACAGCGTAAGGGTCACTTGATTGAGATTGTCAAAATAACACCAGTGGTTCAGTCAGAGCCCTTCGTCCGTCTTAGCGTGTTTAATCTCCGATCGCCGGATCAAGGCTGAATTCCCAACAGAGCTGGTAATTGGTGATGGAGTTGAAATCACCTAATGGTGATTATCGATTAGGGAGTAAGCAAAAATGGTTCGTCTTTGTGTCGGAACTGATAAGCAGTGAGGCATAGCCGTTTGTGCCGAATTTCCTAAGCAGCAAATTACATGCAAATTTTTTCAATCAAACGGTATGCCGATCACTCTGTGATCAAGATTTGCAGTGTCTTATGTGCATACAACATTTTCCTTGATCTAGTTTCCTCCTGAACCGAAGCGGAAACAAGTGCCTCAATTTTTATCTGTATAAACCTACAAAATTTAATGTTCTGTAGTCATAATTTTCACTTTGATAGGGGGAATTTAAAAAAAATGCGTGAAGCGAATAACAAACAATGCCTAAATGGGAGGAAATTTGTCGATGGCACATTTTAATAGGTGAACTATCGACGGAAAAAGGAGGACATACGGGGATGTGGTCGAACACTTCGCGGACAGTGAAACAAACAAACTTTTCCCATGGTTGATTTTTCAAAGTTCGCGGCCAAACAATAACAACGGTATTGGTTATTTACAATATAATACAGAAGCTGTAGAAAACCACCTGATTCTCCACCAAAATGGCTGAGCATAACTGAAAAGTCGCATAAATATTCCTCTCACAAAAGGAAATGGTCCTTTTTGTATATAAAAATTACAAATTTGTGATTCATTAGTCAGGCACTGACTTGCATAGCACAACTGAATGAAGAGTCGCCCCTATGACTTTGTTTCCAATATATTTTGTGATCAGAAACCAATTACACTTTTATGATAATGGTGAAGCTTTTACACATTTTTCTTTTTTACACAATTTCATTCATAACTACGAGGCCAATAAGTGAGTCAAGTGAGTGTTTATAAACATAAGCAAACTGAGGCCATCAAACCTGACTTACTAGTGCATACGCGGCATGTAAAATATAGGCCACTCTGACAATTCCGACTGAATTAATGAGGAATGCTGGCACATGTGTTCCTGGACTTTGGCTGGTGGTATTCTCCTGTTTCGTGTGTATTGTAAATTGGGCACGGGCGCGGAACACATCATCCCGGGAATATTGATTGATTCGAAAACGAGGGATCCCACTGGGGCAGTTAAACTACAGGTTCATTGGTGAATAATAAGCCATTACATTTTGGTGGAACCGAAACATGATCTGAATATGAAATTCCCATATCCTTCTGGAGTTTCCGCTTCACTCCCGTGGTCGAGCAGAAGTATCACTCAATGGCGGGCTTGATTCGCCTCAGTAAAGGGGGATGTACCGATTGGAATATAGCCTAATTTGTCAACTTTTCGAAGTGAGTGGTGCCGGTGGATACTTCATGACTTATACCACTACCTAGATCCTCCTGCCGTCTGATAATTCTACCATATTAGTTTAATTTGAGGTGGAGACGTGCGCTGTAAAAGTCTTCCTTTCTCAAGATACCAAAGATATGATTGAGCTTTTTCGATCCTTGGGGCCCAAAAATGAAGCAGCTCGTATTTAGGTGTTACAAACCTGACAGCAGATTCGCCGCATGCTCTTTGCCCATAACTATCTTTACGAGAACAGCCAAGAATTTTCCGGTTGTTCACTCGATTATTAGAAAATTATTGACTTGGTTTGTTGTTCATGTCTTTTGAACAAAAAACTTCTTTCCAGAAACTAACTGGTCGGTGTTTTAAAGTTTTGTCCAGCTACATTTTATAAAGGTAATGAAACCTTAGCACGTTGATCGAGGTTGGAACTAAAAGCTTTCGTCATAACTGACCACTTTTAGGTTTCATCTAAATTTCACACCTTGAGCCTCCCGTTTTTCATCGGGTGAACATCTTAATCTCTGTAAACGTTGTTGCTGTTCAGGTTGCAAGCTCATATTCGTTCTTTTATTGATTTATTAACAATTTTCTATTTGAATTCCAACCTGAGCTTCAATTGTGCCTATGCTGTCACCCAAAGTCAATTTTTACTTTTTTTCACTTCCTGTCGGACAGGTATCATCGTCGATCCTGAGTACAGTGTTCACGGAGAATTTCTTGACTCCGATCTGGGGTTCATTCGCACATCGTCAGGTGATAACTTTTAGCTAATGAAGTGTTGAAATTTCTGAGATTCTAGAGATGATCTCGTCCTTTTTCCAGCTGTAACACTAAGCCGTGCTAATCGGCTGAGGTAGTTCTGATAATTTGCGTGAAGCTATGCATTAATGCCGGATGCCCGATGGTAATAATCAAATCGTGGACAAACCGATCGATAGTACTGTCCTCAGAGCCGCCTTTTCTAATTGCCCAGCACCGCTTATTTCCACTGCAAATGAATAGACTTATTCACTTTCGCGAAGATGAAACGACCGATATTGGTCGGCTGGTTCCTGTACGTCCGGTTAAAAAAGACTGCTAAGGAAAGGGCGGTTGGATTTCGCCCTTTCTATTAGATAAACCGATACCAAGCACTAACAACCGCAAGGTTCATTGTCGATATTCGTTCCGCTGGTTCCATTTCTGTGCATGTATGATGGTGTCCTGCGTGATAATATCGCCGGTCTCTTATGTGAGGCAAACCACTAGTCAATTAACCT
The DNA here is from genome assembly GCA_008360955.1 of Fasciolopsis buskii. Taxonomy (NCBI): domain Eukaryota; kingdom Metazoa; phylum Platyhelminthes; class Trematoda; order Plagiorchiida; family Fasciolidae; genus Fasciolopsis; species Fasciolopsis buskii. The sequence goes on from LUCM01009066.1 coordinate 264,602, forward strand.
TCACAATGAAATCTGACTCATTTCAGAATGTGCTGTCATGCAGCTATACAGTAATCTATCTGTTCATCATACATGTGTGACAAACAAAAATGAAGTGGTAAGTCCCAGAACCCTTCACATCAGGGCTCGAGAAAAGGCCAGAATAAGTGCAGCGGCACTTTGGAATATACATCTCCAGAAGCAGAAGAGGCGAACCGTTGTGCTGACAAACGAATGTCTTTCCTGCTGTGCAAACCATGGCAAACTTAGGCGACTCATTGTATCAACAGAATAATTTAGTGAGGCAAATTCGTATCATCAAAAATGATTTAGCTATTCATACTGAACATATATCTATGACAAATAACTGGGTTTGGGTAACGGATAAACAAATGAGGCACCCACTAAGGGTATGAACCTGCATTAACAAACAACGAACGGAGCAGATTCGCGAAATCGATTTATGCGGGAATGAAGAATGTCAAACAAAATTATTCGAGATGAACTGGGAAGTTTTCAAGTCAGCATTTTATGAACTTACAGAGAAGCATTCGTCCCAACTCAGAGCCGGAAATCACCACACATTATATTAATCATAAATGCAATTACTCTACTGGTTTTGTCCCAACCACAATGTGTCACCTTGACTTTTTTTGTCATCAGTCGATCTTGCCATTGTTAATCGGTAAATGTGACTCGTTCCTACTTGAATGTGTAGCTTTCTATCTGGCAAATCGATCCAATGATCTAAGTGAATCAAAGACGTAGGTGTCTTCCATTGGTTACTGGAATGCATTACCATGCCTCTATTTCACTCCATCTAGTGGAAAAAGTCTGGTTTTCGGCAATGGAAAACGCAAAGCGATGAGACAAGGCACGGTTTCTTTAGAACCTCAACGAAGAACGATTTGATAGACTCGGAGTTAGACCCATTACAAACTTCGAACAGCGATTCTCAGTTGGGTGCTATTTCAACTCGATATACAGCAGCTAATGAGAATAAACAAACCTACGCAGAGGAATAAGTTAAGAATGGCAGGTTTGATTCAAGAACCATGTGCAATAATGCTTTGCTTCGGAAGCGTGCAGCTCATTCATTTATTTTATTGTCAAGAGATCACCACATGAAATGGTTAACCATCCAATGGACACAGCTTCGCTGCCAGTTTTTGCCTATTTAGGGAAGTATAAGACGGTTGAACACATTTGAGGATTTCACTGTAAAAACTCATTCCTGATTTTTTTTAGTTCCATCACTTTGTTCTCAGGTTTTACGCGTGCTCATAAACCAGTTTTGAACTACTCAGAATTCACTTTCACGGAGAACGATTCGGTCTGAGATTTTGGTGAATTGTTCTCTTGTAGTACGAAAATTATATTCGTTTCTACTAATGGTCCATGTCGAATATAAACCCCCTTTCCGTTAATCAATTATCCCGACTCCGAAAATCAGAACAACTTGGGGCAAAATTGGATAAAAGGTCAACAGCAATTTCGGCGCAACTTCCAACTGAACTTGGGCGGGGCAATGTACCGGGGAACAGAGTTTAATGTGTTCTAGTGTTGTCACTTCAAGCTTTGGACCAACTAAACTCACAGAGAACTCGCCTCCAAAGTACCCGGAACACGCAATTCTGCCATCAACAAATAGGGTTCTTCGAGACCTGGGAAAATCGATGATTAAGTGACAACTTCGTCTATCTGATGTGCATCGCAAAAGTTGGAAATTCGGCCTGGGTAGAAAGACAGCAGTTCCGTGTTATCTATCTCTGGTAGTAAGAACGAAACAGCTTTGCTCCAAAATTGTTGCAAACGTTGCGAATAAAATTGTTTTTCTGTGGAAATCTCAACTGCGGTAAAGTGGGCTCAGCAAATCCTCCGTTTTCCTTCTGCGCTGTTATCCCAATGGTGTGGATCGGTAAAACTGTTGGATATACACTTTATTAAACAGAACAAAGAATCTGAGAGGGACATCTGCACCGAAGCATCATGCCTACTTGACTTACAACAGTATGTTGACTTGTCTTTGAAGTCCTACAGTAGGGACTCAGTGACTGTTACGATCAACCATTCCCTTCTACTAACTCGATATTATTAGTTGATTTCCGACTTCGAGACATAATGATGAACATTCGTCTTATACGTGTGAATTTTTAAGTCCGCCTAAGGACTCTTCACAGATTCCGCGTTTTACTCCACAGAACATTAGTAAAAAAAACTTATTTTCTGAAAAACAACAGCCTTTTTCAAAGATGTCTCCGATGCTTTATTCAGATTGGAATCGTACTTTCTGCACGGAAGTGAATTCTGTGCAAAGCCTAAGGGAGTGCTAGCGAAAAGATCAACTGTTTTTTTCAATTGTGATAAAGTAGACTTGTCAACTTAAACGCACTGTGTAATTCGTATAACGAACCAAAACGTTTGCCTTTGCGTAAATATTACGAAGCCTGTCGGGATTTGTCACTGGACCCTCACTTCCTCGTGTACATTGTAAGACAATGCTCGTTGATCGATCGGCAATAGCGTATCACATAAACTAAGATGAAACCACTTTTGTCTTTTTGGTCTACTGAATGCAATTCATCCAGGAGGCCCTAACTACACTTAATCAAGCCATGCGATACACTTTGTGAAATGTTGCTGATGCTTTGCAAATCCTTGGTAGGAGGTGCAGTACACGTTGAGCTATCGAAAAGATTTACTGCAACTTATTCTGTGAGAAAACGTCAATAGTGCATATTGCAACTTGAAATAATTTATTTCAACGATGGTCCCGCACAACCTGGATCCCCATTTGGCACTTTCGACCTAATTATAGATCCTCTATATCATCCGACACCATTCTGATTTCAAAGGACCATAGATGCGGGTTATCCTACAGAGAGCTCGAATGAGCCCGAGAAACTGAAGGCTGTTTTCGCCTTCCGCAATAATGCTAGACACACGGCGTCAAACAGGTACCGTCTCCCGAAAGATGCGTGGACCATTCGTCTTTTAAGATTTTGGAGGTACACGTTGAGTCATTTTTTGCCGTTTAGTTGGTATATATTTTATATAAATTTGGTAACACGATTTGTGATCGGATGCACCAGCAATGGGTGGGAGAATCGGAGAATGCATCTTACACTCAACCAATCTCTGGTTGATTTAAATGACAGCGGTAGCTGTCGGCTTATTGTATTTAGCCACGTGAAGTGGATGGAAAAAATGTCTGCCAGTAAGAAAACATTTTGGCTTTTATATAACACTTTTGATGGTTGGTGCTTGAACTCACTTAAGGTAGGGCGGCAAAATTGATTTCTGTGCAAGTTGTTAAACTAGAGCACAACAACTTCACTGGACTAAGAAATCGCTCTTACGGAGAGCTGTTGCCGAACATCAATTCTGGTTTTTATTTTCTGTCACGTTTTGTGACAGATATAAAGAAGTTGCACTTTGAACCATGTCCGCAAGACCTAACGGCAAAACTAGTTTAGTTGCTCATAACTAAATCCAATCCAGAAGTTAAGCTCTGTAGAAGGGGAATAATGGAAAAGGAAAGCACAAGATGAGTGGAAGTAGTATCGAAACAGATCACGTGCTCCTGGAGAAAATTTATTCTTGCTCATGTGAGATACTGCTTATAATAAAAACCTCCGTGGTTCGTTTTTAAGTCTCTCCTTGTGGATGGGCTCCCTAAAGAAAGTCCCTCTTGTGGGAGATGATTGCTCTGTTCTGCGGTCAGCAGTTGTGTCAAACTAGGGATAAATTAGCGCTAAACCACGTGTTATAACTCAACCGGATACCATGAGCTCGCAAAAGTTAGATGGGAAATCACTGACCCTCGTAGTTCGGCTGGTAGGACACATTTGGTAGGACTGTGCGGTTTGCCCCGTGCGTGGGTCCGAGTTCCAGCAAGGTTATGGGCTTTCCACAGCTGGATCATTTCGACGAACGGCTTATGACAACTGACTGTGGTGCTCGAGTTTCAATCTTTCGTTCCTGGTTTTCGTCCGAGTTTGAAAGCTCAGTCATCATGGTGCATTTTTACGAAATGCTCCACACATGAGTATGGTGGACGAGGCATGCCCCACAGCCACTAGGGCTTACTATACGGGAGGAGAGAACAGGGCAACATGAGATGGTACAGCAGTTCTCGAACAAAGAGGCTCAAAACCGATTGAGCCGATTAGGAGACTGGTAATGTTACTCTTGAGTGGCCAAATCTCATTCAGGTGGCTCATACTCCCAATAAATCAAATAGAATTTCATTTTCTAAAGTAGGAAAAGATTAAAACCCTTATTGGTCACTGAATGACTGAGGCCGGAGGATTAGTTCAAGATCCACAGCAGTGATTGATATTTTCTAAAATGGTGAACTACACCATTTCAAGAGTGGATTCACAGAAAACAACATTGAAATGGAAACTATGAAGTGAAAATGCGAAACCATAAAATTAATTTGCGAACAAAGATCAGCGATGAATCTCGCTCGCGTATGCAACAAACCATTGACCAACTGACGGATTCAGTCACCAGCCCTCGACTGATCACCTGTCTTAATATTTCCATCCTCCGTAAGAGCTTCGGTGGTTTCCTTGTTTCTTTATTTTGAAAGACGCTTAGAGATGGCTTAACGAATAATTACTTTAAATCAAACGTTCTCTTCTTCCGGTTGTTATCTTGTAGCACTGAATATCAGCGAAAGAAAAGCTGTAAGATCATATGCCAGAAAAGCTGAAGAGAGGCAGAAATACTTCAAATAAGAGACGTCATTTCGTCCCGATATGCAGGAAATTCAGTTGGAGGATCTCGTGCATTTCAACCGGGTAAACTAACAAAAACTTCACGAGTCAACTTGCCCTTAAAGATTTCCTTACCTTTCCACTGTAATGGACTGACTACCTTGACTCATGTGCTAACCAATACCCACCTCGGAGAAAGAAGTGCTCACATAGACAGTCGATTTGCTAGTGTGCCTAACACGTTCCAGTCGCCATAATTTATTCAAATGCAATATCTAATCCATTGACTGAGCTGCATGACCCAACTATCCGTGTTTCATTGCTGATTTACTAAGGGAATCCTTCATGTATACTCAAGCGACACCGCCAGACACCAGTGCTCAAATACTGAAAGTATTCACACATCTGTCTTCAACCGCAATAGTTCTGAGCAGTATAACAGAACCAAACTTTTTATTGGTATGTAAACTCTACCTCTGGTCAACAGGTGTATTTCGCTCCGACGCCGCATTTGATTTAGCTTGATAAACGCCGATCGAATATTCTGTATAGGCAACGCACGACTACTCAGTGAGATGCATTTACCCAAATGACAACTTAACAGCATTGTCTGTCGCGCCCCTACAAAAACAGAGTTGGGTTTCAAACCAATCCAGCCTCACAACAGCATTTTACACGCTGGAGGTATAAAATGCATCTTAAACAGACATTATTGTTCAGAGGTCAGGAGAAACTTGCAACTTACTCAGGTCTTCAGTTAGAAGTACAACACCGTCCGCATATTCTAGGTTAGAAAACTTTTTGTCAGAGCAAAAATCAATGCCACTATTTCCCCATGAGAATAAGGCCATCTCCTTGGCCATCACAATTTCAAAGATGAAAATAAAAGGTGGAAGGAGGAAATTCTGACCAACATCGCTTCTCGCCGTGAACTCGGAAAAGTATTGGTCGTAAGCCGGGAATCGCGCTCAGCTGATTGCGTAAATCGAACGGAATAATGAAATGAAGTCCTACGACACACCGTTCGATGAGAGGCAGCACCACAAAACTACACGAGCTACCGAGTCACCTACCACCTTTAAATCACAGAGGGACAGAAAAATTGAGCATGTTGTTTAATACCAGTGGCATGGAGGAGCTCTGATATATCTGCCTGGCTTGCATGTGTACACTCTTCACGGGAGTTAGCTAATTGGCGGAGAATAATGTTCGCAAACAATGTGGATGCAGTATGAAGCACAGTGTTTTGGAAAATCAGTTTTTGGACAGAACTTAAGGAGTAATGTGTGAATCTCTCCCGAGTTTAATGTACTTACTTCAGGGTCAAGTGTTAATATTCTTCTGAAGGGTCCCAAAAGCTGGAAAAATAATATATCTCTGCCTGAAGCCAGTCCCAGTGCGAACGGTCAGCGCGGCTTAATGGCTTCTCAGATCGGACAAGCCCGTCGGTTTCGGGACTTACCCATTCCAAATGACTGCTGCTTCGGCCGACTTCCCATCCCTCAGTGTAATGCATCCAGTGTTGGTCATTATACTGCCATAAATCGTTGGTCCTTGATTTTGATTCGGAAAACGATTTAACCTATTGCTTGTAGGTAACGAAGTAGCGACCACGCTGTCAATGATGAGAACTCAGAGTCACCCCATTTATATACCCTTATATTTGGAGCAGAAGCGGCAAGTCACATGGTCCAACGACCTACCTCCCACAAGTTAGCGTGCCAGCATAGTATTTTCTTGGAGAAACCTTTTTGCTAGAAGTGGCATGAACTGTAGCTTTGTGGCCCCTTGGGCCAGGAAAATTGTTATCCGCTGTGTGAAAGGTCTAAAGTCTCACCTCCTAGATGAGCGACTTATTGCTGTTAACTACAATCGACAGCTGTCAGAATCGCCGGAGTTCATGGACTTAAGCTTCGAGGAGCAAAACTCATGATAGCAAAACGGAACAGGAGGATAATGAATAAAGTAACCTGAGATTGGCTACCGACTCTAGGGTAGAAGGCGAATTAAAGATCAACGAACATCTAACCAACACTCTCAGCTAAACAAGCCTACATCAAATCGTTGTAGTAATCGTAAGCTACAAAGCCAATCTCAATACGCCCACCGGGGAAGAACAAAAGTTTCTTAGTAGTACATCCTCAGGCAAGCCTACACACGAGGCCTAACATAATTTTGCACTCCTTGTCCCGCTTTTCAAGCACTGCAAGCAGTCAGGATGGTTAAATCAATCATGTGCACATGCCCACCAGCTTCAGGCAGCGCAAAGCTACGTAACTTTAACATGTGACGTATATTTTTGGACATGCACCTCCGAATCGATGCGACCCAAAGATGGAATCGGGTTAACCAAGAATCAGAAGAGATTTTGCGGATTTAACAATAGTATTCTATACCTTGAAACCTAACGGAAACTGAACAAAAAGCAACACATCTGACAAATGCTGGCATCTAGTTCGCTGAATTCTGGGTAGAATATCAAGTGGTGGTCACGTGGTTAAAGCGCTATTTGCCTTGACTATCATTTGGTTTCAACTTATCATCCATGGTCACTTCAGATATAGAAGGTAATCCGATAACAACCGAGCAGTTCGGAGGCAAAAATACTTAAATTATGACATTATTCTGTATACGGAAAACACTTTGGTAGGGCACTTCAAGGTCAGACGACGGGACTCACGCTTCCTAGAGCATGAGTAATTTTCATCAGTGGACTTGAGTTCTGTGGAGGACCTGCCAACACGATTTTTTACGACAATGGTTAGCGCGAAACTTGTATCAGGGCCGTTTACGGATTCGGAAATTTCACAAAGGCCGCTCACACGACCTGCATAGAAAAAAAAATAAGAGACCGAAAACCTTAGTGGCTGGAGGTTGTCGATCCCATAAAACGGTACGTTCGCATAAGCAAAATATGCCTGGCTGTCTGGCTGGTTTGTTGCGTGCAAGCCCCATTTGGTTGGCACAAAAAACGTCGGTAACTAGTCTGGTTATATGCCTTCCCGACTTTCGGATTCCAAATCGAACTTCATTTCGGCTGCACTAAAACCAACAAGATATAATCGGTTTTCAGCACACACAAATCGATTCAGCGGAGTTGCCCATCAGTGTTGCGAGCATGTTCACAAGAGGTTAAGAAACCAAATCAAAATCGGCTTTGTTCCACAGCAGTAAAAAGCCGGATAATAATACATCCTTAAATCCAACGACTAGCAAATAGTGAGGCAACATTTCACTATTATTATTTTCATAAGATTGTTGACCAAAATTATCATATCAACAATGAGAAAATTGTCAATTAGTATATATGATTTGCCAGGAAGAAAGATAATCGATCCAAATTATGAATCGTGAACTATCAAGTAAAACTATAGCAATCATCTCAATTTCAACAACACTGACAACGGTAAGACATTCTCAGAAGAAAAATCACGACAGATTGTATAAGTAGCATTCATATATCCTGTTTCCTGATTCTGCTGGACCTTAAAAACACGTTCACAAATACTAGTGGTACTCTATCTCGTTCATATCAAAATAAACAGAAACGTTACGGATTTGTTTTTGTGCAAACGCATGGCACGAGCGTCCAGCCACTTGCACACGTTTATAAAAGTGTTGCGGACCTAAGTGGTCATAATTGTTCATTATCGACCGGGGAAAACCCATACCAATACTCTTGACTGCTTCCTTAAAATAAGTTACCTACGGACACATGAGTTCAGTTTCCACGCCACTACCACACCCTTTCAAAGTTTAGTAAATTGTCTTTCATTATTTCATTTCTTCCTTCTCCGTACCCGAGTTCAGAAAAATTTCGACAGTTGGCATAGCACATTTAATCCTAGGGAGAGAGACAAAAAAAAGTAGAGATAGAGAACGAACAACTAAAGTGTTGCAATCAATATTGCTGAGACCACAGAATAAGTAACGAGGAATTTTGAAGCGAAATATTAAACGTCCTAATATCCACGCCCAAAGTCATGGTACATAAACCAAACGACCGAAAAGTTAGGGCAATGCCCACACCCTAAAATGGTAATCTGACCACAGTTTTGTTGCAAACTGATGCCAAAACCTTCTCGTCCTAGATCAACTTGGGCGGAAAGAATGAATCAACTTTGAAAAAAAAGATTTCTTTGTTTGGTAGAACTTAAAGACAGATGGAACGTGACAGACAAATGAGAACGAGCGGAACTTAGGCAATCTACTATTGCTGTCTAACAGATTTTCTCATATTAGATAATACATGAAATTAAGCTGCAGGCCGTGCAAAAATTCGTGATTTAAAACAAGGCAAACACTTGGACATGCAAAACACGTAGGCAGACAAAATCATCAGAACTGTCACAGGCCAGAAATATCTCTCGGATTTGCCAAACTAATGTGAACACGGCCATCTGTCATAACCCAAACCGATACATTTTCCGAACGAATCCTACGTCAGTTCACATTTCAACAGATCCCCCAAGTTAACCGAAACGTCACTCTCGTAGAAGTTATTTAGATCGTAAAGCGACGTTTGAGCTCCCTTCAGCATGGAATTGTGGAAACGATTATTGGTACTGAACATTCAAAACGAATTTAACAACAGAGTTGAGGCTTATCACGATTGTCGTAGTCATCATCATCACTGTCGTTGTCATTATTATCATGACCGCTATGTCATTAGTACAAACATCGTCTTTATCACTACCATCGATATCACTGAACTGGCAGTTTTCGAGTCCAGCTACGCTTATGCATTTGAATCCAGACTAAGTAGATCTTCCGTGCACTCTGTTGTCCCACCAGGCCAGACAATCACTAGTGATAACTGTTCTTTCAGTAATTTGTCCTTGTCAGTTAGCGGAAGAGATATCAGCTGTCCGGGGAATGCATTTCGTTTATTCGTCAAAATGTTTTGTGCAAGGAAAACTTAAAGCTCCAAGAATGCCAGTGGTCCTACAGCTGGTTGGATGGCCTGGTCCAGTGCAGTTCCCACGTTTTTGATTATCGAGTGTTGAGTTTCTTCCTGGAGTGAATACCTTCCCTAACAAGCTCCAAATAATGCAGTCTAATGTAAACTGAATAGCCAGTCGTGAACCAATCGTAACAGAGCCGGAAAATACGATGACTCTTCGCCCGGATAACGTTCTTCGACACAGAACAACTCATGTCTGTAAACAGAATGGCAAAGTACCGTGTTACCCTGCAATTTACCCGTTCCATATATTTCAAAGAGCTTTGTATAGAAGATGGATCAATTAGTCTGCTGGTAACCGATGTGTCCGGAACACCCTTACAACCCTAAATGTTGCACTCAGATTTGCACAAGCCAGAGGGACGTTGCTATATATCTAATGGCTGAAAATCTTAACGTATCACATTCACGACATTGAATCATCCTCTGTACTAGGAGATAACTGAGAAAGACTATGAATGTCCACATGTTCCCAAATTCTCCCCCATTAGGAAAAAACGGATGGTGCTAATCACTGACGAGTGCTCGGTTGACGCAAAATGATATCGGGATTTGCAGACCTTTCTTAGGAAAACCTTATAGTATCAGCCGGAGTACCTAGGCGGGTTTTCAAAATTTTGTCCACTAACTACTTAACTTCGACTGACCTTCACGAAGTTCACTACACTTTTTGAATTATCTTTGTAATTCGCATCTGATATCCTTATCTTGGTGATAGTCTTAATTATTTTGAAACAAGTAGTGAGTAGATCAGCTCTTTTCAACAGGGTAGCCGTGTTGTTATGATCATAGGCGCCTGCGATAGAAGGCTTTGAGGCTGACACAGCTGTTCATCTAGTCAGCTGAATTCCGTTTTGGATAATATATAATAAGTTTTAACCCTTACAAGTTTTAACCAGAATACGCGAAGTTTAGTCAGGACTATTCAACGACTATGAGTACTGTCGTTCTTTTTAGCTCAGGTTGATAGCTTTCGAAGTTCATCTACCATAAAATGTCAAATGAAGGAAAAGGCACCAGGAACAGCTGTACAACCAATAATGCCCAGCTGACACGTCGAAGACCATCAGAGCAAAAGATTTATATATTTCGCATAAATCCGGGCGAAAATCAGGTATCATCAGAATCAAGGCAAAGGATGAAATAGATGGTTGACTTGGGGAGCATTGAACCAAAACGGTCTAACGACTGCTGGCAGAAAATTGGAGAGGTCTTTCCACGTTATCTATTCGCTGAACAGGCAAGACGTAGCACCCGCTTATACAAAGACCTGATGCACTCAGTTTTCCAACTTGCGCACGAAAACCACCTACGATCACTACAGTGTCAGAGCACTTGCTCACGCAAACAAGAGCAATGAGTTGGTCATGAAGCCGCCTTTTTGCGTGTCGGCACAACAGTCTGTTGAAGCTTAGGCTGGGATAGTGAATAAGCTGCGTTAAGCAGTTATTCCTTCGAACACCGACTGATCCCCGAAGTCTTACGGTGCACAAGCGACTATTAATCGGGACCCAGTCTAAAAGGGCTGCTTCAGCCTTCCCACTCAAGTCTATTCATGTACCGCATCGACCCCTAACTCGAGGTGCACAGGAGATATCTCGACGCAATTAGTTTAACTACATTACCCAGGTCCTGAATTCACCCTTCACTGACGCAGCGGAAATCAGTCAAAAGTGAAATCGCTATCGGAGCTAAACATTCGGCCAGAGAACAGGATAGTGTGTACACTGAAGGGGGCGAGATTCAGAGGTTGACAAAGCATGAGAAAATGTGAGCTAGTAGAAGGAAAATTACTGAATGCACTATTCGGCAATAAACTGTTGCAAGTATCGATGGGGACATTGAGTGGGTAGAGAGGACAAAGAGAGACAGCTGGAGGGAGAAGGCGGGTTGACTAAAAGAGAATAAGCCGTGAGCAGTAGGAAATCACAACATTACATACTCCGCTCGATGCAATGGGCAACGTAGTCCTGATTATCCTGAGCCATCGCTGATGCAGTAGGGAATTATTTGTGGACGTGCAACTCGTCGTGAGTGGTAGAATGGGACTGCCAGAGTCCTGCCGCTAAACAGAAGAACGATTATGGTTCCCAACAGAAGCCTTTGATTCTAACAAGAATCTGTTTCCAAGGCAACGGGATGTGGCTGAGTGGAAGCCAATCAACTTAGATCAATTATTCTCCCACGACTAAGCTGCCAGCTCAGAAAAATCCCCGACTGGGAGGACCAGGAGACTACTTTGAGACTCCTACCAATTAACGTTCCAGGTATTACTGGATATTCGGCTTGAGATAAGCCATCCTGCACAGATCGTTGAGTCACGGAGGCACGCAGACCGCTGCGCCATGTCAGGGTGCAGGCTCGTTGTGACAGAATGCACCAGTGATCAAAGATCTTCAATAGTCCGACGTCACCTACTCTTAATGGCCAGGTTTCGCGGCTGCAAATTAAAACTGATTGGATTGTTATATTAAAAACGCTGGGTTTTGTTTTGAGACTGAACTCGTTTTGTGCAGTTGTGCAGTTGTAAAAATGCCGTTCAGGCTGCGCGAATGCGCCGCTGCACATCAGTCGAAGCTTGTCCGTTTAACAGGTTGGTGGAATTGAGGAAGTTGAAATCCGAGACAAACTCTTTTGTCTGAGAAATTAGTTCTGGGGCGCGATTCACGTGACTACCTGGTGTAACGAACATTTTGGTTTTGATCTCAAGACCAACCTCTAATGCGTATTCGTTAACCCACTCGAAAAGTGGTCGAACACCACTAAGTCGTCTGTAAATTCGAGGTCCGTAATATATTAGTTTGTAGAAACTTGAACGCCATATTAACCAGCAATTTCACGTTGCGCAATCCAATCGACAGCAAAATTGTACAGCATTAGAGATAACTGACACCCTTGTTGTACTGTAGACTTTAGTTCGAATGAACAAGACGCTTCACCGTAGGCCCGAACATGTGCTTTTTTCCAGGATAGTATGATTTTACAAGACGAACAAGTTTGGATGGAACGCTATATGCAAGCATAACCTCCCACAACCCCTTACAATCTATTAAATCAAACGCAGCACAAGTATATGAAGCCTGCTTCGGTGGCACGCAGAAATGTGTCGGTGTTCCAGGGTCCTAGGGAGAATAATTATTTAGTCAATGCAGCCACTGCCGGGGAGGAAACCTCCCTGGTTGTTGTGCGTTTCGATGCAGCGAAGTGATTCAGCACAAGCTGGACGAAAGCCTTTTGGTCGGGTCTATCAGGCCGATCTCTCCATAATTACTGGATGCGTGTTATCGTTCTTTTTGGGAAGCGGTAGAAAAGCCGAGATGTTCCAGTCGGATGGATATTTTTGGTTTTCCAAATCAACCCCAGTAGGGTTATAATGTGGCTCGGAAACCACCACATACTAAAGAATCTCGCTAGTATTCCATCCTGACCTGGGGCCTTCTCAGACTTCAAACGGTGGATCAAATCAGTTATTTCTTCTAATGTTGGAGAGTTGCAGTTAACGTTATAAGAAGGAGACAGAGTTGGGACAATATATCTGCCTGTCTAACTAGGGAATGGTCAGGCAGTTGGTTGGAATGTTCTAATTAGCTTATAATCCATGTCGGAAATGAGTACACCGGAAGAATCGCGTAAGAGCCTGAAAGAGGTGCGTCTTACCGGTCGCCTTTCAACTTAACTCACAGCAAACCAACAGAATATACCGTGTCATCGAGTAACGTAGGTGCATTCGTTGAAAACCGCCGTTCAATCGTCATCATAAAACCTTTCCTCTTCACAGAGGCCCTCAAAAAATTCCACGTTAAAACACCCCAAGGAATTTGCCTATATAAGAGTCGTCAACGGAAGACAAAGTTTTCTCTGTCCTTACACATGGGCCAAGCTTTCGTTATTAATGGGCAAGGTACCGCAACACGGAACACGCTACCGCCGAATTCAGTACAATCATCAGCATCATCGTTCAGTGTTAAACAGCAAGGCAAGCCTCACAAACCGCTACCTTTTCCCCAGAGTTACACGTTTCTATAAAAAGAGTGAATATCCAAGTGAAACGGGGAGTGAACCTACACCGGTGGGAAGAGACAAAATGCTGTGGCAGCCAACACTCAGTACACAATCTAACTGTACAAACGCACTCGTTCAATCATTCTGATTCGATAGAAAATGACAACACGATCACCACTGTTCATGATTTACTACCATACCCTTCACTGTTTCCAGCCAGCTAGTTGACGAGTCTTTCGGACCCCAACCACGGGGAAGTGAGACGCCTACCTTACCTAAGTTCGCTGTACATTTTCTCATCCCACGTTGCCACATCATCTGTTGACCTCCACATGGCTTCTTCCATTCCTTGGGAGGAACGCAAAATAAAACACCATATGGCAGACGACTGTTCGACATACACCACACGTGGCCCAACCAGTGTAGTCTACTAAGTTTCATGCGATGAAACAAGGTATTATGAGAGCCGGCATCTAGTACTAGATTCCTGACCTCTACATTACGCACCTGGTCACTCCATCCAATCCTAGTCATATTACGTAGAAATCCGTGGCCGACGAACATTTCCGACACCCATGATCCATGTCTCGCAACCGCACAACAGAACTGAGCGCACTGCGGCACAGTACACACGACCTTTTAACTTCAATGAAATATCAAACCGACGCCACAAGTGGTTCAGTCCAGCGTAAGCTTCTCGGGCCTTCGATATACACGTGTTTACCTCCACTGTCGAGCTACCGTCGTTCAACACGCGGCTACCAAGGTAGGTAAAACGGTCTACAATCCTTAGTTCATCTCCATCCAGTATCGAATTTGGGACTACTGTCATCCAGTCTTGTAATTACACTTTGCACTTTGAAGATGCCAAGCACATGCCAAACCAAGCAACCGACCTCGAGAGTCTACCTAGTGCGCTTGTGCATAGTCCGCGGATTTGAACACGCACACAACGTCGTCTGCGTAGTCTAGGCCACATAGCTCCCCTCCACTTCCCAGTTCGACTCCTACATCCCGGAGACCTCCCAAAGCATCTTCCATCACCTCGTGCATGACGAAATTGAACAGGAATAGAGAGATGGGACACCCTCGTCGAACGCCGCTAGTCGTTTCGAATGAACTTGATAGTTCACCGTATACCCTAACGCGACCATAGGTATGCAAGGACAAGGAGTGTGCCAGAGAACAGCTCAATCGGAGTTAATAATTTCGGTGATATTTTTGCTCGAGCTCACCTTAAGAACGTGTTTGTCGGAATTGCCCTCTTCCTATTCTTTTTTAACTTTGTGAAGATGGTTATGAAAATCGCCGTATTCCCATGTGAGGACAGTATCGATCTCGTGAAGAATGGTGTAGGTATGTTTGGGATGTTTTTCACCTTCGAAGTTTATAATGCTATCGCACAGCTAGATTGACTCGAAGCCTAACCTCGTTCTATTAGGATAGAGATAGGCGTAATAGATATTTTGCCATTTAGGGTTTGGCATCTCACCCGGCGGTCAAGAGAAATGTCGTCACCCATACGAAGGGTTCTGTCGGCATTTACCTAGCTGAAGCATCTGTGGCGTCAGTACGAGATCCATTCACCCATCAAAGGTCGAGTTTTCGGTGCAACAGTAAGTTCGGTTTTGGTGCTCGACTCAGATTCATGGCGGAGGAGGATAGATGTGGGAAGAATGTCGGTCTTTAAGCTCTGTTGTTTGGATAGCATCGGTCAAATATGGTGGACTGATTCTTTTAGCAACTCCAACAGGAGTCAAAGGGTGTTGGATCACGGGAATCAATTGACCGAACAGGTTTTGTATTTGGGTAGTCTAGGGTGGTTGGGGCTCGAATTAGGCATGACCACCGATCGACTGCCTCGGCATGCACGCACTCCGAGGTTGGTAGTGGATGGAAGACGTCCGAGACGACCAATGAAAAAGTATGAGAACCTTATCCAATGGACCGTCCCAGTTAGGCAGACTTCTTATCTACGGTCGCTGTTGGTCTTAGATGGTAAAGCTAAATGATGTGATCAGTGCGTTCTGATTTACGACTTTAAGGTGTTTCGCTCGCTACCTTCGATACTGCCAAGTAACAACCATAAGCAGAGCACCCTAATGCAAAGATAATGACTGTAAGGACTGAACTAAATGGCCTTCGTTGTGAACCCTTCTGCTTTGGTCGGATTTCATCAAACGAGCTTGTTTCGGACTACTGTCAAAACAAATACAGCTGGTAACGTCCACCAAAGCATGACCGGATCCATGCTACTAGTAAGATCGATATCCAGGGGTGCCGCATCACTAACGATGACTTAACAAATTTACTGATGTGTGATCAGCTTTGGCGCCACGTAGTCCAGCGGCATTTCCAGTGACAAAAATTCGTACCGCAATGAACAGCAACTTGTTTTCAGTATCGGGGCGACCGTCAGTGAGTTCATGCAGGTTGCTCAACTGGCGTTCATTGGATAGTAAACAATCCACACCATCGTTGAAGCTCCCAGCAATGGAAATGACGTCTGGACGACCAGTTCCCGTGGCCTAGTCATGTAAATTTCGAGGGAGTAATTCTTAGTCGCTGCGGCACAGGCGGTTGTCACGAAAGAGACATCTGTCTTCACGATGTCTCTGATTTACATGAATCGAAGAATCTGATGCGGTAGAGGCAGCTGTCAGCCAAAATTCAATCTAACAAGGTGGAGTCGGCTTCAGCAGTAGGAGCAATATCGACGCCGAATAAGCGAGATTAGACGAGAGGAAAACCACCAGAAGCGTTTAGATGCAATTGACAACCAGGGTTTGCAGGCGAAGTCAGTCGACGGACATAACTAGGATATTGGAGGCACCTGTCTGAAAGACAGCGAATACCTACAACCAGGAGCTCAAAGGTACACACTAGCACCTGTCTGTCATGCCATCTTCACCGATTTGTGTGCGTTGAATATCAGTAGTTTCAATGATGAGAGTTGTTGAGTAGGATGAAACGAGTAGCATTTAACAAAGTAATAACGAGTAGGCCAACAAGAATTGGTTTTGAGGCTGTCATGGGCATACATGCCGTTCAGAAATGGACTGGTATAGGGTGTGTGAAGTGGATGAAAGTCCCATTCAAAAGTTATCGTGCTCTTGAGTTGAATCACCTAAAGGCCGAGGATGGAGAACAATACGGCTTGTATAGCAGTTTACTACTACTCGGTTGCCTAGGCTTCGAAGTAGGGGATTATTTCAGGGACTCTGCGAGCATCCGTTAGAATCTGAGGAATCGCAGGTTGCTTCTAACGTTGTTCGGTCTGTGACACTTAGTTTCGAGGGATGTCGTCTGGTCTTTTGGGTTATCTCCGATGGACTTTTCTGGTGACATCTCAAGATCAAAGCTCATTTATGGAAGATGAAAATGATTACATGAGAAGTGGAAATTATGATAGTCTCATTGTTCGTCGTCTTCATTTTTTTCGCCCATGTATATTTGATTTTCTTGTCCAACCTTTACTTTAGTTTTCATATAAAGGCTAATTTGATGTGCCTTCAGGCTACCTTGCAAGAAATCCTTAAAAAAGGTGACATCTCTCAATTTATAAGTGTTTTTATCACGAAAAAACTGACTACTGGAGAATATCTTCTAGAAGAAAACTCTTCAACAGCGGTCTTGTCCTTTCTGGTTTTTTCGACTTGTCATGCTTCTTGTTCTAACCTCTAAGAGATTACGAGCTCACTTCTAGAACGAGGTGGATGGTTATCATTTCTAGTAGTAAATAGTCGGTTGCTTTTATATTTTTGCTTTGTTTCATAAAAAACTTCAAAGTTTGTCCAGTAAACTGGCAATAATGTTGAACTAGTAATGGCGCTTGAGTCAAGTAGGACTACTTTTACTTCACTTTGAATCAACTAAATTCAATTAAGCGTCGCAGAGCGGAGTTCGAAAGTCTATCACGCGGACGATTCTGTATTCGTGTTTGTTCTTGGGAAAAGGAGGATACAATGAATGAAAAGAGCTGTTTCTTTCGACGTTAGCCTCGTTTCTACACATCAGAACTCACCCACACCGCGCATACGCCATACAATCAAACTAATCGAAAAACAACTCGGGATTGAATACTCTGCCGTGGGATCAGCTCAATCTGAGTGACTTTCCCGTATCAGCGTTTTCAACTTTCCCAGGTGAGGTGATCTGTGCATGTGCATGTGAAGGGATTGGTTTCAGTCATCCATGTGATGTTTTCTCCAAGGGTATTTTGGAGTCCGTTAGCCGTGCTCCCTCATCGATTGGTTTGTTGGTAGATCAGTGATGTCGCAGAGCGGTATGCCCGGTAGGTACTAGCCGATCTAAAGCCCTTGCACTGTTGACGTGATTTCCGATTATTGATCAAAAGTATATCGTACGCTGGTAATTGATTAGTGGCTTGAGAACAATGGTCTTTTCGGTCTGAAAAAAAGAAATGACCTGGTAATGACATTTGGTGTACGTGACTGGGCTCCAGAGCGCGATCGCTGGGGCAGTAACAATCTAAACGGTTAGAAGTGGTTTTGACATGTATCACTCATATCCACAAGCAGATTCTGTTGTTTTCAAGTTATCCGGGGCAAGTAGTGGCTGTTATATGGAGTAAGATATTCCTTCCGTGACATGACAAGGAGTTAAAAAAGTGGACCGTTTCGATCAGGATGAATTTGACTTCAGGTCAGAGCCCATGAAATCACCTCGCCGACTGGTTAGATGCATGTACGTTTTTGTCTTTCTTTCAATCTAACTAACAGAAGTGTCCCGTGAATGGAGTTGATGATCGACCGCGCGATTTACAGGCATTCGGCAGCGTATGGGCACATACATGCGGGAGTGGCATTGAACTTTCAACTGCATGTCCAAATCATCTGATAGGGTGTATCGTGAACTTACTGTGAAATGAGTTAGGCCAAGTTGTCCGTCTGTACATGGATAGACCCTGCACACTCGTGGCCTTGCCAAAATAACCACCATACTGCACTGTTCTATGACAACGCTAATTATATGCGGTCTTCATTGCATTTTACGCAACAATGACTGTGGCGCAATATAAAACGATCTATATGCTGTCTAAAAACGACATATTCGTTGATTTCATTTTTATAGAGAAATTCCCGTTTGCTTACTCGCTGTCGTTTTGTTCACGAGTAGACCGGTGGTAGTCAAGCGGATAAGATGTTGGCGTTTGTATTTGAAGGTCGCAGGTCCGAGTCCTCCCAGCGCTGGTCAACCTTACCACTTGGAAGCCCTCCGATGGCTGCGGCCCTCTACCTGAGAAATGTTGTACATTATTAATGGAAATAAAAATTATAAAGATAGACACCACTTCGCGTTGACGGCTAAAGTTAGCAAAACTGGCTTGCAGTGTATCCCTGAAATTCGGTGTCGATCTGTGTAAGGAGCAACTGTCAGCGAAACCATGATGGAGATAAAACAGTGGCGTAAAATGGCAGGCGAGATTGAAATGCATGTAGCACCGTTATCTTTTCCACGCATTAAGTCAAAGCAAGGCCCGTCACGAGACTACAGCTTGAAGTGGTGTGATGGCTTGCGTGCCCCCATGATCCAACGAGCTATACAGGATGGCTCATCTCAAGCCGAAGATCCAATCATGCCTGGAATGTCGATAGGTAGAGGACTGACGAAGTAGTCTCCTAGTCCTCCAAGTCGGAGGTTGATCTGAGTTAGCAGCTCAGTCGGAAAAAACGAGTGGAAAAATAATTGATCTAAGTTGATGGGCTTCCACTCAGCCATGCCCCGCTGCTTTGCGGTCAGGTTCTTGTCAGAACCAAAGGCTTTGGTTGAGAACCCTAATCGTTCTTCTGTTTAGCGGCTGGACTCCCTAACAGCACTCGTCCATCAATCCTTGAGTTATACGCCTACAAATAATTGCATGCTTCATCG
>LUCM01009066.1:285089-299815 GCA_008360955.1 Fasciolopsis buskii
TCGGAGGTGTCGCTTGATCCCCCAACGGAAGTGGAAGTGCAGTCGAATATTCGGCTTCTGAAGTGGGGAAAAACAACCGGTTCCGACCAACTTCCCTCAGTTCTTTCAAAATTGGACGGAGAAACTCCGAGGAAATCCCCTACCTCCTTGCTTCATGATATTTGGAATGAGGAGCGTATTCCGTTATCGAGGGGTGAGTCACTGATTGTACCCATATTCAAGAGAAGCACACGGAATGACCGTAGCAATCATGGTGGGATTAACTTAATTTCGATAGTTACTAAGGCGTTGGCTCTGATAATACTGCTCCGTTTGACACCGATTTGCGAGAGTAGCATCCGCGAACAGCAGGTCGAGGTTGCAACGATCAAATATTCACTCTCCGACAGATACCCGAAACGCACCACACACACACACCGCCGCCATACGATTGCGGTCTTTCTGGACCTGAAAGGTGCTTTTGACTCCGTCGATCGATCAACACTATTCAGTACTCTCCACGGGAAGGGTATGCCAACGAAGTTCGTAAACCTGTTGTGAGCATTGTACTCGCATACCTATGGTCGCGTTAGGGTATACGGTGAACTATCAAGTTCATTCGAGACGACTAGCGGCGGTCGACAAGGGTGGCAGTGGTCAGTGAGACTTGCCTTGCTGTTTAACACTGAACGTTGATGACGATAGCCCTCGTCAGTGAAAAAGTAGTCATCGAATGAAAAAGTTGACTGCGCCGACTTCTGCTACCGAGTAGAAGAAAGAGAGACTGCGGATCTACAGAAGGCGTGTCTGACCCTAAGCTTCAACGCAGCACAGACACTTGGTCAAAACGTTCCCTCCATGATCAGAAACAGGTGTGGTTCTCACTTCGTTTAACAGGAACGTTCTAAAGATAAGTACAAAAATTTATTTGCACCGATCCTTTTAAATTTACTTCCTCTTAAAATTTGTTAATTCCCTTCAAATGATTGCTAAATTTCGTCATTGTCCGTCACAGGGACGGTGACAACGCATTTGGATTACCAGCATGTCTTTTCAAAAATACTATCACCCTGGTGATCTCCGATTCTGACAGGAGTCGCAACCTACTAGCGACAAAATTAGGTTACATAAATGACCCTCAGCGCACTCCTAAACGACCGAGATGTTTCATCAAGGAACGAAACCTTGAGCACCCAACTTCTGTGGACCAGTGCTTCTAATGAGTCGACAAGAACTGCGGTTGTTGCCGACCTTCGCATTTTTTTAATTCCTTTCATTTGTCAATCCATTCCTGTTCACCATTACTCCACGGATTCCTCGTCGGCTGAAAATGCAAACGTATGCGCATCTCGATAAATGAGGCATCCAAATGGACAGACCCGCGAGCACCTAACAGGGCAACTGGAGATGGAAAAAACCATTTTGTAAGACCACATAACCTGGGGTCCTCCAAGGAGCCTGCAGCAGCGGACGCCTTGATTTGCTCGGGATTTCTGCTCAAGTCATGAGCCTCTGTTATTTGGTTATCCGGAAACGAGGGGATGGTTTGCCGCAGATCGTCTCAAGAACTGTCTAGAACATAAACGACTGCTTGTTGATAACAGTTTTCGGTTGACTGCATCTCTTGTACCCAACTAACCGTCTTTTTTACTATTCTGAGTACTGAAGACGAAGCAAGTAATGCACAAATCTGCTACAGCCTGTTGAGAATCTACGTAGCTTTCTTTGTATTTCGCTTATTATCGATAAAGAGGTATATAAACAAGTCTGTTGTTGTCAAGAGCGCAGATTTTTCCTCTCATCGTATAAGGATCGATGAACAACTAAGCAAATGTCGTGCACAGTGGTCATAGGCCAACTGGGTTGTTCAGCTTATGACCAAAGCGTTTTTGCTTCGCACTTTCACGGTTATAAACAACTGGAGAATCACTGACTATCTCTGATGTACCCTGGACTGTAGCATAGTCAGAATAGGCAAAGGTAATGGAGAACAAGTATAAGTATCTGAATCATTTTTTGCTGCTAAACAATAGCATTTGTGGTGGTATTATTGGTACTGATAATGAGCATTAATAAAGATAGTCGCACACACACACACACACACTTCATGGGCGTGCCACGCACTGCGCTGCAAAACGCGTGCGAAATCAGAACACGTTACCGGACTAGACCTTCCGGGATGACAAATAAGAGCTGCGATGAGAAACAGAGTTCCGGAAAGAAAAAAACAACCATGTATATTCGTTCAAATAGTTGAATGTTTCCGTCCATAAGCGTGTGTTCGACGATAGACATGAACAGGCACACATACACAGTTCCTTGATAAGAACACTCCAATAGGCGACAGGAACAGCGCCTAGGTAATATGAAGATGGGACAACCAATCGCTTATGTTACATTTAACCGGGTCGATTTAACGGGCATGACCCAGGGGCCTGCGGTACAACTTGGTCGAGGTAGTGTTACACATGCGCTCACAGAAGATTCTTGTATAGAAGCAGACAGAACATTTGAAATCTGAGCGGAAGCAGCAGCACCAGTGAGAGCAGACAACCCAGACTAAAGAAAAACAGAACCGAGGTACAGTTGGAAATGGCCCGCAGACCTATATTTAGCTATAACATTAAACTGGTGCACCTCTTAGCTGTATTTGAAAATGAATCCGATATATGCAGATCCGGAAGTGCTGAGGATAACTAAGACTTGCTTGGGTACACAATCTAGAAGTTCCGTGGAATGCGTGTGTTTGTGTGTGTGATGATGGCGTAGAGGTTTTTGGACACGCGAAAACAGTTGCTGAATCCTGTGCACTAAGAACGACTAGAAAATTATTAAGAAGCCATTTCGTGGTTTTGATCGAACCCTTCGAGTCATAAGTCACGTATAAGATGGTCGTGGTAAATCGAGCGTTGCAATGGCGACGAGAAAACGACGCAGCTATGACTGGATGTATCAATCCTGGGGCTCATAAGCCTAATGCTGACAAGTGTCGTGGGAGGAGAGATGAAGCGGATGGGGTATGGGAGAATATAACCGACTTTTTGTGGAAGACCAAATGAAATCAGAAAGAAAAGAAACAAACCAGGTGGTCACGGCAAACAAACGCAAACGATCAACTTCAAACAAGCAGAAAGACGTTTGAGCAGAGGATGACTTCCACCCTGCCGGAAAGAGCCACAAGCAAGCAGGAAAAGACAACCCGATTAAATTCATTCAAATCAATGTGAACAATTTTCTTGATGGCATTCATCTTTTTGATCATGAAAGTTCTAGAGATCAAAAATGTTGTACCACAGTCAGACACAGTGCCACGCAAACCGATGTGAGTAAGAACACACAGCTCTCTTACTTTTATCGCAGATCACGCTTGTATGTTAAGTGGGAAGGAACAGCACCAAGGCATGGAGTTCACAGCAAAGGCACGAGTGCAGATTGTGGTGCGCATCGTGATGAAGACTGAACTGATGGAAAAGAAAACAAAGTAATCCAAGGGATGGAAATGGCTCCTGTGAAGGACACATATCTTTACTGTTTTGAATGAATCCTACTCTGAATTTCCAATCAGATTAAAGGACGCAAAATGTTTGTGTGAACAACCCGATACCTCGGACCAAGAGTAACTAGAATTTAAGTGAACGGGACGGGACAGCAGAAATAGTCGATGATACATTAGAAGCAATTAACAGGCAGAATGCGGAATAAGATGAATAAGGAGGCAGAAGAAATGAGGTGGGATAAGGTAAATCCAGCAACGCATGGCACACGTATACGTCCAGGTTCACAGACAAATACTTCGCTGTGTTAAAGCATGAGTAGTTGCGTACGTCCTTCTAGGTTTGCATTCCAGCGACGAGATGTGAGTGAACATGAACGAATGATTAGGCAAACAGGTGAACAAATGGAACATTTAATACAGTGACACGCATGCAATGAACGCGCAGTCGCGACGGAGCCGTCCGTTTCTGAATGAGTACATGGCGTTAAACTAGACTGGCTGATTGACTGATTGGCTGGACGAATGAAGTACGTCTCCGGAAAAAAAGGTGGTTTCTGAACGGGCAGAATAGCGGTTGCTCATATGCGCTCGGATGAGATATCAATTCATAAAACCGATGAGCCGGAAGATAAGGGTCAAGCTAAAGAACGCAAGTGGGGAAAAACGAATAAATTGAGGGAAGAAATGACACGGAAACCTTAGGGTCGATACATTTTGGACGGGAGTAGATGGCATTAGAAAGAAGACATTACAGCTTGCGGATCTTCGGGCAGCGAACTTCGGGGTTGGCCTTGGCCAGCTCGATACGTCCATGTGCTTGGTAGTCGTAACTGCATTCGTGCTGATCGGAGTACCGATGCAGTGAGCAAAAAAGATTTTCACAACGGCACAGAAATCCTGAGTGAAGGTGGGAAAATGAAACGAGACGCGGGTGTCAGGTGACCCGACAATTTTAGAAAGTGCTGTGCAACTCCGTAAGGAAAATCGCAATGAGATTGCAAAAATAAACATGCGGGTCATCTCCAAAACGATATACACAACGCTGTGCCATGGTGCACGAAAATGAGAAAAACTCACCAGTAAGTCCAACCCGCTTACGGCACCAGGAACAGCGATTGACACGAGGAGTGGATGATGCGGAGGCTAAAAAGGCAAATTGTCTCAGTATTAACTATTATCCACTAAAATACTGCAAATTCTGAAATTATATCATCATTACTGATGTGAGGATGTGCCCCCCACTACCAATGAAAGTTTCAATTAGCTGCTATGACAGTTACAACACTAAACAACGTCATCCTTTTCAGTGATATAGGGCCCAAATAGTAAATGGGAAAACAGAAAAACGTTCATCAGAACTATTGGACAGGAACGAAAAAACCTAACGCATACACTAATTATGTTGAGAACAGGAAACGAGGGGATCCGTGATCCTGATGAACAGGTATACTATCACGGAGCTTCTTCAATCACGGAGTGGGACATACTGAATCTCACCCCAAAAAGTAGGGTACACCAACCGTTTATTCGCATGTGCATTCACTTCTTTACATTTTAGCTATTCTGTCACCTTGATGATATGCAAGTTACACAGACTTACATGTGCCTTCTGTGGACTGAGGAACAGGAGAATCTGCTTTACGTTTCAAACAGCGGAAACCTTGGGACGTTCCACCGCACCGAGTACGGATAGGATTTCCTATGGGGACCTTCGCAGTTGTTAGCCCAGTTTCTGCACTTGCTGCGGGATGTTCCAATCGGGAAGATATGTGATCGTGTGTTTCGCTCAGTTCCGCGGCGTTTGGACGGACCAGAGAGGTCTGTTGGATACCGGCTTCATGTTTGATCTGTTCTTGGTAACACTTGGAACACATATCTTTAAACTGCACGCTCCCGTAGAATCCACAGCCGCGTTTGCACAGAGTTTGTGCATCACTGTCATTTTTGACCTCCGGGGCTTCCTTGTTCTAAATAAGAATGTGAATGAATGGGTAAAGATATAAAAATGGCCGGTATGAACAGCGTAATGTACTGATATTTGATCAATACAGACTTTACCGCAGTGTGCGAAACCAGCTGACGTATTTTTTATGATATGCAAACCTCATGGGGTCATTCTGGGCCGAAGAGATTCCAAAGGACTGGTGCAAATCGATAATTGTACCGGCTTACAAGAAAAGCAACAGACCTTCATATGAAAATCATAGAAGAATCAGTTTCGTGAGCATCACATCCAACCTCCTCGCGGACATTATACTCCGCTAATTGTCTAATACACGCAAAGTGTACGCGAGGAAACCAAGTCGGTTTCCGACTCGGCCGCGGTTGCGTTAAGCAGATATGCCCTCTCCGGCAGAGCTTAGAACAGGTAAACTTTTCCTTAACCCACGATTTTTTCTTTCTTGATTTGAAAGAGGCGTCTGGCTTAGTCAATCGTGCAGTTCTGTGGCCCTGTCTCGCATTGAAAGGTGTTCTACAAAAATTCATTTCACTTTCCCAATCGTTCTATTCAAACAGTGGGAACCGAATTCATGCTTACGATGACTATTTACCCGAATTTATTACGACAAATGGTACCCGTCAAGGTTATCCCTTCTTCATTTTCTCTTTAACTCTGTCACTGAGATCATAGTAGAAATAGACCCATTCTGGTGTGAGAACAGTGGCACTGATACTTATTCATGCAGGAAATCATCTGACCATGGATCTCAATGAACCACCGGTGACGCGAAGATGGAGAACGGAAGCATGCGTGATGAACTCTGCATATTCTTCTCTTTCTTTTTCGCTTATTATTTTTATCCTTCGCCATGATTTCGATGGCACGCCTAGTATTCAGATTTGTGCAAGACACATGGCATATATGACTCAAAATAAGTGAACATCAGTGCTAGAGAGTAAGAGAACAAGCTGGAGGTTTCTGTCGGTCGGCTGAACGGTTGTGCAGGTGTTAGAGATGCGTTTTGCACTTTCAAAGTGTAGAATGTTGTTGCATGACTGGATCGGCTCACAATCGAACTTTGTGCTTGCAGGGGAAGAATTGGGTAAAGTACACAGATTTAGTTACTTGGGTGTTGTATCACACCCAGTGATCGTATATCGGGTGAACTGTCATCATAGATACAAAAGACTCGATTGCTATTGACCAACTTGAGGCATCTGTGGTGTTGGCGTGACATCGGTTTATCGATAAAAAGCCACCTGTCCACAGCAGTAGTAAAATCGTTGATGCCACACGGCTCAGAGACATGGCCGTTGATGATAGATGTGAGAAGACCCTCACTGATTGAACACCGTTTTCTTTGTAGTACCGGTATAATAAGGTGGGACAACTGTTTCAGTAAATCGGAGGTTGGGCGTAAGATACTAGGTGCCATGTATTGGTGGGAGCACAAAACGGGCACACACACGTCTCAGTCCTCTAAGCACAATCACAAAGGGCGTCGAGCCTATGATAGCACAAACAAATTGAGCACAACAGTGACTGAATACACAAGGGGTGACACTGACCCGTAATCGCACAACGGTTAACACGATACTGGAACCACAGTATACGACACGCACGATTCAAGCTAGGTCTCCCACTAGCTGAACACAGAAGACAGAGTCTCACGAGTCACGTGTATTGGCACACAGCACGACGGCCAAGACGGTAAACCGGAAGAACGTCTTTAAGCTCGGGCCACCACCACT
Organism: Fasciolopsis buskii; assembly: GCA_008360955.1. Classification (NCBI taxonomy): domain Eukaryota; kingdom Metazoa; phylum Platyhelminthes; class Trematoda; order Plagiorchiida; family Fasciolidae; genus Fasciolopsis; species Fasciolopsis buskii. The sequence goes on from LUCM01009066.1 coordinate 292,258, forward strand.
TATATAGTCTTGGGCTAGGTCGGGCGTCCTACCTTGCGAATTAATGCGAAAGTTATAAAACTGACCAGTCCGTGCAGCAATGTAGGGCATGGCGATAATTTAATTGAGGGTGAAGCCGATAGTAGCGGAAAAACAAAACGATAGTTTTAGGAAAAGATAACAAAAATAGAGTCCTCATAAAAGATTAGGGGGAGACATGGACTTCTCCCCAACACTAGGCCCCGGGATTCAATCCTTAAAAGGCACTGAATCGGAATAGATTGTGGTTGGGACATGCTTTGTGCATGCCCACCAGGTGACTACCTTGCTATGGGCTGTTCTCCAGAAAAGGTTGTAGTTGGCCAGTCACTGACATGACAAAAAGGCATGAAGACATTAACCGGAAATCAGTATCACCATCGTTTGCAGTTAAACAACGGGCAAGCCCCACTAACCTCTGCTTTCCTTTTGGAATTATACGTCGTAACAGGAAGGATGAATTTGCAAGGTGAATGGGCAGTGAACCGACAGGAAGGCAAAGAAAGGAGTCTCGCAGCCACTAACACAATGCAGTCTAACTGTGCAAACGCACTTGTTCATCCATTCAGACTCGACAATACGACCTTTACCTTTCACCGTACACTACCATTTCCTACAAGGTCACTTTCCAGTTGGTTGACGGGTCTTTCGGACCCCAAACCACGGAGACTTAGGAAACCTAATTAGTTTATTTGTACATTTGCTCATCCCACGTTACTATGTCATATGCTGAAATCCATGTGGTCTTTTCCACTCCGAGGAAGAAACGGAAACAAGGCACAATAAGGCAGCCAAGTTTTCGCCATACGCAGCGAGTGGCTCAACCAACGAAATCTATTAGGCTTGATACGTTTTGATAGTGTTGTGAACCCTAATTCATATGCGAAGGCCACTCTCTGTCGCATCTAGATTTATCGCTTTGATAAACATTTAAACTCAGGTCCTGTTTTCTATTTTCAGCAGCATATGCAACTGATTAACCCCGACTAAACCCCACTCAACGGCTGTCTTCTGATTTACTTGTGCTTGACTGCTGGTACATGATAAATAGAGCGTTCTCTGAACTGCTCTCCAACTTTTGATTCCTAATCTGCACATTGCTCACGCGGTCACTCCATCCAGTCCTAGCGATACTACACAAATATTGATGGCTGTAAACCTCTAAGCGACGAACATTTTCAGCACGCGAACTTTGTCTCGCAACAGTACAATAGATTTGAGCGCACTTCCTCACAGTACACACGATCTTTCAACTTCAGCGAAATAGGGCGGTACATTGAGTTCTTCACACCAGCGCATGCCACTCCAGCCTTGCAAACATGCATGCTTACTTCTATCGTCATGCTACCCAACCTTTGTCACGCATACTCCGAGGTAACTGAGACGGTCAACAATCGGTAGTTCCAGTCCTTTAAGTAACAAGTTCGGTACTGCTGTCATCTTTGCGCCGTGAGGGTACCGAAAGGAGTCACAGCCGTCGCGAGTCTGTCCAGTGAAAGTTGCGTATTTTTCGCAGGTTCCAACAAGCATAACCTAGGCCACTGATTCTCCTCACTTTCTAGTTTGATGCTCACATTCTGAAGGCCTCCTAAAGCATCTTCCATCACCTCGTTCATGATGAAGTTAAACAAAGATGATGAACACCATTCACCGTTTGAAATGAACTTGATGTCTCACTGCATACACTTACGCGACCATAAGTATCCCAGTACAGTGCTCGCAACGGGTCGAAGGCATCTTTTAAGCCGAGAAACTGGGATCGTAGAGCGACCGTATGCGTGGTGTGTTTCGAGCAGCCCGCGAATGGTAAAGATCCGATTAATGCAACCTCGACCTGGACGAAATCCGCCTTCCTGTTCACGGATGCTACTTTTGCGAACTGGTGTCAAACGGCGCAGCATTACCAACGCTAACACTTTAGGCACTACCGGAATTAAACTGAATACACGAAGAATGCCAGTCACTGGGTGTTTCTTTCGTGAATACGGGTACAATTAGTGACTCATCCCACGATAACGGAATATCACAAAACATGGGGTAACTGCTCTCATCAGGCCCTCTCCATCTAGTTTGAAAAAAAAACTGGGGGACGTTTCTCGGAAACCGCCGAGCTTCCGAGCTTCAGTAGTGAAATGCTCGACTTTACTTCCAATTCCATTAGTAGGTGAAGTGACGCTTCCCAATGATTGACAGTTTTTGAAGTCGGAGTAGCTAAATTAGAGTGCCGAAAGCTAAATTGCTCAGTGAATTATTCATCCCAACGATCCACATTTTTACTGCTTGCCTCGAATGTGTTCTCCATTCCCAACGCACACCGTTTCACCAACCGAAGTTCTCCACCTACCGGTTTGGCGCACAAGTTTAAGGAGCTTCTGAGTGTTGTCAGAAGCAACTTCTACTGCTTCTTCTGTTACCTTGACTAATCTGTTTCTATGATTCTTTCTACGGTTGTTTGTGACTGGATATTCTGGATATCGTAGTATCTCGCTTGTATTCTTACGATCCCAGAGCTGGAGTTTTCCCTCCATTAAACTCAACGACTGTCTCCGATGGACATACGATGTCGGACCGCAAGCGAAACCTGCTGACATGTACGCCGCCCATTTGGCTTGATTCCAATGCTCATCCACATTTCTGCTAGTCAGGGTCCTTAGCTGGTCTGGCAGCTTTGAAAAAATCTCCGTTATTTGTTCGCTGAGCATGCAAGGTGCGGCACCTACTAAACCAAACATCTGATGTGCTAAGCATTTGAATTAAGTGTTGAAATCACCCGCTACCCTTACGATGTTAGAGCGTTTGCTCCTGTGAACAAAAGTGACGAATTCGTCCTTAATCTCGTCCTTTTATATCAGCGATACGGTCTGCTGAGGCGTATGTCGAGATGGCAAACAACGTGACTAACAGTCATCTTTTTGTACCCCAAATAATCACTGAAGTCATAAGGCATATAAACGACTGTCAACAGCGACCCGGTATGAAAGGGTTATTTCAATTCTCTTTATACAACCAGCTGACAACAAATGATTGCCGGTATCGGACATGTTACCAGTGGGAGTATTAGGGGAAGAGAGACGGAACAAACTGGATTTGGGGACGGAAGATACAGGCTGAAAGGATAAACCTCTGAGTAGGTGAGAAGCCTTTAGTTCCTACAATTGCTTATTGGAGATTTGGGAGATGGCGAGTTGGAAACCCCATCCACTTAGATCAATTACTTTTCCACTCGATTTTTCCACTGAGTTGCAAGGTCAAGGACCCCCACAACCTTGGAGATCAAGAGGCTACTTCAGCACACTTCTACTCATTGGCCTCCCACGTATGACTGACTTTTCGGCTTTAAATAACCCATCCTGTATAGGTGGCTGGGTCGTGGAGGCAGGCAAACTCCCAAACCACGGTCAAAATACAGTCTCAATGAAACAGTTTCATGTAATGATATGCTTCATACAAGGAGTGTAGTGAAAAACGCATGCCCCGTAGCCACTAGGACCCACTACATGAAGGAGACCGGCAATCATGCTACTGAAAATTGAAGTGGCAAAGAACCACTCTTAACAGGTCAGATGTGGTAACGTGACAGACGACAGCGAACCGCTGTATGCCATCGAAGCAATTGCCATGAGTAAGATATTGAAAAATGGGGATACGACCAGTTAGCCTTCAGTATTGAATGTTCTCCAGCAAGGGCAAATGGAGACGGTTCCATTTGGGCAGCAAAACATCACCTCAGGAACAGGGCCTAGTTGCAACGCCGACCATCTAACCAACAAATAACCGTTTGTGCTTGGAGATGTCAGTGGTTAGTTTATTCACAAGGAAGCATGCTGCACGTTTTGGTACCACCGGATTAGATACAACACTAAGGGTAGACCCATTCGCTCCCGCTTAACAATGTTACCGGATCACCAAACGTGCGGCTGTGATCAGGAGACAGAACCTGCATTCAGGTTGAGTCCCGAATCGCCAAGGATATTAAACTGAAAACCGAATTACCTTTCCGCGGATTAAACTTATCATTGTCATCGTTCAGCGTTAGACAGCAAGGCAAGCCTCACAAACCGCTACCTTTTCCCCAGAGTTACACGTTTCTATAAAAAGATTGTGAATATCCAAGTGAAACGGGGAGTGAACCTACAACCGGTGGGAAGAGACAAAATGCTGTGGACCAGCCAAACCACTCAGTACACAATTCTAACTGTACAAACGCACTTCGTTCAAATCATTCTGATCGATAAAAAGAAAATGGACAACCGATCACCACTGTTCATGATTTACTTACCATGACCCTTCACTGTTTTCAGCCAGCTAGTTGACGAGTCTTTTCGGACCCCAACCACGGGGAAGTGAGACGCTACCTTACCTAAGTTCGCTGTTACATTTCTCATCCCACGTTGCCACATCATCTGTTTGACCTCCACATGGCTTGCTTCCCATGCCTTGGGAGGAACGCAAAATAAAACACCATATGGCAGGACGACTGTTCGACATTACACCACACGCTGGCCCAAACCAGTGTAGGTCTACTAAGTTTCATGCGATAAACAAGGTTTATGAGCAGCCGGCATCTGTACTAGATTCCTGACCTCTTACATTACGCAACCTGGTCACTCCTCCAATCCTAGTCAATTATTACGTAAGAAATCCGTGCGACGAACATTTCCGACACCCATGATCCATGTCTCGGCAAAACCGCACAAACAGGAACTGAGCGCATTTGCGGGCACAGTACACACGACCTTTTAACTTCAATGAATTCAAACGACGCCACCAGTGGTTCAGTCCAGCGGTAAAGCTTCTCGGGCCTTCGATATACACGTGTTTTACCTCCACTTCGATTTCTACCAGTCGTTCAACACGCGGGCTGACCAAGGTAGGTAAAAAACGGTCTACAATCCTTAGTTCATCTCCATCCAGTATCGAATTTGGGACTACTTTCATCCAGTCTTGTAATTACACTTTGCACTTTGAGGGTGCCAAGCACATGCCAAACAAGCAACCGACCTCGAGAGTCTACCTAGTGCGCTTGCTTGCATTAGTCGCGGATTTGAACACGCAACACAACGTCGTTCTGCGTAGTCTTAGGGCCCACATAGCTCCCCTCCGCTTCCAGTTCGACTCTACATCCCGGAGACCTCCCAAAGCATCTTCCCATCACCATCGTGCATGACGAAATTGAACAGGAATAGAGAAGATGGACACCCTCGTCGAACGCGTAGTCGTTTTTCGAATGAACTTGATAGTTCACCGTATACCCTAACGCGGACCATAGGTATGTGAGTACAATGCTCACAAACAGGGGTTTTACGGAACTTCTGTTGCATAACCCTTCCCGTGGAGAGTACTGAATAGTGTTGATCGATCGACGGAGTCAAAAAGCAACTTTCAGGTCCAGAAAGACCGCAATCGTATGGCGCGTGTTGTGTGTGTTGGTGCGTTTCGGGGTATCTGTCGGAGAGTTGAATATTTTGATCGTTGCAAAACTCGAACCTGACTGTTTCGCGGATTGCTACTCTCGCAAAATCGGTGTTCAAACGAGCAGTATTATCAGAGCCAAACGCCTTAGTACACTTATCGAAATTAAGTTAATCCCACCATGATTGCTACGGTTCATTCCGTGTGCGTCTCTTGAATATGGCGCTACAATCAGTGATCACCCTCGATAACGGAATACGACCCTACCCCACGACCACATAAGGCCTCACACCAGCCGGCGCTCTACCACAAATGCACGCCTTCACCACGCATACGCGAAAACGACAAAAAAGCAAAGAGGAGGAAAGACTCCTCATTCCAAATATCATGAAGCAAGGAGTAGGGGATTTCCTCGGAGTTTTCTCCTCCAAATTTTGAAAGAACTGGGGGAAGTTGGTGCGAACCGGTTGTTTTTCCCACTTCAGAAGCCGAATATCGGGACTGCACTTCCACTTCCGTTGGGGGGATTCAAGCGAACACTCTCCGAGGATTCACAGCGCCAGATTGTTAAGGGACTAAATGACGTTTAGCGTTTGGCAGCTTAGCTGATCCTTGAAGTGCTCTGCTCAACGGTCCAGCCTTTGTTGTCTAGCATGGATGAAACCTTCTTTCATATCGCACATGACTTCAATAGCCGGAGTTGGCAGCCCACCGGTGTCGCCTATGAGTTTAAACAGCCTTTTACTGTTACCTGAAGCGACTGTTTCCTCCATCTCTTCGAATACCTTAAGCCACTAGCTTTCGCGGTCATTTTTTTTAAGGCCCTCCGCTAACGGGATTTTAGGCGACACGTCTCCACAGGCTAGTTGTTTCCTTGCCAAGTGTCTGCCGACCCCCGAGGGAGTTGGATGTGCGGCCGAATATTCGGCTTCTGAAGTGGGGAAAAACAACCGGTTCCGACCAATTCCCCCAGTTCTTTTCAAAATTGGACGCGAGAAACTCTGAGGGAAATTCCCCTACCTCCTTGTTCATGATATTTTGACATGAGGAGCGTATTCTCGTGATCGAGGGGTGAGCACTGATTGTACCCATATTCAAGAAAGAGCCACACGGAATGACCGTAGCAATCATGTTGGGATTAAACTTAATTTGATAGTTACTTAAGGCGCTGGCTGCTGATAATACTGTTCCGTTTGACACCGATTTGCGAGAGTAGCATCCGCGACAGCAGGTCGATTGCAACGATCAAATATTCACTCTCCGAAACAGATACCCGAAACGCCCACCACACACACACACCGCCGCCCATAGCGATTGCGGTCTTTCTGGACCTGAAAAGTGCTTTTGACTCCGTCGATCGATCAACATCTATTTCAGTACTCTCCACGGGAAGGCGTTATGCCAACGAAGTTCGTAAACTGTTGTGAGCATTGTACTCACATACCTATGGTCGCGTCTGGGTATCGGTGAACTATTCAGTTCATTCGAAACGACTAGCGGCGTTTCGACGAGGGCTGTGCCATCTCTCCATTCTGCTTCCCAATTTCGTCATGCACGAGGTGATGGAAGAATGCTTTGGGAGATCTACCGGGATTGTAGGAAGTCGAACGTGGGAAGCGGAGGGGGCTATGTGGCCTAGGACTACGCAGACGGACGTTGTGATGCGTGTGCAATATCCGCGGGACGGATGCACCAAGCGCAACTAGGTAGACTCTCGAGGTCGGTTGCTTGGTTTGGCATGTGCTTGGCACCTCAAAGTGCAAAGTGTTAATTACAAGACTGGATGAAAGTTAGTTCCCAAATTCGATACTTGGATGGAGATGAGACTAGGATTTAGAACCGTTTTACCTACCTGGTAGCCGCGTGCTTGAACGACAGGTAGCTCGGACAGTGGAGGAAACACGTGTATATCGAAGCCCGAGAAGCTTTACGCTGACTAACCACTTGTGCGTCGGTTTGATATTTCATTGAAGTTAAGGTCGTGTTACTGTGGCCGCAGTGCGCTCAGTTCTGTTGTTTGCGGTTGCGAGACATGGATTCATGGGGTGTCGGAAATGTTCGTCGGCCTACGGATTTTACGTAATATGACTAGGATTGGATGGAGTGACCAGGGTGCGTTTTTTTTTTT
>LUCM01009069.1:2874-14472 GCA_008360955.1 Fasciolopsis buskii
AAGGGTTGGCGCTACCGAGAAGGACCTATTCAACCCTGCCAAGCCAGTGAAGAGAATAAGATGACGTGAAATACGACCAGTACACAGGCCAGTGCTTAAAATCACGGGATGTGATGAGAGCGTGGATCCAAAATTAAGTACGCTGACATTTTCGTCCGCCCACATTGGGAGAATTTTTAGAGTTAGTTGCTCAGGCCGTTGATGAAGAGGTTACATCAGTACAAGGGAGGTCAAAAAGTGCATTAGCAGGGACGTGTGATAAAGTGAGAAAGTTAGAGGTAAAGCCGAATCGCTGATGGTGATCTCAGCATAGGTTCGGTCACGAACTAAAATTCTATCTCATGTTCGTAAGCCTCGTCTAGTCCAGTGTCAGCTCGTGTCAGGGTAACAAACAGTAGGGCATCCAGTATCGTTGCTAGCTGGGATTTGAACTGGGCTAAATTTGGGCACGACCGCAGGGAACTGGGGAGTTTGTTCCAGCGTTTAAAGTAAGCAACTGTGAAGAATTTCGCCCTGATCGATAGTTGAGTTAGGGTTATTCTTAACTAGTATCTACTAAGAAGTGCATACTGGGGATTACCAGCGTCTTTCATAAAGTTTATAGTAGAGTGAACATTATTAAGGCAAAGATTTAAGTAAAATATGCCAAGTTGCAACGGCACGTTTCCTTGACACATGACGGCACGAATTTCTTCGATCTCGCCCTTGCTGCACCGGTCAATTAGTCTTTCCTATATTTCTAACCAACCAAGTTAAACAATATATGGTCTTCACAGTCACCTCTACCGGTATATCTAAGGCCTTTGATCGTGTCCATCACCCGTAACAATGTATGCTTCCCTGTCATCACCGATCCCCTTCGAACGGGCTCTCGTCTCACCTAACCCAAAGGTCGCAGGCGGCTTCCATTGACGGCATTGCCGCCAATTCTAAACCTGTTAATAGTGGCGACATACAGAGCAGCGGACTTAGTCCCCTGTTACTCTGTATGCATAATAATGATGCACTAAACTGAGTGCCTCATGGTGTCCCTTTCCCGTTTGTTTATGACATAAACCTAGTCTACCCTCTTAAGCCCAGTTGAGTTAGAATTGCAGTTAAAGAAATTTTTGCCAATTTGTCTGCTTTGGAAGAGTGGTGTACCTCCTCGACGATGAGCTTCTCTACCGCCAAGAGAGAAATACTCACCTATAGGTGCATACCACCAAAAGATTCAGTTGTGCCACGCAAATCTCCTATCGAACGTGGACCCACAATTCGTGACCTTGCTCCCAACTACCGAGCCTTTCTAAATTTCTCGAAGCACGTAGTTATTCAGCTGGCTAAAGCCAGGAGAAATATATGAATTTTCGCACAATGAAGCTATCCGAAGCATCCTCAGCATTCATAAAACACACGTTATACTGCTATTTGACATGACAATTTGAAGTACTCCAGCATGTCAAAGTGAGATAGGACCCCCGTTGAAAGTATTGAGAGGCGCTCCACTAAACAAGTGATAGATTGTTCCATGGCTTTAAATTACAAGGAAAACTGTTTTTCCCTGAAACTCGGGACATTTTGGTTTCGGAAACTGAAAAATACCTGGCTTTCTACCTCAAAATCCGCAAGAAGAAATTTGAATCCGTTGTCAGCAAATAGGGCTACGACATGGCACTAGACGTAGGTCAGAGATTACCGTCTCATTTTCCATTTATTTCCTTCCTACCGACATCACCCAGTCACAGTTCCCTCTCTCAAAGAAACAGTGCAATTTTCTCGTCCGAAGAACTTCCATTAATCCGGCAATCGCTTCCTTCCTTTTACTGCGTTCAGTTTCATGCTATTCACTCTGTCCCGTTTGCAGTTACACCTCCAGATCATTCAACCATATACTAGCAAATCGACCCTTCCCATATAAATTACTTTTTCTTTAACTGAACTACATAATTACCGCTGAGTGAGTCACGAAACGAAACCGGGCTTCGTGGTGTATTCGCTCATACCCCTAGCACGTGTTCTGCAACGCCAGTTACGCTCCAACGCGTGATGGCTTATCCCTACTTTAAGGTTCCACAGCCGTGTGCAGTGAAGCCACTGTTGCAAAAGCAACAAGGCCATGACTTGCGAATGTGTGGAAAACAAGCTACCTCAAGCAGTTGCGAAAAAATTGCCAGTACGCGAAAATTTATTTTCGGGCGGAGAAGCTATGGAAAGTTCTAATAAGGGATCAAACACTTCTCTGATAGGAAGAAATAAATGCGAAACATCTTTACCGGGCTGTGAAGTAAATGAGCCATTTTCTACATTGGATTTGTCCCCAATCAGCCTAGACCCGACCTTACGAACCGGGAAACCCTTGTTCTCCTGGTATGCCACTGGTTCTTATGCTGTAGACTTAGTACGGTATTAGCGCACTAGGATCTCTACATCTATCTATGGTCCGGCCCATACATTTTTCAATCCCACCTCCCCTGTCTCCCATATGCACGCCGGGCACGTAGGCTCAGGAGCTCTACAGCAGCCGTCATATTATCGCAATAAAACTCCTCAACACTCCCTCTGCTGCGTTTTCCTCTTTCACATATGCACACTTGCCATCACACAGCCGAAATGAAAGATGACAGTATCCTATCAGTATCGGTTATTCTAAGACTAACTGACGGCTAGTCCTCCGACCTAGTCCATAATCCTTTCTTTCATTCGTAAGCTATGCTGGCGACAGCCCCCATCCAACTTCCGTCGAGCTGCTTCCACCCAATCTCTTAGCTTCTCCCCTAGATACTCTCCAGGCGACCGACTTGATTTTACTTTCTTTTCAATTTCCCCCATTGCCGTAACCCTTTCTATTTCTCTGAGCCGAAAACTCTTCAAACTCTCCATGGCCCGAAGGCCTATCTCATCTGCTGGCCCAATCACATTTACCAGGTTATCTAAGGCCTAAGATCTAACCCATTCCCTCACTTCTAATTAATCTCTTATTTCAACAGCACTGCAACTGAGGGCACAAGGAAAACTAATGTACTGGTGTTATATAAAATATACCCAAGATTAACCATCTCTGATCGCTGGGTAAATGAAAGAGTCGGAGCCATTTTAAAGGGGGGTCTACCCTCGAAATGCTCCTGTGCCCAAAGCTTTCCAGCACGCAGACGTGCCAATAATACGGATATGTCTTCCCGCCTTCCCATTCACTTCCATACCTCTCGGCCCCTTTTTTTACCTATATGCATTTTCTTTGCACACTCTACATGGCTCCTCAGCTGGAACACTTTCCGGAGTTCCGTTTCCTCCCTTATTTCAGACCGTCTAGACGCACAGCAAACGCCACCCAGTTCGGTCAAAATGATCTACGTTCTAGGCCGTGTGGAACCAGATCGATAACATTAACCAGTATAGTTAGCAAACAACAAATTACGGTCCCTGCTATAGGCCCGCTCGAAACTAAGAGCCGCGTAATGTAATCTTCAACGGTAACGTGCAATGAACAGATAAATCTTCACTACATGCCGTGACCTAGATGCCAATAAAACGCCCATCAGGGTAACAGTGAAGACGTTCAAAACCACCCCATATAAACTGCGGCTTTCACCTATATTCATGCATACTCATGCCTGTTCCAATTTCACTTGGGGTATTACTCTCAATGTGACCATTAACTACCCAATCCTCCCAATGAAAGGAACTAAAAGATGCAACCTCATTTCGCATTGCCGTTGATAATTTTATTTACCGTGTTGCACACCGCCCCGCGTTTTCCTCCTGGAGTTTGGTGATGCTTTCTCCTGCAGCGCCTTCAAGCAGTGTTTCACCATTGTACATGTAATTATAGAGCTCTACTCTACGCTTCCGAACTCATGTTGTAAATTTCCTTCCTTGCAGAAGCCGCCGGGCAATGCATGAACATTGACTTCCATCCTCATTTTGATATTACTAGTTTGTTGTCCACCTCCGTTTTTTCTTCCAATCGTTTTAACCAGGTATGCAAATTGTTCACCGTTCACTCATGATTCATTGACTTTATTTGCCGGAGATCACTCACCGTGGACATCGCATAATCCTTTCGAATTTTAAACAACACTCAATCAAGCAAGAGTTTCAAGAAACACACCATTATTATTGTTATCAGACACAAGATTGCTATACAACGGAGTGTCTTAGGGTCTGTTTTAGGACCAATGGTCTTCCATGTACATGTCGGCAACGTAACCAACGGATTGAAAAATCGCTATCCCATGTTTGCAGATGACAAAAATTTAATAGGGACAGTAAAAAGTGAGGCTATCATAGGAGTCCGGATAAAGGTTTTCAGTGATCAATAAGAAGGGATCTTCCGTTGAACAGGAGCAAGTGCCGGCAAATCATGGAAGTAGAAAACAATTCTGCTCCCTACATAGGTCCTCTGACATCAGATAGCGATGGACTAAATAAGACTATCAAGTGACCTCGAGATATTGGTAGCCGCGGAATTCAGACCTAGTGTGCGAATGCAGAAGGCGGTCAAAATGTCATGGCGTGCCTTACGCCAACGAAGGGAGATTGTAGGAACTAGGAGCCGGAAGGTTAATTTCGTCGCTGCTGAAAGTGTTTCTCCTAGAAAGCATTGTGTCCGTGCAGGGTCTCTGTATTTATTAGGAGAAATGAAAATGCTAGAACAGGTTCAACGTGATGATACACGTTTAGTCAAAGAGCTGGGACAATTGCGATATGAGCAGAGGCAAAAGCACTCGACTAGTACACCATGGAAAGACGTAGGTAAAGGGGTGAATTATTATAAGCCCAGAAGATCATTAAGGGACTGGCCGAGATTCGGGGTCACCGTAGAAATCTATTCCGGAAGCGGGAAGACGAGTTTGAAAGATCGTGCAACTCCACGGTTGAAACTCAAATCGTTTGCCACACGAGTGCTGAATGGCTGGAACAAGCTATCATGGAGAGTGGTCGAGGTGGGATCAGTGCTTGAATTCAAAGGGTGCCTAGACAATGCATGGCTGGTTGTGTTTGGGAAACATAACTTGTTAGTTGTAGGGCTAAGGAGGGTGGTCGAAGGGAATGCATCTCATCAATTTCCCCCCTTTAAAGATAATGGGAATGAGAGTTGGATTCAAATAAAAGATTTGCTATTCCGCCGTAGGAAATTATAACGGTTCACATTCTCCTGTGGTCGAAGTATCCAAGGCGTTCTTTGTGAAAGAAGCTGGACGATCAGGCATCTCGCCATAACGTCCTGCAACCAAACTGGAACGGGAATTGGTTGTGAAATCCAAACATTCCGCGAAGGTGATTGAATGGATTCCGCCAACCTTGTATACTAGTCCATGAGCTGAAAGGAGAATTTGAACATGTTCTCTCATTTCTGACTTCATTCGCGCAGCCCGGCTGGAAGCCAATTCAACACCTACCGGTAACTCGTACCCGTTCGTTGCTGTTGCTCACCGAATTTCGTATAGTGGTTACAAATAGAAGTAGTACAAGGCCGCCTCATCCATGCCACACAGCAAGATGGTCAGCTCGAACTGAGCATAGATAGGAGACACGGCTAAAAGGAATAAATCCGAAATGCATCATAATCGGATTAACGATGTCCCGTACAAAGAAGCCGAAATCAGCAAGTGCGTAATCACCGTTTGGAGAACCGATAGATGCCAACCTAAAGGTGAAGTGCTCATGAGTAGATAGGCGGAAGCCCTAGTTTGTCGTAGACAAGAAAATGAAATCGTGTTTGGATTAGTTCTGGTAGAGGGACCATTGAAACTGCAAGAAGAAGGGTATGCCAGTACATAAAGGGGCATGTGAACAAAGGGACCAGTAATTCGCTAACCACAAGGAAGTTTTGGAGTGGAGTTAACGGTGCAGTGGACACCCAAGGTGAAAGGCATCTCTAGGAGGTGAATGCAAATGTGTTATGGTCGGTGAACATTCTAGGGATTTTGGTGCCGGAGATATTATTTTGATTTCCCAAAAGAACTTGCTCTTTCGTCAGTATTTCGAAATTGAAGTTTTTTTACACACTGCGCGATTGAAACTGTTTATATGTCCGTGAAACGTTCCGCAAAATACTCGTCCCGTGTTTGGCTATTTCGCACATTGACCATGGCCACCCAACAAAACCATATAAACGACAGAGTTCACTTGAACTCTGACTTGACTTGCATCGGTAGGTCAATAATAAACACACGATGGTGTCTTGTGTTCGTCTTCTTTCTTCCGCTCGCGGGATGGGCTAGCTGTTCGTATTACGCGCCGCTTTTCTGTTCTGTGCGGCTGCTCATTCAAGAGAGCAGCAGTTCCGTTCCATTCGTTGTGCGTCTACGGGATGTAAAGATCTAGACCTGAGCTATTGTTTCCAATCCGCAGTGTGCGTTCGTGTCCTGCTAGACCATAGGCTTTGTGCTGTCGTGCGACGCTAGACGCAAGCATGCGGGCTGCCCACCCGATACGCACCGGCCGAACCGATGGATTTGGCCGCGTCCTGCGTCGGGGGGATTAAGGCAAAAGTACAGAGGATAAAAGCAAATTTAGTCGGAGATGAAAGCAAAATTGTCAATTACGACAGCGTTTTGGTCGGGCTGGATACTGGAGTAGTTCAGCCGGGACGCTGACAAGTGGAGTGGCAAATAAGAACGCATATTAGGGCATCCGGGTGGCACGTTTGTGAGCAGCATTCTGGTGATCCAGCTTGGTATCTCGTTAGAAAACGTGCTGAAGGAAAGCCAATTCTTCGTCGGCTGACAAACACGGACGGGTCGGGACATTGTGCTGGCTTTCCCATTGATTCTCATCTCGTTGTTCCGCCGGAAGAGCAGTAGAGAAAGGAGAGGGAGCATCATGGGAGTTGTTCCGGCAATGGTGTATGTGAATTGAGACGAAATCGTGTATCTGTGGCTTCCTAGTTCAGTGTCTAGTATGCCCTAAAAGTGTGCGCAGCTGATCACTAAGCAACTGGTGACGGAAGCAGAAAATAGAAAGGGGTGAAGTTATTAGTTGATGAAACTGCATGCGTCAGCTGACCACCTGTGAAAGGATTACAGAGAGCAAAATCTTCTCGGGATATCACACATAGGATTGAAAATAAAATGGAGCTGATCTGTATGTGCATGTTTCTATATAAACGTGCACACCAATTACCCATGTTTCAAGAAGGGCTGACTGTAGCCACCATGGGGGGATTAGTTTAATTCCAGTAGTTACTCACCTGTTAGCTTGGATAATGCTGCGTTGTTTGTCACCAATTAGGGAGAGCAACATCCTTGGACAACAGGCCGCGTTTCGTCCAGGTCGAGGTTGCATCGACCAGATATTCACTCCTCGACAGTTGCTGGAGACGGGCCACACACCGCCGCCCTGCGATCGTAGTCGTTCTCGACTTGGAAGGTACTTTCGAGTCTGTGGTTCGACCAGCACTATTCAGAGCTCCCCGCCGGAAGGGTATGCCAACAAAGTTTGTGAAGCTGTTGCGAGCATTGTACTCGCATACCTATGGTCGCGTGAGGGTATACGGTGAACTGTCAAGTTCATTCGAAACGACTAGTGGCGTTCGACAAGGGTGTCCGATCTCTCTAATTCTGTTCAACTTCGTCATGGACGAGGTGATGGAAGATACTTGAGGTGGTCTCTTGGATGCAGGAATTGAACTGAGAAATGGTGAGAAGCTGTGTGACGTAGATTATACAGATGACGTCGTGCGTCTGTTAGAATCCGCGGACCATGCACAACGAACACTAGATAGGCTTTCGAGGTCGGTTGCTCGGTTGGGCATGTGCTTTGCACCTTCAAAGTGCAAAGTGCTCTTACATGATTGGACGACATTAGTGCCAAAATCGGTATTGGATGGAGGGGAATTAAGGATTGCGGGCCGGTTCGCTTTCTTCTGGTAGCTGCGTGTTGGACGATGGCAGCAAGACAGTGGAGGTAACCACGCGTATATCGAAGGCTCGAGCAGCTTATGGTAGACTGAATCACTTGTGACGTCGACCTGATATTTCACTGAAGTTAAATGGCCGTATGTACTGTGCTGCAGTGCGTTCAGTTCTGTTGTACGGTTGTGAGTCATGGAGTATGCGTGTGGGCGATGTTCGTCGGTGAAAGGTTTTCGACAATCGATGTTTACGTGGTATGGCTAGGATTGAATGGAGTGACTGGGTGAGTAATGTGGAGGCTAGGAATCTAATACTAGGTGCCGGCTCTCAGAACACCTTATTTCAGCATGCGAAACATAGTGGACTACGTTGGTTGGGTCGCGCTGTGCATACGGGGAACACTCGTCTACCATACCATGCCCTATTTTGGGTTGCTCCTAAGGAATGGGAGAGGCCTTCTGGAGGTTAGCAGGTGATGTGGTAACGTGGAATGAGAAAATGTACAACGAACTTAGGTAAAGTAGGTGTCTCACGTCTTCGTGGTTGGGGTCCGAAAGACCCATCACCTAACTGGCTGGAGACACTGAAGGATATGGCAGTAAACTGTGAACAGTGGCGATCGCGTTGCCGTTTTCTATCGAATCAATGATTAAGAAAGTGTTTGTACAATTAGACTGTGTTCCGTGTGTTGGCTACAGTAGCATTCTGATTTTTTCCCACCTGTGCATGTCCGCTCGCTATTCTCTTTGGATATCCACTGGTTTTATAGAAACGTATAACCTTGGGAAAAGGCAGCGGTCAGTGAGGCTTGCCTTGCTGTTTATCGCTGAACGATCATGATTGCTTATACACAGCTCGTCCAGGTGAACGACAAAGCTGGGTTTGTTTTGGGGGTAGATACTTGATCATTAGAAGCTAAGACGGTGAGATTATTTCCCAAACGTAGATGGATCTTTCCATTTTACGCTGGTGCTGTTTCCAGTAACCTAGGCGCATGTCAGATGTCCCCAGAATATCTATATATGGGTGAAGCATTTAAATTAAGGTTCTTGCCGTTAAAAGCTTTTTCATTTCAATTTTGAAGGTCAGTGGGTAGGGCTTTCCCCACAAATACGCATATTTTGTCGTAGAAAAATTGTGCTTTTTGAGATCCTGGAAATTAGAACAGAGATTAGCCAGCCGCTGCTTCTAAGAGTATAATTGGAAGCGGTTCTCAGGTGGATGGAGGGGTCAGAGTTGTAGGTTTAGTCGGCGATTAGACTACGTAGAAAAAAAATTGATCCACATGCGCCGAAGCCACAACGAGCCGCAATTTAAAGGTTCGCAGCAGTGCATGCAATTTAGAAAAGAAGAGCCTGGTAAACGTTTAGTGGGTTTTTCTTGAACATTGTCAATCTCGTGTCTGTCATGCTGCCGTATGCTAGAACATACTCTGGAACAGTACTCCAATATTAGTCTTAAATGCCCACTAAATATTATATTCATGCTTCGCAATGTATTGAAATTTCGAGATAAAATCTATTAGTTTTCTAGGTTTCGCAACTTGAATGAGTATACAATCCGAGGAGATGAGTGCTTTCGAATGCTTTCGAATCCTAAATCTGGAAATTCTGGGACAACAGGGGTGGCGTGATTGATCTTTAGTTAACCTGGGAGGAATATGATTTGTACTCAAGTACATTGCTTTTATCGGCTGAAATTCAGACCGATCTGTCCACCAGTAGCCACGAACCACAAATCGTGTTCGATGTTATCAGTGGCTGTGCAGGGAGTAGAAGTGTGAAAGATGTGTACAGTTTTCACATCTTCAGACAAGAATGGAGTATCGTGCTTGATTAGGTGGAAGGTATCATTGATGTGCATTAAGAAAAGTAGAAGACCAAGGAAACGCCCTTGGATGACTCCACTGGGTATCGGGCAGGGCGTGAAGAGCGTTCTGTTCGTGCGGACCATCTGTCTACGGGTCGTGAGATATGAAGAAAACCAAAGGAGTCCTTGCTTCTGAATTCCGTTTCCTTTCGTTACGTCGTGAACTGGTCACTCCTACCCGTCCTCTAGCCATTACTTTCCTCGGGAAACGCTTTTAATGTGCTTCCGTGAACGTTCCTAACAATGTGCATCAAAAAATAGACTGCCTTAATCCGTTTCGACCAACTCAACCAAGCGTTGGATGATTATACGTCCGTTAAAATCAATGCGCTGATCACGCCTTTTTTCGATCCCGAGGACTAAGACTTCAACTTGAGTCCCATGGCATGTGTTTCAACGGTATCGAATCCGGGGGTGCATAAGGGGCATCAACTATATGTAATCTTTTGATTAAGATCACAGGCGCCCGGCCAACCGTTACCACCAGCGACGTTGATTCAAGTAGCGTTATATGTTACGTTTTTGGCTCAAATCAACGACCATGCAGAAGCGCTCATACCGAATTTATAAAACGGTTGTTCTCTCGCTTTTTTTCGATTTAACGGAATCGGGAACCCCGAAACAAATACAAGAGAAACTGGAAATTACGATATGTACCGTTGACTGCTGGAGCCCACGGATACTATCTAATCGATTCCAGATGCCCATATAACCCTTACGATAACTACTGTCCTTAGAAAAATGAACTGAAATAGGACGAATAGGAGAGTGAACAGAGTAGACGAACGTGGGTGTCTAAACCATCTTTGCCAACATATACTGGCTACTCATAAGTAGGGCAGATTAATCAATAAAAAAGTGACAAAAATCTGATGAGTTACGACCAAAGTGAAAAGTAGCAAAAATGTAATATGTAAACCACATTAGTAGCCCGAAACCATAGTGACGGATTGTTTAGCGGGTGATAGTTGATGATGGACGGTGTTTCACATTATCTACAGTTCATGAATAATCAGAATGTCAATTTGGCTCAAAATGCACCCATAATCCCTGAGCCCCAATCTTGCCCGGAGTTTAAGCAAGAAATTCAGCTCTTTGATCGCTACTGTCTTGTGCAACCTGCACGGAACGGTATTGAGTCACTAGCCCTAGACCTTAACAATAAGGCAAGCTAAGGCTTAGGGAACAGTCCATGTTTATGACCCAAGCAAGCAGTCAGTGAACCTTGACGACGTAGCTCGGCAGTAATATGCCGAATGCTTGTTCAGTGCCTTTGACTCTACAATTTCATTTTTAGACCCTAGATCCAGGATACTGGAAACCAGGCTTCCATACATCTTAATGGTTTCGACGGTATGCGTGTTGGACCCTTGATCGTGCGTTTCACTTTGACTGGAAAAGACTCAAACGTCATCGAGTGTGTGAATTAATGAATGAACATTTATAGGCCTCTCACCCAATCCAAAAAGGAATCTATAAACTTTGACGAATGAATTCATCACTTCACGAGCCGCTGTTACACAGTCCATTTCAGCCGGATTCACTAAGATTCTGCTACCAATATGGGTGGGGAAGGGATTTGTGGTGTTAATTGTTTTGTTGTCTAGGGTTTGTATTGGGACCTAGACAACAAAACAATTAACACCACAAATCCCTTCCCCACCCATATTTGTAAATGACTAATCCAATATTTTGTCAAGATATATATAGTGATGTAATGGCATGAGTACGAATCACTGAAAACGAGCTTGTTCGCCAACTTGTGTTTTCTCAATGTGCTCAGTGGTAATTTTCAAGGAATTCTGCTATTAATTGATAGTCATGATAATGACAATACAAACGAATTGGCAAGATATCTCACAAACAAACAATATCTAGATGCAATGAAAAT
>LUCM01009069.1:21612-93097 GCA_008360955.1 Fasciolopsis buskii
CGATGTTTACGTGGTATGGCTAGGATTGAATGGAGTGACTGGGTGAGTAATGTGGAGGCTAGGAATCTAATACTAGGTGCCGGCTCTCAGAACACCTTATTTCAGCATGCGAAACATAGTGGACTACGTTGGTTGGGTCGCGCTGTGCATACGGGGAACACTCGTCTACCATACCATGCCCTATTTTGGGTTGCTCCTAAGGAATGGGAGAGGCCTTCTGGAGGTTAGCAGGTGATGTGGTAACGTGGAATGAGAAAATGTACAACGAACTTAGGTAAAGTAGGTGTCTCACGTCTTCGTGGTTGGGGTCCGAAAGACCCATCACCTAACTGGCTGGAGACACTGAAGGATATGGCAGTAAACTGTGAACAGTGGCGATCGCGTTGCCGTTTTCTATCGAATCAATGATTAAGAAAGTGTTTGTACAATTAGACTGTGTTCCGTGTGTTGGCTACAGTAGCATTCTGATTTTTTCCCACCTGTGCATGTCCGCTCGCTATTCTCTTTGGATATCCACTGGTTTTATAGAAACGTATAACCTTGAGAAAAGGCAGCGGTCAGTGAGGCTTGTCTTGCTGCATCTGTCATATATATATATTTATATATGTATTTATATAGTGTACTTTGTGTTGTGTCTTCAGTGTTCGATGCGCTTTGTCTTAGTTGCATTTCGACTCGCGGTACGCCGTTGACGTCTGATCGTACACTGTCCCATTTAGTCCTGCAGCGCCGTTCAAAGGTTGTTCAATATTTATTCTTAGTCGCTGGAATGAAATTAAACAACAATAACATGTTCATATTATTATCGCCACAATTTTCACCTTTTCATTTTCTAGAAACCATTTTCTACCGGTTTATTTGCTAAAATTTAGCTTCTTATCCAGTTAATCTGTGATTTAAAATCGATGGAAGAATCCGTGGTGGAGCTGAAGTATGATGCTCGTCGTGCTCCTCTTGGAAAACTTAGGAAAGAGCAGATCAAAGAGGGTTACAAAGCACTCAACTCCATCTCCAATTGCATCAGCCTGCTGAGCCAATTGTGTTCCAAGTCGGAAACAAACGAGGGCAAGTCTGAAAGGAGGAAAAGCGGGCGCCAGAAAGCGAACGCCTCCGAGAAGCAAAAGTTGGAAAATGATTTACTGCTGGCTTGTAACGCCTTCTACACTCGTGTTCCTCATGATTTTGGGTATGTTGCTTTTCCGCTTGTCTTCGGAAATGGGTGCTTTGGAATTTCTAGAAGAAATGATGTCGTACGTGTGTGCGGACGTGCGTGTGCAGTGTGTGAGTGTGTGTATTTTGATCTATGTGCACATGCCTGTAATGTACGTAATCATCTGTTTACCTCCCCGCGAATGGAAAAACTGATTCGTCTTCATATGTGGAGCAATGGAAACTCCTTGGGGGCATTTAGATTTTCATTCATTTGTACGTGCAAAGTTTTGGTTGTTCGGACGATGTTTTTCCCCGTCACTGGCGGTTCAAGTGCTTAAACTTGTGTCTAATGGGAGCTGTTTCGTTCTTCTGATCCGATACCTCTGCATTTTAACGTCTTCTAATGTTATTGATATATCACTTGACCATGCAGTTGGCCCGCCGAACGCTGTATATGACGTTGCGCAAGTGGCTAATAATCACTCCTAGTATCCACTGGTTAGTGGGATGATGAAAATCACGGACAAACTTCATCGCCCTAACTGAAACAACGTGGCTTTGCACTTTGATATCCGTTGAAGCGCTTCGCCATTTTGTTATCCCGAATAGTTGGTATACAGCATCTAGCTGTATTCGCATGCGTCTGCCCAGGAAGACCTCTGCTGGTGATGGGTTGGATGGCTGGGTTAGTAGTTGAACGATATGCCATCAAGAAGCTGTCAACATTTTCAGTGTTTCTTCCTTGAAGCTTTTTGGAAACTCTTTAATGTATCCAGAAAACGTTCTGCTGTACTATTCCATTGTGGGTGATAAACTGGACTGCGTGCCTGTTGAATTCCTGTTGATTAAAATAAACTAGTGAACGCATTGGAGGTGAGCTGCGGGCCGATAACTTGTGTGAATAGCTATCGCAGGATAACGATGGTATCGGAAGATGCAATAATTTCCACGAGAAATATTTCTGATCATTTTTAGTGAGCGTCAATCATTAAAATGAAGTACTACTGATTTATTGAACTTTCGAAGTCGACTTGGACTCGCTTCCGTGGTCTTTTCGGTATGAGCCGCACGCTCGGTAGGGCCTTCGAAGGCATCTTGGCACCTAACGATCACTCCTGAAAACGTTTCACGTATTATTCGAGGTGTTTGTCGATACCAGAGTAAAATACTGCTCTTCAAGGTAGCGCTTTCATGCGCATTGCAGGAGATTTGCAATATGAATAGGAACGCCTTTTTCCGCGTTTATGATCAGCGCACAGCGTAAAATTTGTGTCATGAAGCATCTTGTGTAACCTACTGACTACAAACACTAGAGCCAAATCTTTTTCTATCTGACTGTAGTGTCTTTCAGCTTTTGTAAGTATTTGGGAAGCATGAAATATCGCCTTTAGTGAGATCCGGAAATTTATGTAGCTGCACGACTCCAATCCGGTGTTCGGAGCGTCCGCTGCCACGATTATGCGTACATGGGGATCGTAATGCGTCAGCGTCATACTGGATGTCAGGGCCCACTTTAATTCGTCAAATGGTGATTGACATTCGTTCGATCAACACCATTTGAAATTTTGTTTCAATAACTCATTTAATGAGGCCCTTACACGATGCACATTTAGAATGAAATTGTTGTACTCGTTTATAAGACCGAGGAGTGATTGCAACTTCTTTTTGTCTGTCGGTGCCGAAGTTTGGTTAATAGGAGTCACCTGGGACGGATCTAGACGACGTCCGTTTTCATCAATGATGAACCCAAGAAAAAGTATGCTTGGAAGGAAGAAAGAATATTTCGTGATGCGTAATTTGAAACCAAACTGTCGGATCTTACATAAAATTTCATTTAGATTTTGCAAGTGTTCTACCTGAAACCTGCTCTCGATAACGATATCATGCACGTAAGCCGATGCAAACGGGAGATCACTCAGTATTGTATCGATTATCTGTTAGAATATGGCCGGTGTACATTTACCCTGAACGGTAATTTGTTGTACGGGTATACTGTTGATGGTTAGGCGTTGCTTGGTGGATTCATCTGCTTCAACCTTCAGAGAATCATCGGACGGATCAATTTTTGAAAATATTTCTCCCCGCTCAGTTTAGAAAATAAATCATTGGGAGTTGGCAGTGGATATTGGTGCGTTTCCAGTCAAGCGTTAAGTCCAGCGGAAAAATGGATACACATTCTAACGAAACCATTTGCCTTCTTGGCTACCACGACAGGTACGCCCCGTGTTGGGTAACTTCTTTTTTTATTCCTGAAGCTCGCAACCGATCGAGTTCGTCATCCATTGATTTCCAAGCAGCATGTGGTTACGAGGCGTTTCGGACGAAAAACCGATACAGCACATGGTTTTCGATAGAGACTGGCTTTGGTTTGGTACACAGACCCAGAACTAACTGAAGTACTTCAGGATGCTTTGCTTGAATATCGCCATTGGTGTAGCGTGATGTCTTAGCTGTTTTCGCAGCGTCGTGCACTTCTGGCACATTTGGGGCGACATTGTTGCTGGAATGTTAGTGTCACAAATCGAATTAATGAGCACATGCTATAGCTCAAGCTTATTGATACAGCCAATAACAATAAGATAATCTGAGGGTGGCATGTAGCAAATGTCATGACCATGATGACTGTGAAAAGGAAATTCACATTCGGGCTCTCCATCAAAAGGTATTTGTTGTCCATTGGCATTTCCGTGGATTCGTATTGGGGTTTTCCAATAGTAATTCACATTGTGTAAAGTAATCGATATACCCGATGCTCTGTCTAACTGGAGAGTTATTTGACAGCTACTTATAGTTAGAGTTACATATTGTCGCATCTCATAAGGCGGAAGGCTTGGGGATGTGATTACTGGATTTGACTGGTTTCTAATGCGGGGAGGTGCAGGTAGTTTATTCAAAAGTCTGTTTTGTAAGCATCCATGAAATCCTGTGTCCATTGCTCCCATAAGGTTGACATAAGTGCAGCCTGTACAGTCACAAAGTCGCGTAAACTGCTATGCACCGGAGTCCCAAAGGCCAGAAGGCGGTCATTGTGATGATGTCGGTTCCGCGTAATTCACGTCTTTGGGAGACCGAGGTCCATGTTATTTTCCCCACCAAGGCATTTTCAACACTTTTGGGATGTTCGATCATCTTCGACTCATATTTTACTTTAATGAATTTGTACCACTCAGAGGTTTACTCCTACACGGATTGTTCTTCGGAGTCTAGCTTTGCTAGAAGCCGAGTGCGGATTTCTGCATCATCCGGAGATGTCAACCTAGATACAAAAATCAGCGCTTTAAACTGATCGCCTGTGATTTCTCTAAGTTGAAACCGTTCACGTTGCCTATTGAGAAGGTCAGCATAAAACATTTCCATCTTTTGGTTGGTTGGCTATTTTGAGACAATTGTATTGTATGTTGAAAAGTGATTTACTTCCTCCTGGACATCGGACTCAGTTTGGACACTGTTTCTTTTAGTAAAATTCTCGGGGATTATGTGGAAAAATATAATTGCAATATCGCGAATGTTCTGAAGGTTCCCATTTCTGCATAAGAAGCGTACCTTGGATTATTCATCTAAGGTGCCGTCCACCAGTAAACGTCCTCCAATCGCTTCTACCATAATGTAAGAGCAATACTTTTTTTCTGCGTCGTTCCTCTCTACTAGTAGTTAGTGATTTTTTCAACTTTTGTTTAGGAGTGAGACGTGCTGCCAATAATTTAACCGATTTCGTCTGATGTTCTTGTTGTTGGCTAATGCTGCGCCATTTGACGCCCGTTCGCGAGAGTAACATCCGCGAACAACAGGCTGGATTTTGTTCAGGTCGAGGCTAGATCGACCAGATATTCACTCTTCGGCAGTTAGTCGAAACACGCCACACACACACACACACACCGCCACCCTTCAGACGTAGTTTTTCTCGGTGGATCGAACAGCGCTACTCAGTGTTCTCGACCGGAGTGTTATGTTAGCGAAGTTCGCTAACCTGCTGCGAACAAAGTACTTGCACAGAACAACCATTCACTAGGCACGTCGGTTACCGAATTAATGAGTGCATATTTATGGGCATCGAGTGATAGCGATCGATTCACATAAGTCGGTAATCCAATGGGCGTTTGTCACGTGACAAAGAGCCGGACAATTCTTACCCATGTGTCGAAGTGCGTGTGCGGTGTGTGTGTGTGTTTATCCGTGTGTGCGCATACCTGTAATGTACTTGATCGTTCCTTCAAAAGACATACCCCATAGCTATCAAAGCCCACAGTACTATAGGCTAGGCAATCATGACCCTGAAAATAGAATTGGGACTCGAGCCACATTACTCTTCTGTCAGATGGGAATCAATAAACGAGAAATCACTGAGGTTCGCGTAGGACCGATTAGCTAGTGTTTTGATGTGTAATCTTCTACTATTGACAAATCAGAACGGTCTAAGTAAAATATCCATCACTACCTCCAATCGGTTACAACGCACATTGCACATGTTTGTTTTTTTTTGGACTATGACAAGTGAAAGTAAACTCCAGTCATGAAATCGAAAAAAATAGATTTTTGTTCGTTTATCATTGATTTGTTGGAATGACGTAATCGTAATTGGTTTTAACAGGGGTTTCATCATTCGTACTCTTCCCCGTATTATCTCTCTCTCTTTTCCCCCTTTGGTTTTTCAACGTTCATTGAATGCCTTGAGTTTAGGATTAAGGAACTTAAGTCAGCAGCGTACTGTCTACCAGTTCCGGTTCACCCGAGATAACGTCCACCGTTTACCTCCCTGACGTACACTGTATCAAGCGAAGCTGCACTTTTTGTAAACGGTTTATTTGTGCTGCACTATATCACCGCATGTACTGCATCTTTAAGCATACTTAATGCGAATGACCTACCTATGTCGAACTGTACGACGGTTTTGAGATCGTATGCGTTGGTTGATATCTTTTATCTACGGAACATGATCCTTTTCGCCCAACCACTTCAAAATAGCGACCACCGAAGGACAAAAGTCTGACAAGCAGCTGTGAGTAGTGTTTTCGGGATCCGAAGTGAACAAAATGGAAGGGATTGCTTTCGGTATATCACCAAAGTGGTACGTGATGTGAAAATTGGTTTTTTCAAGTGGTTTTTACCGCTAGTATTTAACAAGCTCGATTCACAACGTTGCGTGATATAAACTTCCAGTTAACTTTTTTCTTGACCAAACGACGTAAGGAGTGTATCGAAAAATCGATGCGCCATGTATTGGTTTTTTGTTGTGAATGATATAATATTAATAACACAGCGTTGTTGGTAGATGTAATGCGCCAACGTTTCGACTACCGTGGGTAGTCTTTCTCAAGGCAAGTTTTACAATCAAATGCATTTGATTGTAAAACTTGCCTTGAGAAAGACTACCCACGGTAGTCGAAACGTTGGCGCATTACATCTACCAACAACGCTGTGTTATTAATATTATATCATTCACAACAAATAACTTTTTTCTTGTTCCGCAGGTTGCCCTCTTTCAGCCATATTTTGAATGCGCAACGTTGATACAAACGGTGCTTGGGGAAACAGAAAGCCTCCGGCCCACCGGAGACTTTAGTAGTTACTCCCGTTGGTGAGCTGCTGCTTTTATCCGATACTTAAGGAAAAGCAGCTGGCTCGATGTTGCCACTGAGCAAACCATGATTCGGAAACATTCGTTGTTCCACGTGAGTTGCTTAGCATCTACGGAAGCAATCGGGATAGGTCCCGTAAAACTCGTCTTTGGCTTCAGTAGAGCGAGTGGATAAACCGATACGACGAATGGACAACGACGCTTCATTCGGCTGATGTTAGCGCTCACAGAACCGTCCAACCGAACTACGCAGAAGCGGACGTTGGGTTCAAATCTAACGGTTCACGCTCGGCTCATACACTCATAGTGATCCCAACTCCCGCTTGACCACGAACACTGAGAACCGGATCACTGGACACGCAGTGATGCATAAGTATGAGGTTGTATCTAGACTATGAATAATTAAGGAAGTGTGGTTTTGTATTATTTTCTCGGATGCTTGAAGTACATTCATTTTAAAGGTTAGTGGAGTTCTAGCTGAGGCAGGCTGTTGCCCTGCCTGGTTTGGCTTGCGGACAGTAAAGATAGTCAGGTAAAATGAACACAGACTTAAGTATTGCGTCCAGATTATTTTCTGGCCTTCCGCTAATGCAGTCATCAGATGAGTCTAGCATCTTAGTCGCCATATCTGGAGGATGGAGGTTGATAAGGTTCCTCGTAGAAAGAATACTGGAGGCATTCGGGCGAGTGGCACTTTGGCTCTGTATCGTGCTCCTTACTGGAGAGTTTGGAACAAATTGTAGATTTCGAAAAACTTCGCTATAGACGCATTAGGTCGGTACTTACTACTGTTTCGACTGGCACTCCCATAGTGTGCTGCTATGGATGAGATTAAATTTGTTTGATATGTCTAAGCATTTGGCGACAGTTGGCCGTTTTTAAGCAGAACTTTACTGGAACAGCTTGAGTTACAAAGAGTTGGTCCTCATGGCCATGGCCGGTGCGAAATCCTTCCTAGTGTCCACTGATTCGACGGGCGCCACCGACTTTTGTACATTGACGATCAAACTACTAGTAAACCTTTCAGTCAGTTATTTTGTATGACCGTCGGGTGGTTTGCTTTAGTTACCCATTGCCTGATGAGTCGAAAACACAATTTCCCCTTGTATGTTTCAAGAGATTACTTCGTCCTAAGCCTATGGTTTTAGTTGGATATCACGCCTTTGGGCCAAGAACAAATTGTCCTATCTAGACTGACATGCTGTTTGGCGTTTTTATGCACTATCGACTAAGTGCCATAGTATAACGTCAGACGTTTCCGGCTGTGGCTTTTCTGTTGGCAGCTGGACGGTGTTCTGCAAGACGTTTCGAAGGGCTCCTGGTCACCCATTTCGAATATTTCGTCCCCTCGTGCTATAAGCGGATTTGTCAAGCCTAACGAACTAAGAATATGTGAAGCCCTTGGAAGCTGCACTAGGAGTTTCAATTAGTAGAAGTTACTCTGAGGAAAAAACGAGTATCCGGATCGGTTTGTCAGCCAATTCGTCGCTATTGAAAACGAACGGGTGAAACTACAAACTGTCCAAACGAAAGTAGTAGTAGGGTGACTATCAATTGGTATATCTGAACAAAGACTAGCATCAGCGGTTGACAGTTGCCTTTCAGCGGAGTGCGTCATAGTGGCATCGAAGTTGGAATCTCTTGTTATCCCCCAAGCCAAGCAGAATTTGCCTTTTTAGTCCAGTTTGATATCATATGCATTTTTGGTGCACAGTGCATCGGATACCACCAGGCACCTTCACACCATGTTAGTGCCTACGATAATGTTATTTCACTTTAACGAATTTCGTCTACAGAACAGCGTCATCCAGGGATTGTTTAACATGTACGCAATTATCGGCTCGAGCAGGCTAGTTTTAAATGCCATCTCCCCGAAACGTCCGGTCATTTTCAGGGTTTCTGAAATCTAGATTCACCTACTTGCGAGTAGGCTAGTCCTGGTAGCTTATCTTTTCCTCTTATACAGCTTCCGCATAATGGTAACTCCTGTGCACACTGGTTACTTGCTTTTCTCATTGGTTGCGGTGCTCTCTCACCGCCACCTGACCCTTTACTACGCCCGACTTATGGACAACTTGTTTGCCACTCGGAGTTTCGGGGTCATGGTTGTCACTTTCCTCGTCGTGCTACGGCCTGCAGAAGCTATAGAACATGCCCCTTTCGCAAAGCTCGTATCCAGCGTTTGAAAAGAAAATGCTAAGCAGTTTCCACTAATTTAGACGAAGGTGAAATCCCGCGACTTTTCAACTTCCATGAGGAAGAATCTCTGCCATGGATCTTCTCTTAATGTGAAATGGGAAAATTTGCCGTCCTCTGTGCAGTTTTGCTCGCTCTCAGGAGTTTTCATTTGTTGGCTAATCGATGGATATCTTCTGCCTAGTATGCGCGTCCCTCCACTGATCCGAACAATGGATGAAGTCAGAGAAAAGTTAGATCTTCTCAAAGCTCTGGATGACATCGAATTCGCCGTAAGGGTGCTGAAACAGGAACAGAATACCAGTGAGAATATTTTGGACACTCACTATCGTCAGCTCAAATGTGACATTCACCCGCTGGGCGAAGAGGAACCGATGTACGATGTAAGTGTTTGCGCCGTTTTTTTCTTTTTTTTTCTTTTTTCACTGCAGTGTCGCAACTTATCGGGCACTCGCGTTAGCTACTCAGTTTTTAAAATAAACTCTACCGATCTTCTATACTGTCAGTTTTTTCCAAAACTCCCTATCCAGATTGACGACTGGGGTTGTAACATACAGTTCTGTTGGTTCAATACCACATTTATTATTGTTCCTGATATCACATTTGTTCGTCCAACAAATCAGTCGTGTTTGGAACATTTGACAAACAAATGGGCTCCGTGCTCTTCGTGCTTTTATCTACCAGATACTGCGTCGTTACCTGCAAACCAACCATGGGTCTACTCACAACTGGTATACGCTGGAATTGTTGGATATATTTGAATATTCCAAACCGGAGGTGGATAATTTATTTGAAGATCATGGAAATCGGTATGTCTTATCGGCACTGTTTTAACATGCCCGTGGATTGGAAAGATTACGGTCGATTTTGGCATGTCTTTCTGCTGAATTTGTCATGACGATTTTGTTTCGAGGTCAACTATGCACTTCTCATGGTTGTTGTCGTATTGATAAACCCTGTAGCTTCAATTTATTTCTTCATCCAACTTATATAGGAGCGTAAGCTAGGGAATGGACGAGTTTTTCTCCCATATAATTGTCACAATGAAAGTTTTATGCAATGTTCATTGAACTTGCAGCCGATTCAGTTTAGATTTTGCAACCATTTTTCCTCGAGGCACCCAACAACGGTGAAATATCATAAGGTCAAAAGTTAGAAGAGCTGCAGAGAAGCAGAACCATATCAAACAAATGAACGGAACTGACTGTGTCATGTAACCATATTGCCTAAGATTTCAACTATCGCGTTGTGGAGGCCGGTCGACCACAACGCGGAGGCCTGACTCAACCTACCTGAGCCAGTCCGCTTATTCCAAGTCATAAAATGGCTACGTTGGTCAACCTTCGAACCATTGTCTTTCACAGAGGGCAACGTATACTGGGGCGGTCGACCTACAGGCATGTGTTGTTATACATGCTCCATCCACCTTAATCCATTCAAAGTCAGTGTCCCTTCTAACGTTTGCGCTCTATGATCCAGTGACCTACCACTGACCTCAGAGTTACTAACAAAATTCTCCCACCAGGTTCTAGCAATACTATAGAGAGATCGGTATTCAGCCAACGATAATCCGCACATGTCTTCAACGGTCACGTTCCACAACCTTATAACAGGACCGATCTCACCAACGCAGTGTAAACCTGACTTTTGATCCATGAGCCGATGTCACGCCAACATCAAAGGTGTCTAAAATTGGTAAATATCAAGCGAGCTTTCTGTATACGCGTAGATACTTCATTCTGTGTACGACCGCTTGAAGAAATACAATTGAGCAAATAAAGAAACTTATACACTTCAGCGAGCTTCGCTGTTCCAATGACAATGTTCCGCTTTTGGCCACTCCAGTCCGGCAAGAGTTTGCAAGTGCAGAACGCACCGCAGGGGCACCCACATTAACGTTCAGACGATTGGAAAATATTTGCGCCTTACGGGGGTCTTCACTCAGAAGCTTAACGTCACCCACCCATTTTAAATCGGACTGTTTGTTGTCTCAGCAAATACCAGTGCCACTATTACCATATAGAGATAAGTTAATTTCAAAGATTACTTTGACCACAAAGTTGAAAATGTAGAGTGTGAGTGAACAGGGATGACGGGCGCCATTTCTTATAGTGAGCTTGAGTGAATGAAAGATTTCCGTAAGTGCCAATTCGGCTTCGACTTTTCGCGTACATTTCCCCTGTTACACCTTTCAGTGAGAAGCGGTGCCAAAGGATTGGACACTTCCATATAAAGACAGTAATTGTGCGTCTACGGAAGGTACGTCTGTGTTCTAACATGTGTAGTGAGGGTGCGATTAATACAACTTCGACCAGGTGAGAAACTGGCCTGATTCTCACATGCACGCCTTTGTTGAGGGTTACAAATTGAGGGTCGACTGACTCCCGAAAACAGTTTAGGTGCGGCACTTACAAAACCTGTTCCTCCATGTTTTTGGCTGAGTTCTGTTGTTTTATTGTTAATTGGCATAATTACCGATTCACTTCTGGTTTTCCCCCAATCGATCCCAGACGTTCTATTTGCTTCTATCGGGAATCTTAGCTACTGTCCTTAAATAGGAATAATGGAACCCTATTTTGGTTGCGCTGTCTGATTGTTATTTTTTCGCAAGATTGCGAAGTGCCTCATGATTACGGGAGCAATAGATTTCTGGTCATTAAAATGCTTGTTTCAACCCCGCTCGGTGGAATTTAATCACATGAAAACGTTTTTCTTTCACAGAATGCTTTTGTGGCACGGCAGTCGGTTAACAAATTGGGTCGGCATTTTGGGACGTGGTCTGAAAGTGGCGCCACCGGAGGCTCCATCTACCGGGTACATGTTTGGAAAAGGTATCTATTTTGCCGATTCCTCATCCAAATCGGCAAACTATGTCTACCCAACTCAAAGAAAGAACATCGGCCTCGTAGCTTTATGTGAGGTGAGTAGGATCAACGGGAATTTCGTGTTCCCGTTTCCGGTTGGTTTCATATCCGTTTTAGGAAAGTCAATGGGAATGCATGTACTTATTTTCTAATTTCTGCTATTCGGTCGATAGTTGGGTGGGTATTTATTTGTTTGATCTTTGCACGATATAAAATTGCTGCAACTGTGAATGTTGTCGTTCACCAATAAGCTTTCCAGTACGAAAGCAGAGTATGAATTACGCCATAATTTTCAACCGGATAAATTCACGTACGAGACGCCCGAAGCCTCTCGGTGTGATTTTGTGACTGTTAGGAGGAACAGGAACCAACTAATCCGTGGTTGGTTTCCACACAGGCGGTTGAATTTTGCAGAAGTTGACGGCTTTAACATTTAAGTCTCACCAGTAAACAGTCGTAATATTCAGGCGCCCTAGTAAAATCAGGGAATTTTACGTGAAGCAGAATGTATGTTATGTCTACTTCTTAGGTTAATGCAAGGTAGTTTTGGTGTTTTTAAAAATAGACATTTACGGTGATTCTGTTGTCCGAACTATTGCAACAGAAATTCATCAGCGTTTTTGCAGATATCTTAGACATTCGCGGTTTTGTTTCCCAACCTCGACAACTACAGTCAACACTGGTAAATATAATGAATCAATGATAATACTGACGTATTCATATGCGTTTCATTTATACACCATAATGTTTAACTTTAGTTGCTTCTTTAGGTCAAGTTTGCTGCCTTTTGGGTACACTGTATAGGTACTGTTCATCTCTAAAGTCGACGTTGTTATGAGTTGTGCTAACTGTTCCTTGGGTTATCAGCATTCAAGACGAGAATTGTATCATCATTTAATCGGGATAATTATTTGTGATATGATATACATGAGGTTTGTGAGTTGAGGGAAACAGGTTCTCGTTGAGTTGTCGTTCCGGTCACATATCGGCGCACCAGTTCCAGTGGACTTCAGTTCCCGTTGCAAAACTAAAATATGGTCTGACCACATCGCATGGGTAAGAACAGTGCGATGTTCCGGTGTTCATTCCCAGGTGTCTTTCTGTTGTGCTGTGTACCTCAGGTTGGGGGTATGAGGTTGCACCGTTTTCGTAAAAAAATCGTGCATTTTCATAACTCGGTGAACCCTCTGACCCATTCGTTGGACACCCTTCCACGTGTGAAATGTTTTGTGTACGTTGTCTGATTCGTTCCGTTTCAGCGTTTTCGCTCATCAACTGAATGGAATTCGCGTAATTTTGCTTGATTGCATTTGTACTTTCCGTAGGGTTGTCACTCACTGCAGTAAGGAAAAGCATTTTGTATAAATTATTGATATGCAATCAGTCTACCGCAGTACCTGCTTGTTGTTCACAAAAGTAGTCGGAAAATATCGAGAATTTATCATCTTAAAATTGGAGGACAGCGCCGTTTATACAATCATGCCAGCTACGCACTGTCTCTCTGTATCACAGTATCAGATCACTTTCTGTCGGTCATATCTATAGTACTTTTTTCTCCGATTCTCTGGTTAAAAATGCGACGCTATCGAATGTTTTCAGAGGGGTCGCTGCTGGTTTAAAGCTTCCTAATAGAAAGCATTGACATGACATTTCTTGGATTCAGATTCCGAATATCCATGCTCCAACTTGATGGCGATGGTCGTCTGATCATCACCTGAGGGGTCTCATATAAAACTGGGTGAAGTATGGGGTTTCGCGAAGCAATTGTGCTCTAATTTGTGCCATTTTGCCTCTGCGTATCACTTTCTCGTTCACAAGTGAAGCAGGAACAAACGTTGCTTTGTTTCCATTCCTAATGTTTTTTTCTGTTCTACTAATCAGTGTTATCATACCTCGCTCCCAGTGTTCGCTTGCAGACATCCTTGTGTGCTTCTTAAACTTTACGATTGTCGTTAGTTTTTAGGTGACTTCCGTAGTCGTCTCTTGTTTCCTTATATTCAAATTGATTGTTTTATATTGTGGTCCCAACGTAATAAACCATTTAGAATATACCATATAAATCGTGTAAATCAAAGTTCTGACTTCTCACTGGATATGAAATGGCTTTCGCTCGCGGTGTCCCATCCCAAATCGGAGGTATATCCGAAAAGAACCAACGTCTTCTGTTCTGCAGATTCGAAGTCAAACCAATTTTCCCTTCGATTCTTTTCACGGATATCGAATTCCTTCGTTGGTTCACCTTCCACACAATCACAGGTGCTATCCACGTGACTGTCACGCATGAAATTCAGGTCTAACAAGTTGCCGGTCCATTTTTGTTGTGCTGTTCCATCCATACAGCCGTTAAATGACTGTTCCAAATGTTTATGTTCCCGTAATCCGGTGGACTCGGGACACAGGTTTGTCGTTCTTCCCAGTATCCGATTCATGGCCCGTATATACTGGATGGCTAGACGGAGTGTGGCTATCTTGCTTAACCGTTGGTACTCGGTCATGTGCCCTCGTGGCACCACTCGGCGAAGGTTGTCGAATGCTTGGTTGACCTGCGTTGAATAGGAAGAAACAATTTCGTTAATACTTGCACTAGGTTTGGAAACGTTAACAAGTCTCTCAAGCTAATTTAGCCAAATAAGAATTGAGGAATAAGCGTCGTGTGGTTTCCCAGCTCTGCCGAAAGCTGAGTAGATTTATGCATCTGGTTAGGTAATTGCCCTCGTCAAAACTAGATTAAACTGAGTATAAAAGACACTAGGCATTTAGTTGCTGCTTTTTCTCACTTCAGTTTTACACAATGATCTCTTGCGATATGGTACGTCAACTCCATGGTTATGACAGACCATTGCTGACGACGTGTGGCAGTGGGAGGCCAATTCGACGCTCATCATGAGCTATTCGTTTTTCAAACCCCGAGCTACGTAAACCGACCAAAGGCTCAGAAGGTCTACGTCCTTCCTGTGGTATTGGTCCGCGAGTTGGATTACCCACTTAGGGGTCAACGCCAATCATTGCAAGGGGCAGGACAGTGTTCGCTTGGCTGGCTTCGACTTGGGTTTATGTAGGATATGGACAAACGAATGCAATCGTTAACGTTGAGGGTGGGCGAATAGTTTCTCAGCTTCAGAGCACTGTCTCCTTACTTCTTGGCCAGAACCTTGTTGTGCCAGTTGATTTTGAAAATTTACCGCAGCTGTCAGCGATAGAAAATTTCCAGCCTCCTGGTGTCCTCAATTCGCGGTCGTCTGGTTTCCCGTCCATTGATTATTACGAGGTTGCTAGCAGCACCATGACACACGAATTGTCTCAGATCGAGCTTCTGAAACTTTAGAAATAAAGGTATGCTGGGTCTCCGAAAGGCGCACACGAGAACCAACTTCTGTAATCCCTCCTGGAAGCCCAGATATAACCCCTTTCTTCCGCTTTCCTCTTCGCATGTCAGGTGACCATAGGAGCAGCTGTATACACGTAATACACTTTAGGTTGAAAAAAATGGTTGGGACTAAAAGAAATTCAGACGAATGAAGACCATTCTTGCATGCCATGAATTGTGATCTCCTTGTATCAATTCTCTCACAGCGAGACTGCTTAAGCGCATACCCGTCCCACTGAACTGTACATGATCGCTTATCCCAGTCCGAAGATTCAGCCATACCTGAAACGTCAGTGGATGGAAGCCTGATGAAGCAGCTGGTAATCCTGTTTGGGGTCGATTCGAGATGACAGCTCGGTCGGTAAACTCGGTGTCACTATAATTAACCCAATGAAATGGGCATCCTCTCATTAACTCACCGCTGCCTTGAGTAAATGGTCTTGTTAGAATCAAAGGCTTTGGTTGGGAACCCTAATCGTCCTCCTTGTTAGTGGCTGGGTTCTCTAGTGATACCTCTACTGTTTTAAATAAATTACGAAAATAAACACATTTTATAATAGATCGTTTGTCGCACAGCTTAATCAGGACTTCGCTCCCCATTACATCAGGCGGGGGGCGTAGTGATAAGTATGCTACTGCTCGAAGTCAAAAGCTCCGGTTGGAGTTCCCAAAGAAAAACATCTTTTGTATGGGCAGCCGTGAAGGGTCACTCCTTCTGATGCCTCCAGCATCCTTTCAGTGTAGAACGCCACAGAACGGGGTACTAATTTGTGATTCACCCTGGCTGGGAATGAAACTGTTGCCGTACGTGAGGATAGAAGAAAGATGTTTCTCAAATACGAAACTAATTGCGAAGTGAGGGAAGGTCTTGGAGAAGGCTGAGTGCAGTCAGCGATTGGTGTATATAGCTCACAGATACTTCTGAGTAGTGTATGGGATTGATGTTTCGATGCTTGGCTGGCATTCCTTCGAAATCCACTCTTCACACACAAAGCTGAAATCATCCAAACAACCTTGCACCCGCGAAGCACCAAGCTCAAGTTTCGCTCTCATTAGAGCTCATTAGTAGTGAATATCCTCTAATCGCCCCCAGGGTTTGAACCAAGGCTTTTCGACTGTAATGCGTGTATGTTTTCACTGCACCACCAGCTCCTGTCCAGGCAAGTCAGAATTACCAAGTTAACTTTGTTCAGATGCCAACATGGCCTGACCGACTGGAAGAGAAACACCGTGCATGTCCCGTTAGCTCCCACCAAGTCAAATCTGATGGGTGTTTGACAGTGGAATCTCAGAAAGCCCAGCACATGCACCAATGTTTTTGAACAGTGTGCATGTGCTAATCCAGCTTCGATATGCAGGCGATAGAGCAGCTCACGCAATGTTTGTCTTCGAAGTCGACCATAGGTCCACATTAGTTTGAAACAACAGTCACGAGCAATCAAATGCAGTGAAAAATCCTGGTGCATTTGTTTTACTTTTATCTTACTATAAATAAATGCAATTTCCCGTGTGCATCCACGGTGGAAATCATGCTTGCCGCTCGGACGTTGTGCGACACAATTTCTATCTAATTTTTACTTTTCAGAATGAAATGAGCCTATGATTTCCAACTCTCCAGGCGCAGCACACGACCGTTGTAAATTTTTCAAAACTTTTCTAATACTTTGTTTTCCTTCGCTTAACAAATGGCGTTACCTTTCGACCTCTCGTCTTGAGTAGATGTCTTTTTCAATTCCATTGTTTGACTGGAAATTTTCTGGAACTAGGAATTTGGTCAGTAGTTGTTGCTGACCTTTTTATTAAACTGGGGTCATATAACAAGAGGAGAAAACTCAGTTGACATCTTTTTGTTTACTTCTCCAGTGAGGAGAATTTACCGTACACAATCAAGGAGTAATTGCCAAATGGATCATACTGGTAGTTATGCTCATCAAGGCAGGATGAGGGTTTTCCGGGAACGTTTTAATTCAGGACTGAGAATGGCGTCTCAATATTTGTCGATAAACAAAGCAATCAGTTCGTGCTGTGGCTGATACCCTCATCCGAGTCCGTAGAAAATAAATATGAAAACAGATCTGACGGTTCACTCTCACAAAGGCGTTTCTGTTATCCTGGTATTACGTCCCGTAAACTCACTCATCCTTATCCGTTCCTTCCGCGTTTCTTATCTCCCAAGCGAAATCATGGTTAGGCTGGTCGAACGTTTATTTTGACCCCTTTATCAGCGTACCGTCATGGCGGAATACCTTGCGACCACGGGGTTTTGTTGTGAATTTTTCTAACCAACTCATCCATGTTTACTAACTAGTGTTTGCACCCACGATACCAAAAGCATTCCTATTCGAACAAATGTTTGCTTAAAAGGTGCTAACGATGTCTGAACTACTGTATTTGCCTTCCCCAACTGAACTCTTTTAGTTATCCCATCCTTTTCCTAGGAACAGTTTCTTCTAACACTTCTTGGTTGTTCCTTCAACTGCCATGCAGAGTATCTGATTGGTTATTAGTTTGACTAGCGCTATAGAAGTAAGAATATGAGTTTTATTCAGCCATATATGATGACGGCTTAAAGTCTTACTGGTCAGATGTGTAATCACGAGGCCTCTGGAAAATTCAACGGTTCGTTGAACGGAGATTTTGAACAATTGCTCCGAATTCGATTAACAGAGTCTCTTGGGTTTCGCTAACACTTAAGCTCTCTTTTTCTCCTACCCTAGGGTTTTTCATCTTCACATTAGTTTCTACCCTATTTTCTTTCAACCGAACCACTTGAGATCACCGGAAGCTCACAAAAATGCCGATATATCAAAAACTCACTTTCTTAATAATCATGCACACCGTTTTTAAGTGGATGTATCTTGGATAATACTACCCAAAGTTTGCATAATCTCATCAATTCTACTCGTCAGACTATAACTGATGAGTATCATCCCTGTTGTGAAACTTTTCTCGGTTGGTTCATTAACGAGTTTCGTGCAATCTGGTTAGAAGTGCCGAGTACCCGTTTCCTAGAATGAATGCATCACAGGAGGAGCCTCCAAATGTCACAGTATGATTAGGGGTGAGCGGCCCTGATTCTTAGATGGCTGCTGGTTCTGTACGACTGTGTAGATGACCCCGGAAAACCGTACGTCTCGCAAACCCTCTACGGAGGAAATCTTACCCGTTTTATTTTCTTGACGAAGGTGTACATCAAAGCGTGAGTGCAAAGGCGAATTTCATTGAGTTCATTTATAGTCGGTCGAGTTGGAATTGCTAAACTCTGATTCAAAACCAATCGCGAGCGGGTACAAAGCACAGGGTCTTGTGTTCAGCGACCTCTGTGGCGGTGCTGGGCTGATCACCCGCGATGTCTAGTCTCATCCGAACGGAGTACGAACCGGGCTATCAGCTACCGGCTCCCGTTGGGTCGCGAAGACGTCAGGTTGTTCTGCAGTCTTGCAAGTCAGACCCTTTGGTCACATGCCCGGAGTGGATCGTCTTAGTTGACTTCTTACCTCGGTTTGGTCAATCGCACAGTATAAAGCCCACTAATGAACCATGGATTACGAAAGACAACCAATGGCTTCAGGTGAAAATCAGAACCAAGGCGTGTGTTGAACTGTACGGATCTTACCCCTCTTTCCGTCTCGTTATTCTCTTTCGCTAAAAGTCCAAGTGTCTGAACAGTATTCAACTTTGTGATATCAAGCTCAAATCAATAACCAATTGGTAAACACTGTCTTTGAGACTTACTTGGGCCATTCTTTGTCGTTCACGCATTGTTGCCCGTGGTCGACGGGGTTTGGTTCTGCTGGCAGAAACCATTCGATTGACACCGGTCCTACTTTTAATCTGCTCATAGTTTTCCGCTTGTTCACTTTCCTCTAACCTCCCAACGTGCATTTGGATGACACTAAAATCTTTGCACGTACTTCACCGCCTCTTTATATAAATCTGAACTTAATACTTCCATTCTGCAAACCATCTGTTTGGACGAGTAGAAAAAGAAAAACGAAAGCTTCTTCCACCTCCCAATCTTCGCACCT
This sequence comes from Fasciolopsis buskii, assembly GCA_008360955.1. Classification (NCBI taxonomy): domain Eukaryota; kingdom Metazoa; phylum Platyhelminthes; class Trematoda; order Plagiorchiida; family Fasciolidae; genus Fasciolopsis; species Fasciolopsis buskii. The sequence continues at coordinate 40,795 of LUCM01009069.1, forward strand.
CATACCGTAGAAACAATTTCTACTTGGTTATTATCTTTTCCCGAGGGGTTATGCATTTAAACTGTCCACTCGCCTTGGCAGCTGGTTTCCCACGTTTCCCTAGTTGATCCATTCTTACCTAGGGAAGTCCCGACAGATTTCGGCCTGTTTCGTAATCAACCATCTATCGCAAACCCAGTTGCAGACGTCACTCCAGGTATTTCCATCCATCTCTGCACCCACCCTACCAAGATTGCTGTATGCGCAGGGACACGGCATGTAATCTGGAAGATGACTGCAACTGACCCAGCCATCGTGTTTGTGCATGTGTGTGTGTGTGTGTGTGCGCGCGCGCGGGCGTGTGACTATGGGTGGATGGTCTGGTGGGAAGGTGATTGGAGTATTGTGACTGAATGGACATTGAATCATGTCCTTTTAACCTCTTACTTCAACGCTGTTACCTGTTGAAATGTCGAATAACGGTTGGAGTAGAGATACTTATCAATTATTGAACACTACATCTTTACTTAGACCATAGCAGTGGAATGCTTTAATGTTTTTTACCTTTTGAATAAATGGAACGGTTCAGCCTATCCTTCTATGGCTGGTCGCATACGACTCGTTATTTTTATTTTCAAGTGTTTTTGCTATCTCTTTTCTCTAATGGAGCTTTTTTCTGTTCAGATGGATACGCTTTATTTCAGTATGAGTCCTGGAAGATGCTTCCAAAAAATGTCCTTAGTAATTCATAGACCTCCGTTTTGGTTGTAAAGAGTTTTTCCAGAGGTTTTCGCTACTCGGCACGATAAATCTGTCATAGCCGGCTATTAGATTTCTTGCCACGGGAGAAATCATAACGAAGAAATGGAATTTCAAGATACCTCACACGCGTAATTTAACTGCTAACGTTTCAAATCTGAGCCAAAAACCATCTTTACTGACATGTCGGCACTAATTTCCTCTGGTTTGGTTGATACCTTGCATCCCATTACAGTAATGATGTAACAAGTCAGAAGAGCCATATGGAAGAAGAATCATTTCGAATGCTTGAATGTTGCAAACTGAGACACCTGACCATTTCGTGTTGGACTTCCAGCGGATCACAACCCAATAGTTTAATTCAACCTACTCGGGACAATCCACTAGTTCAGTCCAACTCAATTTTAAACTGGTTTTCTTAATTTTTCGCCACGATCGTGGCGGATTTCGAACCATCTTCCAACCATTATCTGTATCGACGAACAGCGTATACCGAAGAAGGTCGATCTGGAGACATGTGTAACACATCCTAACCACCTTAACCTATTTAACTTTTGTATTTCTAAAGATCGAACTCTAGGACCCAATACATTGGGCCTAACTCAACGTTGCTAACGTATTTCTTCCGCCCTTTTCGCTGTTCGAACAACGGCGGTCTTCGCATTATCTCTATTCTCAACGACTGCGTTTCTAAGATTTATTTTAGGAGAGGTCTTACTGTTGCAGTGTACACACGATTTTTGATTGATAATCTGCACTTGACGAATTGAGTCATTGATCAAAATCAGTACGTGCATTCTTCTCAGGAAGTTGTAATCAGTTTCTGATGTGGATCGACCCGGACTAAAAGTTGGCTTTACACCGTAATTCTGATGATAACTATAGTGTGTTTGTATGTGGTTGATAAGCTTCCATCAACGCATGGCGTCTCGGTGTTTTTATCTTATTATTGTTTGTTTATAGATCAGCCAAGTTTTTGATGTCGAGTGCTTTCCCCCTTATTACTCCGCGTAGTTCCATTTGGTTTTCTAAATCTATTGCCCATCTTCAAGCAGAACTTATTTCCGATTCTCACTCAGTTTCCTTTGGCGTACTCGAGCGTTCCTGAATTTTTTAGTCCTTCTTATTCGTTCTTTTTTAACTTTCACAGGTTTCACTAGGAAATTCCCGGGAGCTAACTGAGGCTTGCTATACCGCTGATAAACTACCCAGTGGAATGCACAGTGTGAAAGGTGTGGGTCGCATGGAGCCCGATTCATCAACTTGGCATCGAACGTAAGTTCAACAACGCAAAGTGATCTTTTCATTCTGCAAAACTGGCTAATGCGGACATTATTTTCTTTCTGACTCCGCAGATCAGCATTGTTTCCACTTCTGAGGGGCAGTTAATATTGAATGAGCGTGTCGTATCAATGGACGTGAATAAAATATTTGTGGTTAATTTCCTGCATTGCCAGTTAATCACCTCTGGATACTGTGACAATCCTAGAGAGTGGAGACGTCAGTGATAGTATATTCGCCTTTATATTAACATAACAGTCATTGAATTGCATTGGGACTAAGTTCCATCTGATTGTTAACAGCATACGATGTCTACACTTGTGCCGAAATAACCATTTACAGTATGCATCTATGAATTTTCTGTCAATGAAGCACTGAAAATGGAGATGGTTTTTAAGTCATGTAAGGAATTGAGGATACTTGATCCGAAAGCACCATATGATGCCCGTTTTTCAACATAAATAGTCTTCTTTGCTAAGGCATCCTTTGGCCGTCCCGTCGATTCATGACAAATAATGCAGCTCCAATACGACTTTAAATCCTTATGTTGTCACAGCTGTTTGTTCGGTGCACATCGTGAACTAACTTACCGCGAATAGATATGTGTATCAGTGACAATTTACTCGGCGATGCCAGTCCTGGCTAGATTTCTTTGTTATGCGGACCGTTCTGGGCCAAGCAGAAGAATGCCATATGCCCGCAGCATTCATTTTTCATTTTTTGTCCGAGCTGTGTTCTTCGCTTTGACTGAATCCAAATCGTCTCACGCAACTGGTTACTGTTGTCTGATTTAAAAGTGGCATCAATCGTCCCCCATATCGCCGTACCATTGACTGGCCACTTTAGGGTCACTGTACTTACGGATAATACTATTAAGGGTTAATCTTTCTACAAATTTCTGTCACCCTTCAGAGACGATCAAATGGTCATTCCAATTGGAAAACTGATCAATATTCCTGGCCGTGATCACCACTCGCATGCACTCCAGTTCAACGAATACATTGTATACAACCCACACCAAGTCAGACTGCGCTACGTGATGAAAGTGAAATTTAATTTTACTTGATAATTTACAAAAAAACGTTCTACTCCGCTCTCCACTGAGCAACTTCGGTCATTTTGTCTGTTGGTTTTTACTCCTCCCCAAAATGGGGATCTAATTGTTCCCAATTCAAACAGATTCAGAGATAAGCTATCGTCTTAATTCGTGTAATATTGTTTATCATTTGGCAGTTTTTGTCGTTTTTATATGCAGTGTTCATGGGTATTTTACCACACTAATAAATACACACTCATATTAACACCAAGTCGTCTATTTTCTTGTGTATTTAGTGCATTTTGTCACCGTGTCTTAAGTGGTTTGGGGAAATTTCCAGTTATCCTTAATCTAGATATTTCATTTTCATGCGTAAATTGGAATTCCTGATCTATTCACATGTGGCGTCTTAATGATATCAACTCCAGTCAAATTTAACGAACCGACTAACCATCCTGGTTTCTTTTCACATTGGATGGTACTGTCTTTTATCCAGCTCAGTCTTCCGGGGATTCTTATCCAATCTAAAAGGTTGTTGAACTACAGCGGATCTCTCACGCGCGCAGCGCATTTAAGTGTTTTCGGAGGTTTTGTCAAGGGGAGAATGAATGTGGACAAAAAAATTGCATCCGCCGCCAACCAGCGAAATTATTACCAGTCATAAGTTTGACCGGTGTGAAGTGGACTCTAAGTTAATAATACTGCACACTGACAGGTCGATCGGTTACCATAAAGGAATCAGGGTGTAAGCATTAGGAATGGAAGACGAACATTGATCCAATTTTCTTTGATTCATCAGGTTAACTTTGTCTCGCGTAACCACAGTGTTATCCGTTGGACGAATTTCGTTGGTGTACTTTGAATCGAAGTCCGCTTTCTACATCGGTTGAATTTAGTTCATTGCGAATGGAACGACTTTTGTTTGCCAGGTGTTGTATAAATACTTAAAATGGGATAGAAGTACTTTTGCTAATTGCGTTCTATTGACGAATAACTTTATTGTTTGCTCAGCTTTTCGGGTTTAAATGGGACCGGAAGTATTGGCCGAACTGTACGTCGAAGATGCCGTTCAGTGGCTTCATGTGAAACCGTCTAACCACGCTGACTTGTTCGCTTTAAGCTCTTCTGATCTGCTTGTTCTTATTTACCTACTGGGTCCCAACAAGATTTCACGTTCCCTCGCAGTGTTGTTAGGATGCAAGTTCAGTTTTCGGTTCACTCAGTCCACAAAGTATCGAATCAATCCGATCAAAGAATGCTACGTAACGCGTGTAGCAGCTCCACTCTACTTTTCTTTGCTAAGGGCACTGACAGTTTAGTTTTACTGCAATCCGAAACAGCCAGAGATAACTGTGATTGAATTTGTGGCTCTGGCCTGGTTTCGAAATCGGTGATAATCAGATTCTCAAAGTCTTGGGATCCAAACGTGAATAACGCATGTTCGAGTCTTTTCACTACCGGTCTGTTCTCCATTGAAAAACTTGCAACTGATCACAACTTCCTTCTTCCGAATAATTTATTTTTTCATATAATGAGTGAACTAAGTAAGAGAATCAATTGGTTGGGGAAAGAAATGTTCATGCGGAATTGAGAGAATTGTTTGTTTCTCATAGCAGGACCTCGTTGGTTCTCTTTTTCCAGTTGGAATGGCTTTATGTATTTATTGCTTTTACCGGTTTGCTTTCGTGAATTCTCGATACTTCGTACGACGAAAGTGATCCCCTTCTAGATCAAATTGTAGCCTAGCAACTGTCCATCGGTCTTAGATTTGAAATGTTCTAAGCATATGGAAATTTACCGTAGCAGTACTGGAGACAAGATTTTTGTCCTAAAACATCTGTTCGTGCCCAAACCAATTCCCGTGGGTGGTATTCACCTCTGTACCATGAGCCTCTTGACCACTCGAATCCCGTACCCTGCTTCATTTTCTCTGTCTCCCATGATTGTGGTCTACCCACATCGAAGTGCCCATGAGTGGAGGGAAACGCACAACGTGACTTTCGAACCAACGAACATCGTCCCCTCTCGGAATTCACGCTCTCTTCACCTCAATTGTCACTTTCGTTTCTTCGAGGCACGTAGTGTGTGACCCTTCTCCATCCACTTAAAATAACATGCTACCTGTACAACCACTGTGACCACTTGCCATGACACCACCGTCGTTAAGGGGAAAATGCCATCCATTAAGTAAGCTTTTTAATTGTTACTGACCCACTCAGTCTTCAACATTTTGTTTCAGTTTGCTTAGTTCTCTTTTGTTTGTTAATGTATTAGTGGGGTTGCCAATGCGAAGGGCGAGAAGAGTATTGGACAAACCGAAGCGCACGTGTCCGTCCTGGCATTGATCTTGCTCTGGTCTGCACTAGGCTCCAGGCAGAAAATACGTCGGCAACAACGCAGTTTGGCGAGCGGGCTCGTTTTCAGTTGTCCGTGCTCATAATTTAAGGCGATTAACTGTAGTATCGCGATTGGGTTTTAACACGTACATTCGTCTCCGAACTTGTGTGTTTGTGCTGACGGTATTGATGAAATTGGTCATTTGTTCAATTAGTTTCTTGATTCTGAGTATTTTTCTTCGGAGATAGTGGAGCGAAGCTTCGCAAATGAGTACACAGGGTTTCTACGATGTCCAGAGCTCTAAGGTTGGCAGTTCTTTATTATCTAATCACCGCTTAACAGATGCGGCGGAAATATGTCTCCAGTAAACGAGATTGAATATGAATGACGTCCATCTGAGAGCAGTATTCCACAACGGATTTCATTAGAAAAGTCGTATAGTAATTCCTAAGTCACTATGCTAACTGAGTACTGACAAACAGTAGTCGGTATTTAATTGAGCAAGAATTGCTTTCATATGATATAGAATCCATCCAACTATGGGAAATCTTTGACCTCGAGAGGATTCAAACCCACACGTGGACGCAACCCACAATTGGGGCGAGTAAACATTGATTCTTAAGTGAATTGTCCGTACGCCGTGACCTCGTAGCTCAGCTTGTAGAGCGAGCTGTACAGATGCGTGGGTTCGAATCTCGCCCAGGTCAAGGACTTTCCACAGTTTGATCAATTTTACATTGATCGAAATCTGCCAACCAAATTTCGTGATAATCTAATTTAGTTACCGTCAAAAGTTGCCTCTAATATACGAGTATGCACTTCTGACTTTTGACCGCCATTTAAATTGGTGAGATCACTTCGGTTCCGGTTCAAGATATTCCAAATGTGCACGAGATTTTTGCTATATACGTCTGTTAAAGTACCGTTTCGTCTTCCATAGACGACCCCAGCTATAATTCCAGTGGTCGGGCCAATCTCGATTGAACGTATTTTACTAATAAAATAAACGACATTCATTCTTTTTCCAGATTACTTAAAATTTAGCTCACAGTAAGCACTGTCAACTTACTAAAGCCTCTTTCACTTGATTTAGGGATCCATTTTCAGTGTCCGGTATACGGTTGGAGTCGAACTGTTAATCATGGTTGCCTATTACATCTTGGATGTAACACGACCAACACAGCTTAAAGTCATACATGCCAGCCTGATTTTACCTTTCTATGACGGCGTTCCATTGTTTCCCATCCGTCTCGTTCTTTTGTCTGGTTGTTTTCACTTCAAATTTGGTTTAGTTGTCTTTATCTCGTTATCGCTGGAGTTTTTAGTACTATTTCCTCTTAACGCTTCGCGACGTTTTTGCATCCAATTCAGTCAGTCCGCGAATGGCGTGCTTATGCGGTCTGTGGGATTGTTGCGTCAGGCGATCGCAACTCATCACTTTAACGATCGCGAACTCCACACGTTGGCCAGTCGCTCTGTTTGACTCCCTGAGTGGTTAGTCCAGTGCACCGCATCCAATGCGTAGCATTGCTTAAGTTTGTACGGTCTAAAGCGGTGCAGAACTTTTGTCGCATTGAAATTCCTACTGCGTTGATATTCTGTTGTTTGAATAAGGGCCAATGGAACGAAAGTTCACGATTCACCGTTCCATTCGGTTAATGTTCAGAGTCTCCGTGGTAGGGGCAATGGTACGCATTATTTTCGAAGTAGATCAAAAACTGTGGGTGGCAGATAGGACATTTTGTCGTGGGTTTACCGTTGGTTTACCTTTAAATAGTCGTCGATTGAATCAAGTATTGTGCACTGCCTTATTGAATTTTAAAAGGCCAAAAGTAGTTGTAAAGTCTTGTTGACTGTTGTATCTGTAGTTTTACCTATTAGCCTGAATGCGCTTATAGTGAAGCACTTTTCACGAGAGCGGATTGTACCTTATGACCAACTGAGTATCGAGTTAACTGCCAAAAATTTTATACTGGCTTACATCACCGTAGGTCGCAAAAGAATCTTTACAGTTTCTTGGGTTTCCGGACGACTTGCAAGCAGTCTTTCAATTGCATCGCAAATAATATAGTGGTGGACAAGTTGGTTTTCGACAAACTGATCTCCTGGTTAATATAAACTTCCTTACATGTCTTATATTGTCGTAATTTTTCGACGCAGTGCCGTATCCGAATAAAACGTGGGCATTCCAAGTGGTGTTTTTGCAGCAGTTAGGGAAAAGGAACGCAGATTAACAACTGTTTGTGATAGGGCAAAATTTGCAGTTATGGTAACCTGGGCGTTTTCAAGTCTACAGACGTCGATCCCTTAGTTAAATAAATTTCCGACTGCAGCCGATCGTGAGTTTATCCTCCTATTCGATTGCTAAAACACGGTGCCTGAACAGGCACGAATCTCATTGCCAATTTTATTAGCGTTCAGATCAGTGGTTTTAAGAGGTTTCCGCTTACACTAAGACTGTAGTAGAAAAGTTTTCACAAAATCAGGCAATTTTTGGTAGATAAAATTCTCCGTTATTTCCGAGCTGAATCGTTAGAACGTATTTGTCCTAGGTGCAAATGTAATTTATCATAAAGCAACGAGAAACTGAAGTGCAGTCGAAGCAGATAACAATGAATTCGTTTTTGTGACAATCATTTTTCCGATGGCTATTCTTAATGGTATCTTATATCCTGGGTAAACCAAATTTAACATGGTAACGGAATAGCAACGAGAGTGTAGCGAAGGATATAGCCCTACAATTATTTCTTCTGGTGCCAGTTCAGCTCAGGTGAATTCTCGAGTGAAATGCAGTTTCATGGAACATTTAAATGCGGTTTGACGACGAGAGCTATGGATCGATTTTCGCATCGACCATGGAAACTGTCAACATTATTTCATTTGTGAACCAACAAGAATAAAGTGAACCTTTCCAACGGTGAGTAATGCGAAATTTCAATCAAGATTATTTCGATCCAATTCTTTCGGGATCCCTATAGTTTTGCTTAGTTTGCGGTCTGTTATTGCTTGTTTTTCTCTTGTAGCTTCTGGCCTGATTCATCACATTCAAACTACTACTACTATTGCCACTATTACTATTCCCACTAGTGTTGGTGCTGCGGATGCTGAAGCTGTTGCTTTTGCAACTACTGTTATTGTTGTCATTACTGAAGCTGCTAACAATACTACTGATGTTGTATTGTATGGGCTTTTATGTATTAAAAAGTAGCATTTCAGTCAAAAACAACGATGAGAAAACAGTTCTGCTCATCACCTTGTAATACGGAAGAAAAAACTGGAGAAATCTAATCAGGTTGGTGTTTTGAGCATTTAGCAGAAGTCATTCAGGAAGTCGGCTGAAACGCGATTTCGATTTTCCAATATGATTGTTAAATGAGGCACAGTGGGAGTCCCTTTACATATTGATTCGGAAAGGTATGGAACGAAAAGCAGATGGTGTTAAACTATTTGGACGTCACTTCGACAGATCATTGTGCAGAGGATGTTTGGGATGTGAAAATATTTTGTGGACAAATTTCTCGCATGTGAGTCAGTGTTGTTCGCATATTTCCTTGGACAGTTCCTCTAGTGATGTGAAAGGCGCAGCTACCGGTTTGAGGTACGCGGCGGAGGATTCCAAAGTCTTTCTTAAGTAAACTTTTGAAAGCAAAAAAACACGGCGGATGAACAGAGTAACATTGGTGTGCTTCGTTCCATCTTGTTGCCTCGAAGTCCTGTGATTTGAAATGACAACCTCCAAAGATTCTTTGGACCGGTGGGAATGTGAGGATTCCACTTCAGCTTTTTATCAATAATAACCGCTGGATATTTCCCACATTCATGGCCGGTAAGTACATCTCAGATGGACAGGCAGGCTTTGCGAGAGCGAATGGACACCTTAAACATTTGGCTGTGTTAAGCTTTGAACTAGGTTGTACACACAGAAATCGTCGATAGAATGCAAAATTTTGGAAACCGTTGAAAATCGTCGTTGCCAGATATAGCTTTAGGAAGTGCAATATCATCGAGAGATTTAAACAGCTGATAGGAAGAACTAGTTGATAAGTTACCGGCATATTTAGAGAAATGATATGAGACAGAGCGACACTCTGAAGCAGAACTGACTTGTTAACCAATGATTTTGGCTTTTACCACTTGTCTATAACGTACCTGGATATGCTGGCTATTCAGTCGTCTTTAATGCGGAAAACACCTCAATTAGCCTCCAAAGGTGTCACCAAACAACATTTTTCAACCAAGACGATGAACGCTCACTACGACCTTGCTCACGCTAGGTCTGAATCGGGGCCAGGAACCAATTACCTGCTCGCTCGATACAAATCAGCCTAAACTTATTTCTATACCAGTTGGGAATTTGAGCAAGTACAGTGAACCAAGGGTACCTAGGACTTTCTATCTGCTCATTCTATTCTCAAAACCCAACCGGATCAATTTTCAAATCAAACGTTTTATTCCATTTCTGTCTAGCCTCACTCTACCCACAGGGTCCCAGAGACTCCGATCCGTAAAGCACCCAGGCCGGAGAAGTAGCAAACGCCCGAATCGTTTGTGTGGGTTTTGATTTCAGAGCAGCCTAAAGCTTACGCAGACATGTGCGACCATACGCTGGTAGACCCACCTCCGTCTCTTCACACGAATCCTAACAAATGCATTTCTACTCCTTCTATTCACTCCGACTACATGAACACAGCAACAGTTCGAAAAAATTCCCTAATTTACGTCACTGTTTTCCGTCTGCACTATCCACGTATGGATAATCATTGCACACATTATACGTTTATCCCATTTTAAAATGGACTGATGATACAGTAGGTGTTTATTCATCCCTCCTGTGACGCATTATATCAAATCCATGGACTGACCTAAAACGGAACCTTTATTTAGAACTAGTTTTCATCTTGCAATTGATTCACCATGGCTTTGTTTTCCTGTGCTCGTTGTTCACTTCAACAATCAGTGTCCTATTCAATAGTCTGAGTTCAGTTCTTTGAAAATTTGATAGGTGACCCAACCAATACGTTCCAAGTTTCTTTCCACTGGTGTCAACAGACACATATGGGCATCACACTCCTATTTGCTTGGACAAAATTTGCAGGGAAATTCAGAGAACGTGAATTGACCAATTAGCACATTAAACTGCACACGGCTGTATGAGCTCACGCACCTATTAGTTCAGGCGTGTTGTCTGCATGCTCACACATGCATGCTTGCGCGTAGGTGTGCGCGAGTGTTTTGCTGCGGGCCTGCCGGTTAAAGCTTCGGAAATAAGGATCACTTCTTGAGACCGCCAATTGTTCGACACAGACGAAATAGTGGTAGACGAATGAATTTGTGATCACATGCTCTTCGAGTGTCGATTTCAAGGCAGAGGCGCAGGTCCTCATGTGAAGTCATATCTGTCGAGCAGAGAATGGCGAATCAGTGAAAAACACCGCCTCGAATGATTTGTCTTTCATTCAACTTACCGTTCAAATGAATCCATCTGTCTTGGGATTACTATTATGTCTCACCTGGTCCGGATTAGCAATCGGTAAGTGGTGCGATGCTTTTTCACTTCACAGTCTTGCGTGAAAGCCACCAACTTTTGCAGTTTGGGAAGAAGTTACCAGTCACCAGTTAACAACAAGGGAAGTTTTTATCCGCAATTTTACTATAACGCGGTTATTCGAAATAATGATCAACTTGGAATAACATTGAACAAGGTGACTTAATAGTTTTTTATTCGCAAAGGTTCCGAGGGATCGACGTTCTTCTCTCTCGTTCTCTCTTATCCTCAAAGTATCCATTAAATAACCATCTTAATTCATGTGTCATATGGTAGACGAATTTGATAGAAAAACACTTCGGTCAAAATTCGGTAAAGCCGAGTTGTGAATTCGGTTCGTTCTAGTGTATAAACGAATCTGGTGCAACGAAAAATGCAATTTTGAAATCGGATATTATGTGAAAACGTTTGGCAAGTCCGCTGTCGAACGATATTCAAATTCATGTAAGCTGGACCATGTGATAGGTAGCTTGAATCACGCAAGTTAGTCATGTGCCGCTCGTTTCATTTGCTCGAATACACCAGCCCTGTTTTATGAAATCAAAATGAACGAAGAAAGTAAAGGAGATTCGCCGATGGCAACAAAGATGCTCCAAAGCGATCAGGTCGGTGTCCATTGCAAAAAGTCAACTTGTGTTCTGATGAGCTCAGTCCTACAGCTGTTGCGCCTACTATTCCAATGAATGCATTAATCGTACCGTAACTGGTTTTCTGAATCCAATTTCCGTAAAGTATCAACGTAACAAACACAAGTACCTATTGTTGTGAACACAATATAGCAAACTGCCATTTGTTTATTTGTCTACTAGTCAATTCGCAACCATTTGTATTTCCTGTTCGATGTCGACCATTTTACTAAGTCTAATAAAAGAAACCAAATCCAACGGAGAGAAGCGTTTTATCCTAGTGAAAAACCAAATGGCTTATAGTCCACCTCTGCGGCCAGTAATTCTTAGTCGATTAGATCGCTGACGACGGCGATCCACAATCACTGAGCTTCTTTTCCCGCATCTTCTTCGATTAGGTTTCTATTTGACGTAATCAGTGCGGTACCGCTGCACATATGTCGATCTCTGACCTGGGTGATGAATACAGTGATCTGGTATTCCTTCTTTGATGCGGCCGACTAAATTGCGTTCTTTCAAGTTCACACGGTCTTTACCGTCCTCTTCGCTGACGTTTTTCCTCCGTTTTGCATCTTCGCATTATTCGTTTGTCCGTTAAACTCAGATCAAAATTGCGCTTTCAATGACTGCAGTCCTCTCCGGCCTTAACGTCTCCCGAAAAATGTGTGAAACTTGATATGAACAGTTCTCAAGATGTACATTCGCCGTCGGCTTTACACCAATTTTGTTTTTCAGTAAAAATTGAATTGTCTTGAACATTCCATACTAATGTCTCAGGGAGTACTTTTCCATCTTTGCTGTCTTCATAGAGCCTTTCTTAGCTTCCTCGGAATCAAAGCAGAACTCATTTAGCCCCATCTCCGAGACAGTAGCACGATAGTTTTCTGGTCCTTCTCATTAATCAAGTAATTAAGTGCCTTTTTCATCCCCGAGCTATTTGATTCCCATGGTATTTACTCACATCATTATGGTAATAGTGATTGGATCAGACATGGGGAACAACAGAACTAATCAGACAGAAAATCCTTCGTTTTCCTTATGCATCCAAAACAAAACAACGGACCACTATCGTTGCTACCTCCACCTCCCCAAGCATTGAAAGCTTGAAATTAAGAAAAATGTGTACATCTCACTCAGGATTGGTCTGAGCTACTAATGACCTAGTAGGATATATGAAAAAAAAGTGTCTTAACTACCGCGGAATAAGTAGCTAACTTGAACCTGTTCAGCTCTCATAAGTTGAAGTCAAGCAGTTTTACTCAAAACCTATGCCTCCGAATTCCTAGCTTTTTCCAAGACTCCTATTGCATTCGCCTTGGTTTACGAGATTTCGTTGTCCTTTTTCCACCCCCCTAATTCAGCTCAATGTAGTTTTCATTTAAACGGTACCTCAGGAACGTTCCATAGCCCTAACTACCCGCAGAATTATCCTCCTTTGGCCGACTGCAACTGGACAATAAACGTGGCAGAAAACTATTTCGTTCGGCTTGATTTTCAAGATTTTTCTGTGAGTTATCATTTGACAGGACTACGCATGGTTATTACACAGGGTCCGACTATACACTCAACTGCATGTTGAACGAAGTTGATTTTAGTTAGTGAAAAAAATGCATTCCTACTATTTTCTGCCTCGACTTGTCTCCGAGTTTCGGATAGCACCTCAGAATTGTGAATTCAATTGTCTATATTTTTATTTGCGAAAACAAACTGTTTTCTTTGACCAGCTATATACATCCTAGCAATCTCGTGTTCGTAGCCAAGTGTCCAGTGACAAAAATCGGATCGTAATAATAATGTTATCTACAGATCCACACAAAATCGCCCCTTCCACAGAACAACATCACACTTAGTATAAAGAATACACACATATCCATAAATGGAGGAAGATGGTCAATGCTACCAAATGAATGGCAGTTAAGAAATTTATTCCCTTCAAAAAGGTCCGCTAATGTCAACGTAGAGTCCACATGGCACCTATTCACTACTCACCTGCAGACAGTTTTCGCAGTAACGACACAACCATTCATAACCATTTGAAGAAGTGCTTTTGAGATCTGATTTCGCCACATCAGAAGTTAGGTGCTTCTGTGTTGGAACGGTGGTAGACTGGAAACTTCTGAAATAAGATTTGGTGCCCACTAAGAAGGCGAATACTCGAGACTGTAAGGTTGTAAGTTAGCTGGCATCATTCACTACATGAGGAGTCGGATATGATTTGCAGTGAAATACCAACCTCCGTAATAATCATTCAAAAGTGGGTGCTATCAGCTGGAATATGATTGTCGATTGCCTGTCGACGTGCGGGCGTTCCAGACCTTGATTTCTCATCTTGTTATTACTTAAATTTTCAGTGTGTGAATCATGTGCTCCAGTCACTGAAAGGTGCACATATCTTTGGTGCAAATCGACTGAATTCGTGGATATGCTTTAAATATTAATTCCTCTTCTGAAGCGCAGTTTGGTTTTTACGGTAAACCATATCCCGTTTTAACGTTTTGTACGTGGAACGAACACATCACAGGTGTCGACAAACCATTGCCTAGGGATTGCCAGAATGCATTCCTTTTCATACGCTTATTCTTTTGGTCAACTATCATCATTCTTTTCTCGGCTTCCTTGTATAAGAAGAATCCATGCAGGTCATGCAGTTGCTTCTGCCACAAATCTAAAATCACATTCCAATAAATCTGATTGACCCGATTCAGCGTTTCCGAAAGGTCTTACAGACCATAGTGGCCAACCAGTGTGACCAACGGGCTCAATTTCCGTTTTCCTTGACTAATCCAAAGCATAACATGAACGATATTTCGCCATTCATGAAGAACACTGTTTAACTCCACCACTAAATAAACTGCCTTCTGATGTGTTTGTGTGCGCATGTAGAATTGATCATAGTAAATGTATTTCCAAAAAGGGGAATGCGGCTAACATGCATCACTAGAAATCTGAAAAATGAACCGTGACCTTTTTGATGATGACAATAGGGGAGCGTAAGCTTTTGCATAAAATGATTCTCGGCAAATAAGGGAGAATTACAACGGCAACGTACATATCAACAGTCGCGATAGCCATATTATGTAGATGTTTGTAGTAGGAGTTTGTTTCCATTGCGTAATTCATCATGTAATGTCAAAGTTCATACCAATACTAAGAAACCATAAAGACATTTTACAGCGGTTTCATGCTTGTTAGGAATCATCAGCACTGCATATCCACCACGCCCGAATCAAATAGCCAGGGTCATGCCAAAGCCCTCTGTCGTACATAGAACACCTGCAAAGAAGTCTTCTATAAGTAGAAGTTGAATGCTACGCGTCAGCGGCTCGCAGTCTTGCAGATCAGTGGAACATCATGTGTTGAAGTTCAACTAGCTGTTGAGAGCACGCCCGACAGCGTAATTAGTTAAGACTTCGGACTCGAAATCCTTCGTCCCGGGTTCGCATCCTAGTTCGGGTGTTGTTGAATATCCGTCGCTGGTGATTCCCGAGAAATATGAAACAGCTGTACAGTACTTCCATAGTTTCTTAATGGCGAGTTGAGCATTCGTATCACGTGATGAATTATTTCAAGGTAGCTATGTCTAACGTCACGCGTTAGCATGAGTACGAAAAACTGAAACCGAACCTGAAGCTCACACTGCTGTTTCTCAGCCATCAAGTCTCCTGCAAACCCAAATATCGATCGAGTATGTCCTTGATGTTTTTAGTTTATTCACATTCGGCATGAATTTTGCGGGGTGGAGGTTGAACCACAATTATTTACCTTCTAGCTTGTGTTCTGTCGTGGCGCACTATGCCCCTCATGGAATCAAACAATTACCACATTGATAGAGTGATAAACCTGTTAGAGCAAATGCAGGTGTCACGTGGTCTTTCACTGTATTCCGCTCTCGGTTTCAGTGAGAACAGATTATGAAAATCAGTCGGAGAAACTATTCACTAGATTAGAAGTGGGTAAGTCTACGGTGAGGATCAGAATTGCGGATAACATGCGTTTATCGCTTTAACAAAAGGTCCATATATATACCAAATAATGACAGAGAAACTCTATCTGTTGGTTATTGGGAAGACCGGTGTCGTGAGAGAAGCAAACCTGAAATAGGACTACATTTTCAAAAAAATCGATCAGTGTGATTAACTTCATTGCGATGACGTCACCATAATCGCCATCTGTTTCTGGATCCACACGATCATGGTGGGTACGCGAGAAAACTTCCGACTCGGCCCAGTAAATCGAGAAGAATGCTATGCTATGCCAATTGTTGAAGTCGTTTTCATCCGCGCAATTCGAACCCAATGATGGAAAGTATCCGTCATTTAGCACCACTGATGCTCTACGAATGGCCAAGGAAATCATTTTCAAAAACCCATACAATGCATATGAGTCCGCCAAGGCATGATAAGATGACAGTCTTTGAACTGCTTGGTTAGTTTCCTGATTATTGCGGACCTGGAAACTCGGTCCCATTTTCCGTTCTACTCGTTTTTGGGCACAATAACAGCTGTTAATGATTCATGATTGCCCGATGATCGATATGTGGTTTTCTTTGCATGGCCAAGGGCATGAGTAGACGGCGAACGTTTTCGGAAGCAAGGCAAAGGTTTCATTTTAAGAGATCGAGATGAATTACACAAGGAGTTCCAGATTCACGTTCAAAATTTGTTCCAAGAAGGCACTTTATTTTATTATACATCATCTGCAGGCAGCAGTGTGGAAACAGAAAATGAGAACATACTCGTAATCAGCCCAATGAAACAACGAACAGAGGAATGCAGTGGAACGGGATGAAATCATGCGTTTTAAATAATTTGTCTGGATTGGTTCCTGGAATAGCTCTGATGTTTGATTTCTTTCCGTAATGAATTTGAAGTTCTCGACCATACCACGGGACACAATCGATGATTGCCTCGGTCATTTTTCGAAAGTCTCACATGAGAGAGCTCCTGATCCATTTGCTGCAACTGTTTAGTCGAAGCTGAATGGTGTCAATAAATCAACCATGGTTGGTAACATTGGGAAAGCCAATGGTTCAGATGCTGTTTACTGCCTTGAGGTAATAGCCTTTTCATGCGACCTACATAAGTGACACCACAAGGCCACTTTTATTGATCGATAACTACTGTTTATCCTCATCCTCACTTTTGCTAACAGTGGGAACAAACACCCAAGCTTAGTATCGCCAAAATTGACCTGGTACATAGGCAAAACTATCCTACTTGTTGGCATTCCCCAAACCGGTTCGCTAAATTACGGTTACCAAAAATACCAATACTTTAGCGATTCGATGTCTGTAAGATGCCTTTAGGACAAAAGTTTACCAAAACAGCTGCCCTTAAGCAGTTCTTTTTCTAGCTGATCAATTATTTGTTGGGAATACGGTAAAACAGATTTCGAAGTTGCACATGGGCATCACCGTTCACGGGCGGAGATTTATATCGGTAAAATTATCATTATCATCCCACTAGTTTACTCAGTCCTTGTGACTGACTACGTGGCCGACACATTTGGTCTTGGTCTGCTGTGGGCCACGATATTTGAAGTGGCCGGATCAAACACTTTTGGTGCACAGTGTTCGGGAGTTAATATCCTGATACACGTAGCCTTAGCAATTCACGGTGTGTGACGCGGAACGGCCTTGAATTTGTTCAGAGGGCAAAATAAACATACCTGAGGGCTCTAAGATGGCGCTGCTTATCGATCCAGTTTGTCCCGGGCGTAGCCAACTTCAGTGATGCACTTTGATCCGGTTATATGCAGCTGTCCTACCGTCTGACCAAAATAGGATGCATGACAAGCACATTCGTTGGTTCAGTTAGGCATTTAGCTCTTCACGGATGGTTTTCTGTAAATCACTTTGAGTAGGATAGGCTAGCAAAGGTTGCTAGAGATTCGGCAGAACCCATCTGTAGCACAGATATTACACTAATCCTTTGTTATTAGTAACTCAACATAAATCCCGCAGAATTATATACGGACCAGTTTAGTGCATTTTAGAGCGGTCGGATATCCTTATTCAATCAGGAATTTGGACGCTGTTCAGACAGAGGCGTTTAGACCAGATGGTGGTTTATTATCGTTCATCTCAGCGAATTTGATGTTTATAAATGGTTCATTAAGTAGCTCATGCATACCCGGTAAAATAGCATGATTATAGCCAAGGATTAGTGTTCCCCTCAACCAAATAACAGGCGAACTACTACGGCAATGATGCTCAATATTGGTTATTGTGCGCCAAGTTCATGTGAGTAGCACTATAAAAGCACATTCTTCTATTCACTCAATCAACCGAACAGCATTCAGAAAGTGCCGTCAAAGTAAAACCTTATTGTGGAAAAACGTTAAAGGAACACCTGGCGACATATTGACTCGTAAATTAGATACATATTCCGTTTTGATTTCTCTGTTGCTGATTTTCAGAAAACCCAGAGAGAACAGCCAGTTCAAGCCGTCAAAAAGTTATGTTTATTATTCAGAAAAAATCGTTTACATGGAAACTAGATGGGACCACTCAAAATCCACTATCCCTATTAGTATAGCGTTCTTTTATCACTTGCGGAAACCATAGGTCCGGTTCGAGCGGTCGACATATAGTTAACAAAGATGTAACTATTTTCATTCCCAGTTAGGTGAGCAGAAAATGACGTGAGGAGAACTCAAACTTGTTCGCACCAGTGGCAGATCACGTGGTATCTGCAAATTTTTGACATGTAGGTCTCACTCCTCCGTTGTGTCAACTATTTTCAAAATAAGTACTGCTTGGCTTTTTCATCAGGTCCTTAAGTACGATGGCCTTGCAACTCATAGCACATGATGAGACTGAACTTCAACGCTTCTTACAACCCCTCATCTACCATGCAAATATGTGGCACATTCAAAATGGCAGTTGATGCGAGCAGAAATTTCTCCGCCCGTGACGAATGACGCTTTGTGACATGTCGAACAGATACAAACAGACATCGTGCTTGAGAATGGAGGAAGAAATCTGCGGTTTGGTCATCGTGCACTTTGAAAAGATTGATGCGTTAGTGAATCAGCTCTTCTCTCCCAAATTCCACTTCTGTTTGATATGATTGTACATGGAAGAAAGGTGACTAGTTAATTAATGTGGCGAAATAGGATGGTTCGGAAACAGGATTCGGAAGGCTCCGCTTTCGCCTTTGGTTAGGCAAAGTCGGTTGAACCACTTACCTTTGAGTCAGACGAGCTGCCTCTTGTCAAGCATGAAAGGTCCTGATTAAGAATACATTACGGTGAAATGTAGTTTTTAACAGTTGGTACACGCGAAATGGTCTTACAAGTCCATTGCGTGAACAGAATGAATGGTTTTGTACCCTAGCCCTTAGTTCCATAATTGTTACCGGATAAAGTTAGGCGGTTGTCGCCGGTGAGTTCAGAAGTATTTTGCATTACATCTGAAAGTTTTCATTAATCATTTAAAACAATATTTCTGTTCTGTCCGTTCCGAATGGAGAATTTTTTCGGAATATCAGGTTGATTTCTCTTCCCTGATCCTGTGTGGTAACTGCCGCGTTTTTGGCAACGTCAGTTTGCAAGATTTGAGTAGATAAAAAGAACAGAAGAACAGATAGTTTCTCTGTAGGATCGTTAGAGGCAACCATTTGGCTAACAGAACATGTGATTAATACTTGAACGGAAATGGTTGGATATGTGCTCGTATTTATCATTCACCGTCTGAGCAACTCAACTGCGACATCTCTGTTAAGGGGGAATCCTACATATACCATTAGTTTTGTGGCAAACCTTGCTGGAGTGTTCGTCGGAGGACGTGTATCATTCTCGGAATTGAAGTGATGTCAGTCTTGGTTGTTTGACAGTGTTCGCCTAATGCAATCTTATTCCTCTTCCACTGTTTCTTCCGTGAAAATCTTATATGAAGAAGATGTTAGGGTCCAATCTGTACATCGAATTGGCAAATACCAAAGTAAACCCACATGGCGCGTCAGTGGACAACTCCACGTTTTATGACAGCATTCATCTCGATGGGATTTTTGTAGTGGAATGCATTGTTCAAAATAATCCGCAAACCGCTCCAGTTATGCTGACCACGGGGGAAGTGCTCTTCGACGGGGTTCGCATAATTCACAATCTGGAACGAAGAACACAGAAGGACAACCAGCTTTAGCCGAAGCCCAGTAAGCGCATCAACTAGCAGCAATACTTACACAGCCAAATCTAAAATGGCAACTCACACCTTGCTCCTTACATCCTGATTCATTCACGTGTTTATACCTAATTTATTATTATTTCTTATATACAAACGTACAAACAAAGTCAAGCAACTGGGAGGGGTTAGCGAACAGACTTCTTTTGTAGCCTTTTTTCTAAAAGAAGGTCTCGCCCGTCCGTATCCCATGCACAGTTTCCGTGAAGATTTTAATCTTTGGTTACCCTCAATGTGATTTAATTCACTTGTGGAACAGTCTGCCAGAGTGAAGCCGTTGAAGCATGCCACAGAACTGAGGAAATAGTGGGAAAAAGTAGATGAAAGATACCCCAAGGGACAGAATGGTCTGACAATTCGAATTTCCTACTCCTGATAGTTAAACATCAGTCTAAAATTTTATTTGCTGGTCATTACAAATTCATTTGAGTTTTACTTATTCAAAGAACGAACTATTTTGTGGGGACATACAACTGATGTTCGGCTTACGCTGTAGCCCAACGGTCACTCGCACTACATCCTCCGCAATTTGAGTAACAAATATAAACTCCCTGAATAGTCAGCAGAAATATCCAGATGACGTCAGTATTTGGCCGCCGGGGTTTTACAACTGGTGGGGTCATTCGTTGGTAGATTTAAAGTATCTTGAAGTTCATCTGGAAAATCATTCCGTTTCCTTATACAACTTTTTTGAATTAATACTCCGTTTTACTCTCAGCTACGTATGAGTTAGACAATTGAATCACACAATACCGTGTTCGTACTCGTCCCATAACTCTATCGATTTATCCGAAGCGGGAAACTAAACTTGGGTGGTGATTTCCCTCGGGTAACTGCAAGTGTACTGAATGAGTGAATTTTCTTATGGATGTGACCGCTTACTAACGGTTTTCTCATCAACAGATAGAAGGACCAGAGCCGTGTGAGTTTGACAAACTTACCGTTCGAAACGGACCGGATTGCATCAGCCCAATAATAAAAATACTTTGCGGAGACGCGATTCCTCAAGTGATCTTTTCATCCGGACCGAGTTTGTACGTACAGTTCATTACAAGCACGTTTGTTCAAGCCAAAGGTTTCCAGGCAAGCTTTACACAAGTGGAGAGGTTGTCAGACACTACAAGTTCCGTTGGTAAGTTTTCTTGTACATCTGTTCACTGTTTATCGCCCTCATGTAAAACCATCAAGGGACGACGGTGGCATAAAGCTATGTTAATATGGTCCTCCTAACAAGAGTAAATAAAGTGGTCAAGTAAAGGAGCAAATAACCAAATGCACATTATGGGTTAAAAAAACATGTAAAATATGAAACTTGCGATGATTATTTGCGTGCACTTAATCACTTGTACTGAAAGCGGACAAAAATGCGTCCCCAAAGCTTTCCGGACCCAGTGTTTCGTTTTTTGTGATCGATAATACACTAGTTAGTTAATTTCTATCATGCTAGACGGCACTGATTTCTATTGTCGAGCATCGGATCACGTCGCGATGTACTATACCGACTACCGTTCGAGAATTTGCAGAACAATGTTGACGTTTTTGTTAAGTTCTGATTGCTGGGCTTGGCGTTTTGATCACAATCTAAGCGCCAAGTTCAGCAATCAGAACCACACGGAAGCCAACAGCTTGAGTAACGGCTAACACAAATTTTCAAAATCATTAGCACTGAGATAAGTCGGAAGTAGTAATGGTCGACGTGCCACAATGTACTAAAACAATAAGTTAGATACCCAGAAATTCAAGAATAAAACAGTTGTACAGCGCTACTCTGGTTTTTTAATGGTGAGTTGGGCAATGACATGGTGAATTATTGTATCCAAGTATGCCTCCGTCTGACCAACCACAATAAGCGGATCGTTCGCAGCAGTCCCCGATATCAAAGCAACCGTAGATGAGGCATAGTTGGCTTCGCCGGACTCCCACCCTACTG
This sequence comes from Fasciolopsis buskii, assembly GCA_008360955.1. Lineage (NCBI taxonomy): Eukaryota > Metazoa > Platyhelminthes > Trematoda > Plagiorchiida > Fasciolidae > Fasciolopsis > Fasciolopsis buskii. The sequence continues at coordinate 62,470 of LUCM01009069.1, forward strand.
GCGGCTTAGTGTACGGGCTAGTTACTTGACGATTTTCATGTCACTGGCGGGATGATTTTGCTATTGCATCAATTTCATCGGTCCAAAATCGCCCCTTCCCCTCACTGCAGCTTCCCACAGCTGATTCGTAATCCGTGCCCCCATAGCGTTTTTGATTGGACCACCATCGGTCAGTCGCTCGACCATTTGCGGACCCACATTCTTTGTTCAATGGGACCCTTGGAGCAAGACGTTCGTCTGCAATCTGGCGGAAATGCACACATTTTTAAATTGGGAGATGCGCTTTGGCAATGAACAGGCTATCCTTATGTTCTGTAACACGAAATCGAGACTAGCTAAAAGAGATTGAAGCAGCCGCTTCCCACTAGAAACGTTCGAGACTTTTAGGGACAAATTTATGAAATCCCAGAACGTCTCGCTATCGGCGAAAAACCATCCGGTTACTGCAACTCTAAATTCGGCCCTAGTCTGGTGAGTGAGCTCATCCGATAGCCACATCAGATGGGAAACAAAAAAAGTTTTGAGTGTAGATATTTGAGGTTTAAGCAACTCTTGATTGAATAATAGCAGTCACATGACCATATGTCAAAAACAGTCCTGCGGATGACGTGACAACAGCAAAGAAGCTAAGTAAATCGCTGTCACATTTCATTCTAAAGGAATTTTAGATGAATTGGAAGGGCTGATTTGCCTTAATAGCGAGTCTCATAGCTGGTCAGGAGATAATTGTGAAACACAAGCCGTTCACTCGGCAATGAGATAATCTGAGATTTCAAGTAAGTTGTACCCAAAAGGCTCCCAAGGTTTCGGGTAAAGAGGCCGCCCAAGTCACTTCTAGCTTGCTTCATTCACATAGAAAACCATCGGAATGCGACAAATTATCGTGATAGTATTCGCTATATTCCATCGGGTTATCGTTTCAGCGACAGCCACGCCAATACAGTTTCATATTTAGGTTTTCCCGAGACCTTAGTACTAGTATCTAAAATGGTTGTTCTCCTCACAGAGGTATAATGTACAAAAATCTAAATGGTATGAACTTTCTGTCGTGTGGTGTACGAGTAGTACATTTACCACAATACTGTTAGCTCTATGATCGCACCATGTTATCCGAATCGCCTTTCCTGTCTTTATTCCGTGTCCCCTTTATAAAAATAAATGTTGACTGAACTTACATTCGCAAGCACTCCATGACAAATTTGGGATACTCCCAGATTTTCATCGTATCTCCACTTCCGACTAAAGTACAAATGATTTCGGATACCATCAGAATAGTCAGATGAAAATGATGAGCTCAGAGTTTCTCTTGACCAATCATACATAAGTAAATATGAGTTATTTCAAAATGGGGACTAAAATGGAGACACGATTATTCTACTGCTTCCTGCTCATCCACTGCATATGACACAAGTCAGGTTTGGGAAGGACTATCGTAACCCTCCAGAATATTACCACATCTTTGGTCATAAAGTTTATGATATTCCGGAACATTTTTGCTCATACAGAATCATTTCCATTATTGCTACTGGAGTTCGCTAGGTATAAATGACTGGGGTAATGTAACCTAAAGCAAACGTGTGCTTGTTTAAATTTGCCGGGCCCTACTAAACTTACTTCGGTCATTTGATCACGTGCTCTCAAATCATCAGAAGGATCAAATGGTTGCAGCTGGCCGTAAAAGGTCTTTTTTGATGTCAACGTAGAGAGATCCAGCTGCCTGTTTCCGTTGACAAATCAGCTTGAGAAAAAATTGTCGGTGGTTTAGTATCATCTGCCTACAGAACCGCGTCGTATGGAGAAAAATGTGTAGTAATACCAGTTCACATGGTGCAGTGTGAGGAAATAGTGAAGCACAGCATGCAATTCAGGTCATCTGAGTTGATTTGCCTAGTGGTCCTAAGCAAAAGAAGACTCAGATAAATGGATCTTCGCAGACAAAAAAGGAGCCTAGGTTGAGCCTTTCGGCTTTCAAATTTGCGAATTGAGGACACCTTTGAATAGTGTCAAATACGGTCTGTGACGTCGGTTGTATTTGTCCCACAAGCTCAATGCCAATCCAGTGGACACCACTTCCACCTTTCAGACGCAAGAACTGCAGAGAAGCCAAAGAATGCATGAACCAATGGATGAGCGAAGGACCATCATGAAAGTGGGTTGACTCTCTGTCAATAACTAGATGCTCTGTAGCCTCGTAAAAGTTGTGCCCAAAGTATTTGCCTCTAATCTGGTTCGGAAAGGTCGCCCCAGTCACTGCTAACTTGATTCACAAATTTGAAAAGGACAGAATACTGTGATTTTGTCGAGATTTCTAATGCTATTAAAGAAAATAATAATTTAGCTTCACGACTCAAGAAGTGGATTAATGAATTCGGGTTTTCATCCCTAAAATCTGACTGTTGCGATCTCACCCAAGCTAGTTTCCCTACCCATCAGTGGATTTAAGACTAACATATAAGGATTTATGACGGTTTTTCTGTGTTATGCATTGCAGTAGGAATGATGTGACCTGGAGTTAGAGCCCGTTATCGCCGGTTTCAATCGGCACGAGTTAAACCGAGCACCAGCAGTTGGCAAACTCATATCTCAACGCAACTGGGACACATTAAAGATGCATCATCAAGTACATTCAACAGTTTGATCCGTGAGTTCTGTGGCGTTTCCATGTGTTCTAATTTAGACTCGATTTAAAATAGACGCGAAACACGAGGAACCGCATGAGCTGGCATGCTAGGAATCGGTCAACACAAACTTATTCAAAACTACACCGTTAACCAAATCTTGCCGCAAAATACGGAAGCATTTCTGTTCACCAACAATACGCGTCGAGTGGTGCGAATTCATCAAAACCGATTCAGTTTTGGATACACTTGTACATGGGTGTAGCACAAGTGGGAATTGTCTTTGTAATGTATTGTATACACTTTCGTGAACAATAAATAATGTCGCAATTCAGTCACAATATATGAAGGTAAAATTTGAAATAGGAAACGTTTAAACTCATCACTTCGTAAAAATGTGAAAAAACCCATCAAGTATTAATAATCATAGCATACAATGATAGGTTGCTCAGGAATTCGGCTAAAACACGGTCACGGTTTGTCAAAATGCGTGCTAAATGTGGGACAGTGGAATTCCTATAGATATTGATTCTAGAGGGTATGGAACGAAAAGTGGATCGCGTAGAAATTTGAGAGCAACAATTTGAAAGATCGTTGTGCAGAGAATGCGTGGGATCAGAACGAATTTTGTGAGCACATTTCTCACATGCTGACATGTGCTAATCCCATAGACTGAAGGACAACCCAGTTAGTGATATGAAGGACACACGGTCGAAACGGGTTGGGAGATGGCAACATGATAAACCTGCTTAAACAGATGATAGGGTGAGCTAGATGACAAGTCGCTGATGTAAGTAGATAAGAGAAACCGTGAAAGAGCAGCACCCTGAAGTATACCTGAGTTTTTAATCAACGGTTTTGAAGTTTTACCGTTCATTCGTGTGCACTGGGTCCGGTCGTTGAAATAATCAGACAGCCATGGTACTAAAGGTCTGGGACAACCAAATGTTTCTAGTTTGTGAAGTAGAATCAAATGTTGACGAATAGTCTAGTAAGGTGCAACGCACAGATTTCATCGATGAGTTTGTGGAATTACAAATGTGGTGAATGAGGCAGACGACAGCGTCGAAGGTGGACCTGTTCGATTTATAGGCAAACTGAAAAGGGTCGTCAGGAGGATACATAGAAGAAAGCAGGTGTTTAAGCATAGCGCGCTCCGTCAGTTTAAGACCAGATGTTAGGGCGATGGGGCGAAAGCGTTTTGCTAATGCAGTAGAACTGCTAGGTTTTGGAATGGGGACAATGGTGACGGGTCTCCAACAATGAGGGAGGGAAGACGAGATTAATGATGAGTTTGTTAGAGAAGTAAAATGCATCCGTCAGGGCCACTGAACCATGTTTTAAAAGAGCTGATTACAGACTGTCATGACCAACCGCTGTGGTAATTTTAGTCGTGCGGAGAAAGTGGAGCACCTCTTCCCTAGAAAACCGTGTAACTGTCCTATCATCACCCTGTGCAAATATGACCAGGGAGTCTACGGAAATTTACTTAGTCTAATAACCAATCAGTGCCAAGGGAGTTCCTTATTGCTGTTTGAGAACATTATATTGCTCTGAACTACCAAGCCACGGTAACCAGGACGGAAGCTAAAGACGTGGGATGGATGTTTAAATAGTCCCCAGTCCTTCCATTGTCATCAGTAATCAAAGAACATTCAATTATTCCTTGTATAATTGAGCGCAATGTCTTTTTTTGTTCAAACTTTCAATTTTTCATTTTTTTTATTTCCACTGTGGCGAAAATGATATCGCCTGCGTAGTTGACATTCATAAACACTCCAGATTTACGCATTAGTATCCGCACAGGCACCACATATTCACGCGCGTCGCATTTACTTGGAGACACACCTGTTAGTTTCACTTGTTCGTTTAAGCCGTTTGTCAGCAGTGCACGGCTTTGATTTATTAATCGATTAGCTGGCACGCGTCATTTTTGAGAATAGTCACATCAGGAGGAATTATGTGCTGCGTCCCCAGTGGCGACTACCATGTTCCCATCCCTCGTCATTAAATTTTCGTCACAGTTTTTCAAGCAACCATCAAGCAAGGGTAGAAACATCTTATGTCTCGCGACCCACGTTATTTTTAGGCTACCGATGGGATTTAACTGAAGGATGGTCTACTTCCAGTTTAGACCTGTTTACTGAATACACTTCTATCATCAAAGATAGTGGACATATGTTGCAAATAAACAGTGGGAAACGACCTTTGTTCAGCCAGTTTTTTTTCAAGTTTAATTAGCTTCTCATCGAATGCAACATACCTGAAATTTTGCCGAATAATTCTCACAGATCTGATTGAAAGAACACAAGTTGGCGAACAATTTCAATTTTACTAATTCGTAATTATATTATTTAATGCTGGTACATTACAGACAAATTTGGAGAACCAGAGAGAGAGAGAGAGGTACAAAATGGACAGTTCTTGACAACGCTCATATTATATACATGAATCAAAACCGGATGAACGTCTTTTTATCTAACACGATCAATGTTCTGGCTGGAATGCTACATAGCTAGCAGAAATTTCTACCACTACTAACGCTTAAGCAACCCAATTAACCCTAAATTGACCTGTCCATGCTGATCAGTCTTTTCCGATAGACTGTTCACGTGCTTTGCCAGAGGCATTCATTCACGGAATTCGAGTAGACTCATCGATTGGATGACGCCCGTGTTTCCAAGGGGTGTTGTGCACGGAACTAGATACCTGATTGATCTTAGCCACTCTGACGGCAATAAAATGTTGAAAAAAAATAACCATTTAAGCTTAGAATCACATAGTTATCTAAACTACAGTTACAATTTACTGCTCTGACATCGAAGCAAAACGTGGCAAAAATAGATTTGGCAAAACAAATTCGCCGACAGAAGTAATCGTTTTGGTAGTTGGCACCCTTAGTTTTAGCTCTTGCGTGTCCACGATGCCATCTCAAGCCCATTTAGATACATCATCTGTCGCCGAACAGATTGGAATATAGTTCTCGCCATAAAATGGCTGTCTTTACACAGGACACCACACATTGATCTGTCCAGCTGTCCATTTGACAGTGATGTGCATGCGTTCCGGTGCCATCGAAAGAAGGCTGTTCGCACTCCTTATCGTTCCGTTCAGACAGTTAACTCTTACTTGCCGAGCAGTTATCCCTTCTTTTACTAAAAAATTCATTTTCATTTCATTATTTGCATTCTTAAAACCGTCCATATCTTCATCTTATTCCGGTCTACGTTCATGTCCTTGTTTGTATCGATAACTGTTACGCAGTAGACCAGAGTTTGAACTATCTCACTGAAGTTGCGATGGATTTCTCCAGCAACTTATTACAATGCAATCCAGCAAATGGCATCATCATCCATTTGCCTTCAAAAAGATCCAAGTAGGATTCTAGTACTGATAAAATGAAACTAGAGTTTGTGCGTCAAAGATGGTCGACCGGGAGACATGCAAAAGTACCGAGTCATGTGGTCCGACAAATGTTCATTTTCACTACAGACTACCACAGACTGGAGTAAGGCAAAACGTGGGGGCCATGGTGACGTTGGTATGAAGAATGGCTGCTACGATGAAATCAAGACATGCGAATCCATGCTGGAAAGATGGTTAGACGTGAGGAAAAAAGAAAGCAAAAGTATAAATGGGAACTGGTGAATCGTTGCACGTACGCACCCGGGAAGTGCTGTGTGTTTATCAACAGACCAGAACATTGTGAGTAAAAACGCAAAGCAATTCACTTCCACTTTTCTTGTGTTTCTACGAATTCCAGCACCAGTGTGTGAACAAACGATCACGGATGAAAAAGGGATATTCTCAACACCAAATTATCCTAACCCGTATCCAAGAAATATTGAATGTGTTTGGAAAATTGTCACGCAGGCCGACAAACGAATCATGCTCACTTTTCTTGATTTCAACGTGAGTTTGCCCAGCTCATACCATGTGCGTTTTTTACCAATATGAAACGGTCAAACAAAAGATGTACACGTAGTCAGATCCGGGTTACTAATATTAACATTCTGGCTAGTCTGTTGTCCGGCAAATTGTTTTCCTGAACTACTAGTGCAATCTTGTAGAAGTGGATCTGATAGACATCAGTGCCACGTTCTTACTTTGGGGTGAACTATGTTTACCTGGGCCGGAGAGTGCAATGAACGGAAGCAATTAGTCACGTGAAATTGGTCCACGTCTCAAGGAGCACCATCAGTTGGGACATTAAGATGTACCAATTGGTCAAACCTAAGTGATCTCAGCTGTTCCATGAAATGGTTTATGCACAAAGGTAACCGATCACATCTTTTGTTCTCGGATTCGATTGCCAGTATTTCGATTTACTTGAGAACTGGTTGCATCAATCTACCATTGATGCAAATTCATTTTTAGTTGCCTCTGTATCTTGTTTTGTTGATCGAAATCCGTGTGCTTAGAGCCGTGTTGAATAGCTTTCCAAATATTATGTTCTATTTACATTCGCTCGTCTTAATTTCGAATGCTTTTTTCGATTCGGTAGCTATGCATTACAGCTCCATCTGAATAAAGAAAAACATGTTTTCGATGATCGATTGAGCATTAATACTGACTATTGAACCATATCCTAATACAGTGTTTGGATCAAACAAACCAAAATGAGGTTTTTCTAGCCCACAAATTAGACAAATTTTCGGAATAAGAAATCCACAGTCCTCTGTTGAACGGCATTCATTTGTCAGGCGCTGTTTCTGGCGTATTGCCTGCGATTCAGGTCGATATTTTACGTGCTTCCCCACATGGAGTGATTTTTGACAAAAATACCGACTATTTCGCCTAACAACCCAAGTAATCCATGTGTTCATATACTGAACACCCATTGGTCTATTTAATTACTCCTCCGTGTTTTTAGGGATTCACAAAATCTGAATGTGTGCTCACGTGCGGTGTATGGAATCACAAGACCTATCTGATCTTCTTCGTGTTTGACGGCTGAAATAGATAGATCCGAGACTCCAAACACCGGCCACATCGCTGATTGTGGCCTACTTCTGAGATTTAAAAAGTTACGGCTGAACATGCGCGCTTGTGTTTAACTACATTGAAGACGTTGCTTTTTTTCTTGATTCTCCTGAATTCGGTCTAATCCCCGGGACAACGAAATACCTCGTATCAAATCTGAAGATTCGCTCACCACCATTTTCTCTCCCTAATTTCTGTGCTTGCAAACTTGGTGTACTGGTATTATTGGGTTTTCTGTGGTTCAGTGTACCGTATTTGGGTGCGGTCCCGAACAATTCTTCCATCGTATCCGATGTCGAATTTCTTTCTTCCGCAGCTTTACTCGGACTGTTATATGGCACATATGGACGTATACGATGGGTTCAGTTGTTCCGCGCGCATTTTACGTCACTGTGGTCTGACAGTCCCAAAAGAGATTCGATCTTCAGGTTCACAGCTCATGGTTGTGTTTCGTTCAAGTGGCGAAAATTCGTTGCGAGGATTTCAAGCCAGCTACTCTGTGGGTACGTTCTACCCACTGCCACCAAGGTGTCATTCTTCGTGTCTATATAGGACCGTGAAATTTTCAGATACACCCAGGGGCAAGATTTCCATACGTCTGGAGGTTTTTCTGTCCACTATCTAATTCGATGAAACTTAAAACCTTTGCTAATCGAATAGACTCACTTTCACTTAGCGAATTCGTTTTGGGCCATTTGCACGGAAAGTTGCGAACACCAATCAACGTGAATTGTTTCAGTGAACTAGTTAAATATTGTTCTATGTACCCTGAAAGGAGCACCAGTTTGGAAATGGCAACGGAAGTAAGGAAAAGTCCCAACTGTTTAATAATTTCATGATGATTTTTGGCGAAAGTCAAAAAATTCCATTTTTATTTTGAAAAGTGACCTTAGCAATAGGTCATCTGAATCCGTGCAATTCCGTCCTGGTTTTGGCTTGTTTCTGTAAGCATCTCGTAAAGAAATTTCAGGTAGGACACTTGGATCCTAGTTGCGGACAGTCTACACTGGTGTCAGACATCATCGAGTTATCACTCCGTTTGCCAGCATGTGTTATCACCTTTCGCGTTCTTGTTCATTTTCAAAGTAGACGTACACGGTTCGGAATAAATACACGGACCATTTGGACGTACACGCATGCAATGACTGGGATTGATCAACCAATCATCAATCTATGCGACTTCCATCCCCATTCATCACGCGGACACAGACAAATGCGAATTACAAACTAGGCATAGAATGACCCCAATTTTCGGAATGTAGTAAATTATAAACCAATTGAGTCCTCTGATGATGGTCCTCCGAGACAGATAGTTATTGTAAGTTGGTAGATCGCCAAAATATCTGAAAGTAGAACTTGCTTGTCCTTGGGGATAAGATCCGGCAAATCGTATCACTGAATAACCCCGGGAAAATTATGTGGAATAGCTGAATGGCTCAGTCAGTGGCACATTGGCCTTCTCAATGTTTCTATATCTATATAAATGTTGGGTAAAATTTTATGGTCATCTAGTCACTATTCCTTTATTCTTTGTGTACTCGATTTGGTTGCGCTGTACGGCTGAAGTTGAATCTCGTGCTGATCAGTTAAAGGTTAGTAAGTGTAAGTGAATTGGACTGAATTTTGGGAGTTCATTCTATGCAGATTTCTCTTCTTATTCTGCGTGATGGAGCGCTAACTCTAATTCGATTGCATATGGAATCCGAAAATCGAACATTTACGTTTAATGATCAGTATGACTAGGTCGTCGGTTATAACTAGAAGTGGTATTCAAATTGTGTAGAATTAACGTAAAGTCTCACGAAGTTGTCAGCTGGAAATTTTTGAACTTCCTAGAACGCTCTCTGTAAGTGTGACACTTGTGATGGGCATGACAAGAACACAAATAAAATCAAAGGCAGGCTAGCCAGGTGCGGTAAAGAGGTGACATTTTGTCAGTTGCGACAAGAGGAATCGCCTATGCTTTTCCTCACTTTCATGTTTCTACTCTCGTAACAAACCAACAGCTAACCAAAGTCATACTACCAATTTTGGTATGTAGAGAGAATGTGACGTTAGACGAGGAGCTGACTAATGACAAGGCACAGCACTAGCACAGCGCGCTTTGAGAACCAATCCGGGAATTTTAGACAGATACAAGAACGAGATTCACAACACCAACAATCTGTTGTCTCCTTTTGCTAAATGACAGTGTTCTATCAACGGCCAATGGCTACACGATGGAAATGAGATTTGGGTCTGAGAATTCAGACTGTTCATCTGATAGTACTATAGTCATGGCATTAGACCTTTGTCGATCGTCAGTGCAACTCAGCCTAGCCGTGATTTTTATGATCATATCCAAAATGTGCCTAATCAGCAAAGCTTCCAAAGTATCTAGCACTCTTGTAGTTGTGCAGTATGAATGTCTGAATTAAATACAGGCGATATAACTGTATTTTTACTAATGTTATTATTTCAGTTTCTCCTTGATGCGATCGCTTAAAACTCCGCTTTAGACTTTTATTAGTGTCTGGCACAAATTGCTAAATGGAGTTAGTACAACAAGAGTAAGAAATCCGAATGAAATAAGAAATAAACCCTAATCTCACCCGAACGCCGAAAGTTTTTGTTCCACTTACTTCATACTATGAGTGAAGCTAATTTTCAAAGCAGGACGAAATTCAGGAATAGCGAGCAAGTAGAAAATTTTTTATCATGATATTTAAAAAGACTAGACATGTTTTGACTACGTGTTAAAGCTCAGATTTGATACATTTCACTACTTCGTCCTCCTACATAACTCACTCAAAAAGCTCAAAATTTTCTGTCAAGCCATGTGCAACATGTGAAACTGAAGGTACCCTACACATTGTGGGGTTTCGGTCAAACGCACCCCTCTTTGCGTTACAATGTTGAGTTAGACACGTCGACATTGAGTGGTTGGTAATTGGCCTTCGATTACTTCATGAGTGTTCTTCGTGATGTGGCATGATTATCGTCGCTTTGCCAAACGAAACTATCCCCGTTGTGCAGCAAAGTGAAGTAGGACAATGGCATTCATACATTCTACACAACGACTAGGAAGTCGGGTATGCACAATAGCGACTACCTTTTTCTCCACCATTAAGTTCAATTTACTTGATTTCAGTTTCGAATTGGCAACTCTAGCCCAGAGTAGAATAAACGGGGATATCCACACATTTCGCATATGATCACGTCATGTGGGAATTTCTAAGATTGGCCAAATGTGCTGGGGAATTATTATGAACGACACTAACGGTTGTACATTTAGCGAGGAAAGAGGTTTTGCTGCAGCTTAGATTGTCCCTGCCAGGGGATAAACAAAGGCCACAATATGGCGGGTTCATGCTTACGTCAGGTATCGTTCTGCTGGTTTGAATAGCGGTCGCAGCATTAAACTGGCCGATGGACGTCTATGCTGACAGCCACTATATCTGGTCACCAAAGTGCAAATGGAATTTCCTCTGGCCCTCCTTCCTCCCAACATGGGGTCACCTAATAAAATTTTACACTCGTGAAATCGTCACCAGGCCGGCTACCGAACTGTTCCTGTTGAGCAGTCAGCCGTTCGGGCGTTTGAGCGTGAAGGCCACGGGTTCGAATTCCCCAGTTGCCGGTCAACCTCCCCACTTGGCAGACCTCCGCTTACAGCACCCATCTCCCTTCCTGAATACGGTGTAGACTGTTATATCATTAGTAAAGGAATTAAAGATAAAAAAACAAAAATGAAAATGAAAAACACCATAAAATTGCCACATGGGATACAGAATGATTAAAAGTCGATGAAAGAGAGCAGTTTATCTCAATGTTCGTCTAATCCAACTACCGGAACTCCACTTCCTCAAGACCTTTTCCGAGGTAAGTGATTCTGACTCATATCCAGTGACAGTGTTTTTTAAATCAATCAAGGAGAACAAATTTTCCAGTGCTTTTCGCGTCTGAATGATCTTGTACCGGGTAGATTCGGATAATAAGGGATGCAAGGGAAATTCACACAATATGACTGAATGGTGGATCTCTTTTGCATGAAAATAAGGCCCATGGCTTCATTCTCTTTTTTGTCTTACAGTCCCAGCAACCGGTACAAGTAAGTAACAATCGTACTTATTATTTTCGTTCGCGGCTCAAACATCTTTTGTATAATTTCATACGCATTGAGAACTTTGCAATTATCGCTTAAGATTCAACTAGCCGGTTTACGTCCGGTTCATTTGCCCATGTAGAATTCAGTTCTGGTGCAAAGTTGCGGAGTTCCATACTGCAGCCGGAATCCAACAATGTACTATGCTGCTTACTCCTCCTTAGGGATGAAACCGAGGGTTGGCGTTAGACTAACATGAAATGACTCACCAATCATTGGATGCATCCATATTCGCCAGTTTTAGCCCCAATCAAAATGCCTTTCTCGGTAAAATACTCCACATCGTACTGGGTATGAGTTGGTCCGTTTCAATCACTGGTGTGTGTATGTGTGGTAATCGGTGAGGTCGTAGTTTCATCATTTTGTATTGCCACTTTTCTACGTGAACACGATGATCATACTGACTTGTAACTCAGTATCGGGAGAAGGAAACGGACATTTTTTCATTAACAGGTAACTACCAGGGTAAATATGCCAGTAATATTCCGTGTTGATCAGTCGTGCTTGAATTAGTTGCCTGCAAATCGAAATGTGTCGCTTATTGTACGCTTCCAGCAATCAGACAGTGAATGCCTAAATCTGAATCAGTACGGCACACAGTGTCTCGGAGAAAATCAAGTAAAGTGTCATTGATTCACATTGAGTCAAACAATCAATGAGCAGAAAATCTATAAATACTGTCTTCAGTCGAACATTTCAACAGTCCTTGTATGCACACTTGTGTGCTTGCGTGTGTGTATGTGTAGGGTATCAGCTCGTTTTTCACATCGATCTTCGGGTTCGCACTGAGTAAGATTGATTTAGATATTACAATCAACTGCAGGTTACAACGTTCATGTCCAAAAGCACTGATTCATACGACAACATTTAAGAGCAATACTATGCCAGATAGAGTATCCATCAAACGGATTCCGTGGCCGTTTGGTCTTGATGGATTTTGCACAAATAGACAAACTTCAGATAGAATGACACAAAAAGGTTCGGTGTGGATAACCCTGGTTGATGAAATTCCCGACTAAGTCAAAGTGAAAAGCATTCAGTCTAGCGAAAAATGATTATTCCTCCTGTCAAGATTTTTATTCTCATTCTTCAATGAGATTAGCAAACACAGGGTAGGCGATAACCGCTTGTGTCGTGATTCGATTAATTTTTTAATCTGGATATTCATAGTATGATACTTGCAAACTAATTTTTCTCTTATGCATGCAAAATATGAAGCTACCGATACGGCTTGGACAAGTCGAGCTCGGCAACTGATAGTTGGAACTTTATGGACAATCGGGATTTTGTTCCATAGAAACTTATTCTGACGGTAAGCGATCGATTCCACTGAGCCTAACCGGGATAGCTCCTGATCATTGTGACTTTCATGATTATTACCTCGTAGATTTGAATGGTTTCTAAACCGATCGATTGTTTTAAACCAGTGGAGTACTTTAACACGTCGAGTGTCCTTCCATTGTTTAAAAATGCACATTTCAGTTGTAGACAGCACTTGGATTCCGAGCACTCAATTTGAATGCAGTTTACAGTTTATTTATTTCCAACCGTAGACTATTGTTTTCAATGAAGGCGTTTATTGATTGCTATACAGCATTTGCCGATTGTATCGTTTTGATGAAACACCGTGATCCCTACCCGAAATATTCTCTCCCGATTGCGTAATTAAGAGCAAAAAGTTGTGCCCATCACAAAATGTCATTTACTTGTTTAAAGTGTTTAATATATGGAAATCTGTATCTTTGAACTCTAGTGAAGGCCATTGGTTTCATCGACGTCCAAGGTAGTTCTCTTAGTGTTAATTCAGCTTATCCTGTGTAGGTTTTACAGGGATAGATCATCAAAGCTAGTCGACTGGACTGTCCCTCTCGCCGTTTATCTCTGTTTGTGTACTTTGGTATATTTAATGTTGTCGGTAAACTGTCCAACCCTGTCTCGCCCCCCGTGCGACAGCTGATGACCACTAAGTTAACATCATTTTACTCAGACTTTCTTTCAAGGAATCGATCTTGCTTTGTCAAAGCCTTATTGACTTCTCTCTCTCAATGTGACATCTGTGAGACGAAAGTCGAGTTGTTATTGAAAAATGCAAAAGTCCATTGTCACTTAGCATGATCATGAGTCTGAATATCGGTCTATTGATTCTAGAAGTGCCTTTTCATCCGCAGAATTTCGAATACTTTATTGCACGTTTGAACAGGCACCCAAACGTGAAGTATGGGAGTTTTCCAATGACGTTGGCACGCGTCAAGTGAGGTGAAATTTAGGCACACAAAAAGAAATTACGCGTGTTGGAATTGTTGTGATCCTGTACTGTTCGAATGCCATTCGTTGACATAAAACCACACTGTCATTTTCGCCAAAATAATTACGTCACACTGTCTGATACGGGTGAAACATTTAGAGGGAGTGAAATAACTGACTAATATTGTTGTGAATAGAATTGGATTAAATGCTACGAGTTCCCCGAAACTGGCACCCAGCCACTGTTGCATGGAATGATGCACGTACCCCTCGAAGCGCCCGTCACAGCAACCGTGAACGGGATAGGTAGCCTAACAACGAGTAGGCACTTCTATGGCTATTTTTAACACCAAAATAGATTTGATGAGAACCTTTTGTTTAAATTGGCCACTGATAATGCCTTCCTTAACATATTGGGTGATTTCGACCTTTTTATCAGACATCTGCATTAACATGCAATGAATCACCACAGTTCTTTGGCCTACTCTGCATAGGCTGCTCTGGTCTCATGCCCCAAGATCACAGCTCCGCTCAACGCAGAGGACATCAAGGTGTGAGTTTGTCCGCACGGGCCCTCGTAAGCGTGACTTAGTGATTCTCCTCATGGAACCTCAATCGACATTTCATAATATTTCCCAACCGAGAACATGGAAGAACAAATTCAAGCGTAACTCACAAACTAAGAGTTTATTACCAGCTTCGCAAATGTGAAGGGCAGCGGTTCACGACGGGAGCATACTTCTTAATGTATCATACACTTATATAGTTTACCTACTTTTAAATGACAAGACCATTTGAAAATGCAACCAGCAAATGGTAATCAAATAGTGTGTTTGACGGGATTTACAAAGGTGATGGGTCAATGAGACACATTTTTGAGTTAGCGTGACCACGAACCCCTTATTTTTTATATTTATTCCAAAATGTGCATGTTATTTTGGATATGAGAAATCTTGGATTTAAAATTCTCTGTTTTATGTACTCTACAGGATTGGAAAAACAACCGTACTCCCGCCATTTCATATCCGTAACAATGAAGCAACTTGGTTCAAGCAAACGACATCTTTTCCACCAAACCCTTTCATTTTGATAATATTTTCAGAAACCATGGACCACTCACAATTCCCTTAATCACATAAACATGAGTTCTCCTCGAATCTAATGGTGCAGTCCTACCGATCCGCCAATATATTTTAACAAGGTGAAATTGCTGAACACAAAACAGCTTCAGTCATTTGATTTATAGAAAGATGGCCTGTGAAGGACAATTGATACACATTTGATGGGTTTGTGTTGTCGTTTCGCTCGTATTTACGTTCTTCTACAGCCGATCCCAAAGTGGCAGGACGCGCACAGATTTTCCGCCAGAATTTTGATCCTGTCATTTTAGATAATCTTTAACCGAATTCTGTGGACTCTGAAAATTTGCTAATATCATCTAGCGGATCTGAGTCCTTCCACGAGGTTTTTAGGCGTCGTGTGCCCCGAAAAATCTATTTCCACCAAACTGCTTTTAAATTACGATGATTTTCAAAAATTTCAGATATGCTTATATCATATTTAGCTCTTCTATTCACGGCCATTTAGCGAAGATTTGTGTGTCATTAATCATACATTTACGACGATGCGTCTCTTCGCTGGTCCATCTAATGCCCGTAATCTGGCGAAAGCGTAGCAATATGTTCCTGAAATATTTGACTTCTCATTCGAACGTGCACATCGTTACATTTCAAGAAGCTAAAAATTATGCGAGATCGGTGCTTGAAGGACGTCACTTATATCTATCTATCCGCACTAGTGTTTTTCCATTATGATTCTGACATCAACTAGACCAGTCTAACCTACGTTGTCATAGCAACAGTGTTCTTTTAGTTCATCGTCCTTCTAAGAGGAAAAGTATATTTTCATTAAGCTATTTTACGCTACATTAAGCTTTATAAACAATTTCGTTCTTGTATACCAGTTTGTCCTGTTGCTACTTTTCTTCTCCCCAGTTATGCTCCAATTTCCGATCAATATTCTTTTTATATAGATGTCAATTTTATTCATTCGACTCTTTTTCCGTACATCGAGGACTTTTGGCTCTTCTGAATAAGCTTATTTAACATCTGGTTTTACAGATTATTTAGGGAAGCATGAATTCATTGCGATAAGGGAAAGATAATCTTTTTAAATCTTCAGGATGCCTTGTCCAGAGTGGGTATTAAGGAACCTTATTATAGAAGAGATCTAATGCGATGGAATGCCCATTGAGTGTACAGTTAAGGATTTCCGATGGACAGCTGCAGTACTTAAACTAGGGAGAACTGGGACATCTGATCTCTCTCTCTTTGGAGGAACGACACGGGCTAGATTAATAGGAGCCTAGGAATCAGGTCTCAGTCTTTTTGTGACGTAATTCAGAACATCGACAACAAGGAGACGTGCTATCACGTTCACGTTGATTTCTCTATCAAAGCGGTAGCCTAGAACGGACTTATAACTTGCTTTTTGAGCGCCCTCACCTGTGACGGCTTCTTACGCCGATTTCACTTTCATCTGTGTACAAGTGCAACTTGCACTATGGGATCATTGTAACAACGCATGAGTTCTGCTTGTTTTAATTTGGTTATATCCAGGTCCCACTGAGCAGTGATGCTCATTTGGAAATCGACCAACGAGCGAATTAGTTACTGGTATTCTTTGAACGTTTTCTTCATCCCTTACTTGAAACTTTCTAATGCATTTATGTTATCCTACTTTGGGATATTACAAGTTTATTGAACTTGTCATTTTATTCCATCCTATAATATCCAGGTTTGGAAACCGGTTGTGAATTGTCTCGCTGAAATATCACTTGCTCTGATCGCAATGACAAGAATTTTGGTAGTTTCTTTCGAAAAACGCCCCCTGCATGTGTGCATGCTAATTTTTCGGGAATTTTCGCCACACAAAGCCAATGCAGGATCTTCTTGTGATCCTATTAACACCTTTCATATTATTTGGTGCTAACACGTACAACGGTGGATACAGTGCTACAAATAATACCATAAACGTTTTCGATCTTTTCCACTAGGCCAAACGGAAGGCAAACATGTTGATGGTATTGTATTTCAAGCTACCTAAAACGAGCTGGTTACTCGTATGAGGCAAAATCAATAACAGAAAACTTGGAGTGCGGTCTTTTACCTTTGCAAACCCCAACACAAATCGCCAAAAGCTACAGTAACAAGTAGGTAATTGTAATTTGTTATTACTAATTAAGGTGAACCTCGTCGAAGGACGTAGTTACCACAACAATGGCTTGAAGATAATGTATGCAAGTGAAGCAAATTCATCTCCACTATTGTAACCAGTTTCTAATTCTTGTAATATTTACTCAGCCTTCCAGCGGAAGGCCAAGCTGTAGTTCAATTCCTCTAGCCAGGTATGGAGCAACAATTTCAATGACCTCTGAACTTTAGAATGTTTGCCCACCTGGCTGAATTACGGACCATCACCAAACGCAGTACATCATGTCCAAAGGACCACGGATAGTGGCCCAGGATTTGTGGCTCATGGTTGAGGACTTGGGGAAAACAATATAGGCGTGCAAAAACTAATTTTTACGAAGTCCTTATATTTCAGTCTGACATCTAAATTACGGAATTTCCGTCAGGAATCCAAGTAGTTAAACTCGGTGCCAACGGGCCGACGACAAAGACGTCATGAATACCCGCTAAACTTCGCATACGAGCCTTATGCCACAAGCAACTTGCTTACCCATACGATCAATGAAGTCGACCAAGAATTTCCATTCTAACTTTGGCTGATCGATATAACTGGATGATGTGATGTTAGGGTTAAAATATTGCACCACAGAACATTGCTAAGCTGGTGTCTCTCGATCGAAGCGCTCTCCTTCGATGCGAAAATCAAACTACCGATCGTCTACTGGATGCCATTAGAGTAGTTCTAAAAGCGGGACATTTTCAAACAATCACAAATCAATTCAGTTAACAATTAATGGTGTCCTAATTCGTTGAAGAAAGGTTATTAACCGACAGATCCTTCGGAAAGCACTTACTGACTGCCGGTATTTACAGAAGTTATTCGAAATAGAGCCATTTCATTTTCGATTCATAGACTCTTATCTGCATCAGTTCGGTTAAAGGTTTATAGAAGACTCAACAAGTAGACCACAAGTATTCTATTTTATTTATTCAATCGTGATACGCTCCGACAATTAAGCCCAACTTAGTCTGGTTTGCATCTAATTTGGATTCTTACGAGAGTCAAATACGAATGCAAGACTAGGTCATGAGTACAAACAAAACATTTTTTTCGTTGAGCGAATCACGAATTCAGGCTGATTATTTTACGTTGTTCAAAGGGTCACTTTCCAACAAAATATTATGAACAGGAATTTTCGTGCTTTGGGGTGCTTGTGATATCCATATTAATTCTCCATAGAATACCGTTGGAGTTTACACCCCCTACTTGATGATTACGGAATTTACTATTTTTTGGTGGCTGACGTATTGATTTTCAATTACTCTTCCTGAGAGGCGCATTTACACGGTAGAATACATAGCATGGCAAATCGATTTCTTTCATATGACCCCACGCGCACGCATCCAGTTAAATACTTTCCTCAAAACGTTTCTTCATCAACAACAGAGATAAAACAGAGGCTACGTTTCATCCTGGCTTAACATAGTTGCACTCGAAAGCCGTTTTACTTGGTCCACAATAAATGTCTCTATGTTGAGTGATAATCAGTTGACTGAATTTCGTTTCCGTGCCAGTCACTTGTACATGTGTGGACACGCATACGCATATAGCTTCAAATAGCCATTCAGTTTTGGCTATGTCGTTCTATTTATTCTGCTGCTGACTGCTTCATCCTCCGTAATGGGGAATCACCAAAGATTTCAATCAGGGATATCCGTTTATTGTCATTTCACCGTTTTGCTTCTTTTTTGAACTTTCTGGCAGCGGTAGGGTTGTCTGCTGCCATATGAACACAAGCCAACTGTAAGACACGTCTAGGACCAGCTCCATACTCGTCTGTTCGCGTTGTTGAGGGCATTATCGATTGCTCAAATGTTCATATGTGCCATAGTTCGTCGGGTATACTAATGAGCCCAAGTTTCGAGTGTTTTATCGTTTGGCCGAGACATGCCAATGTGACTTCCCTCCATTTTTGTTTTCGGTCAAAAATAGTGTTTCCGTATGCGCCCTTTCTAACCCTTATTTCGGGTAATCGTCATGCCCGAGTGACTGTGCGATCGTTGTTTTCTGTTTGCCTACAATTTTTGGGTAAAGCCATATTTGTTTAATCAACAGTACCTATGGATTACAGCTTTTGTTTTCACCAACTTTGGATATCTGTCTGAGATACGCCAATCTGTAAACCTTACCTACCGTTTGTCAGCCGGGGACTACGAGAATTTGAATATCTGCCTTCTTAGTTCATCAACAGTGAAACAATAAGCTTACATTCATAGAGATTCTCAGCAGATATATGCAGAGGAAATGCATTGGTAAAACTCTGGCCTCTATTTTCATTAAGTACCCTCATCGCCAGCGCCGGTAGAGGATATAAGTACGGTGCAACATTTAGACAAATCTGCTCTCCGGATATTCGAAATTTTCTGAAGTTGAATGTATGCTGAAATGAAGACAAAATGTTCTCGAGTATACGTCGCTTGTCATCTATGCTAAAAGTTAGCTAGACGATTCATTTTATTTCCGTGTGTCTAGGCGGAAAATCTATAGTCATTGCTAAAATAGGCCCTCCTCTGAAGTGGATGAAACACTCCAAATAAATAAAATAATTTATTAAAATCAAACGTAATCCAATTGTAGTTAGAATATTATATTCTCTCCCAGACGCTCATTACTAATCATGTGACTTCGCCTCCTCGGAACGATAACCGCAGGTGTGTTCAAGGCAGTGTTCTGGTGTGCAGTGAATAGAACACTGTTTGGGATAGCAGAACAGCGTACAGAAGCGTCGTCATTCGTGAAAAGCGATTATTTAGTCTGGTTTAACGACACTGAGATCTGGAAGGGATTTTCCGTCGACGTGTAGAAGTCGTCCCCAAAAGCAAGCTTGCTGGAAATTTTCCACAAGAGTGCTTTCAGGATGTGCGTTGCAGTTCCACCGCGATCGTCGTTCAGTTTCACAGGTAGGTTTGCAAACAAGCTCTCAAAGTTCACACCAACAAAGCAAAAATTCGGATTCATGGCCTCAGTTGATTTGTTTCAATTGTTCTTCCAGCAGCCTGTCTTGTTTACTGTCAACTTTAAGCAAAATCTTCAATGACTTTCAGCCAGAAGAAAAATGAATCAATGTGCATGATTTAAGTCAGATATATGTGGCGCGATAGGTTATTCGAGACAATCGCTAGACATGGCCGATTAAAAATGAGAACTCTTAGTAATAATCTGCAAACCTAAGAATAACGTTCCGCGGATCACTGAACCCGGACTCATCGTTAATCATCTTTTAGAGTTTCGAGTCGATCTGACTTCTATGACAACTCTTGTGATTATCCCACATGAATTCGTGGCATGTAGCAGTACAATCGAACATGGTCAAAATGAAACATTCCTGAGTGACAGAAAGGAGCTTCAGAACTGTGGACTTCCTAACCGGTGGGAGTTTTACTGTCAGTGTGAGACTACGTGGAAGTTTATGGTGAAGTGTTTCACGTTTTTGAAAGGAACCATCTAGTCGCCACTGGCTGCCTTTTGAACCAAACTTAGCGTTTACCGAGGATGTTAGTTGAAGCCTAGTAACGCACTCAGCTCCAGTTAGTTAGGGGCG
This sequence comes from Fasciolopsis buskii, assembly GCA_008360955.1. Classification (NCBI taxonomy): domain Eukaryota; kingdom Metazoa; phylum Platyhelminthes; class Trematoda; order Plagiorchiida; family Fasciolidae; genus Fasciolopsis; species Fasciolopsis buskii. Next base: position 83,252 of record LUCM01009069.1, read on the forward strand.
TACATTTGACCGCGGTGCTTATGAAAGAATGCCATTTAAGAGCCAAAAAGAGCTAACTATTTTACGTCAGTTGGTTTACAAAACCAAAAAAGTGGATCTGACCAGTGACCACTCAGATTTGTGTATCTATTTTTAGTTCAGTCAAGGAAATAACGGGCTCCAGCAATTTCGTTAACAAGACCGACTGGATTAGGTCTATTTTTTTCTGTGACCATCGTTTTATTTTGCTGCATCATAGAAGAATGTACGAGTGACGAAATAAAAATTCCGATGCAAAATTCGCCCGTTTATTTTGATCTTGGCTATCTGCAGTGAGGTGCAGTTTTTGTTTGGAATTTAGTCCCCGTGTGTTCTGCGATGTAAGCATGCCAAAATGAGGTTACTGGAAGGAGAATGATGTGGTACTATTTATAGAATTATATTCATCAGATGTGGCTGCTTGTAATTATTCAAGATACCATCTGTCGAAATTTCATTCTAACGTAGGCTCTGCCTAACAACAGTTCGATATTCGTGTTAATAGTGCGGGTGAAATCAAATATGGGGCGCATTCCTGAGTGAAGCACTCATTGTCAGCAATAGCTTGTTTCTCCACAGGCCATGGTTAATATCCTAAAGCTCAAATCAAACAAACGTGGCTAAAATGAGAAATTGTTTGTTCATTATTTATTTATATAAACTAAAGGTGGTCTTGATGCAGAACGATTGAGCGAGCGTGGTCAGCAATATGCGAATTTTCCGCGATTTTATAAATTTGCCGAGTGATGCCTGTAACAGAATGCTGACGGATGCAGTTTTGACCTGAGTGGTTAATAGGCAGGATTCGCGGCAGTGCGACATTATTTGTTCGCAAAATATTCCCATCGATACACAAGGAAAGTTAAAATCCCGAAGAAATTTGTTTGTTCTGTTTTGGCATCTACACACATATGCTACTAGATAAGGTAGTAACAAAGCATATCGAGAAAGAGTAAGTCATGAGTTTCCAATGTATTTTGATGTGACAACGGATTAGCCAAGTGAATAAAATCATCCAGTTGGAAATCGTACATAAGACAGATCAAAAGTAAGGCATAAACAAGCGAGTTGTGAGATCGAACGAAGTAGGACTAGAAAAGGGTGGTATTGGTTATCAGCACCGTTACTTCAACAATTGAATCGGCTCCCGAAACTCGCATGAACCTGTTCTTAACAATTAGATAACTGGCATCTAACGAGGCTCAAGGTCGCCTCCGTAATCCTTTATTGCCTCCAGCGCCCTCAAGAAGTTGGCTCGGTCAATTTGTTTGTCTACTTCTGACCACGTTTTGCAGTTTAGTGCTCGACACATTCCGGATTGTGTTTTTTAGAACGGAAGTTTGATGGCTCCCTACAATATCTTTGGAAAAATAGTATCTGGTTTGCTAGATATTGCAAGTGTATGAAAATTAATGTAGGGTGCCAGATGGGGATACAGAAGCCAACTTATTGTTGGCTTGAAAAACAACAAACGGGTTTAGTTTTTGACGTCATCACGGGGTGCGCTGCTCGGTAGCATTTATCAGCGGTGGTTGCTGCTGCTAACTGTATTTCCAAGCATTCCAACTGGTTACCACCTTTTGGTGAAATCGAATTGAACGCTTCTTTTCTTTAACATGCAGTTTGACCTGTTAGTCACTGGAAGCAGTGAACCATTTCACAAATCCATCGGGATATCTGTATAACCCTGAAGCGTGTTCATTGTAGTCAGATTCCATTTAAAGCATTTCTGGGATTCCTCTAGTCTTGGCCCCGTAGGCTACAGAGCTCGCAAGCTCCCTAAGAGATCAAAGATCAGAAACTGATTGTATTGTCCGACCCAAGTATTTTCATGAAATACGTTTCTTTCTGTGGTACCATCCTCGTATCTTCTCATTCCTGCTTTCAGAAACAAGAGACAGTCATCGATTTTTTGAAGTTATAGTGATGTGTAGAGCACAATGGGCGTTGTTAAATGTGCTTACTGAATTCTGACTACCGCCTTTTCAGTCCCTGTAACGAGCTTTGAGGAAATTGGCTAGAAGTGGTCTAAAGAATACGCTCACTACAATCCCATCTTTTTATGGCATTCACCTTTACTTCAACAAAAATAATTAGTGATGCACTTCCTAATGGCCGTAGTGCACTATCAAATTTATTTCCAGGAGTCTGTTCATTTAAATGTCCAAAGCCAGATGTCAAGATCTTATTCGAATCATTCTTAGGCTGGGTGAATAACATGTGAATTCGGCAAACACAATGGTAAATCAACAGAAAGTTTTTCATTCCCCGGTCAAGGTTGAAATTCGGAACGACAAATGATATTCATCGTTTTGACTGTTTGTTGTAGAAAACATGTAAAATAACGGAAGGGCAATAAATGTGTCGCTGTTGACGCCATGTCCGTCACAACGTTCTTCTATTGCTCACTTCTTCTTTAAATGTTCCCTTACTTGGGTTCAAGCTGTTTATCACAACGGTACAAAGGATCTCGATTCAATTTCTATATAAGTTGCGGAATGATAACAGGACTCTGGTTAGATGTGTTTAGTAATCGATTGTCGCACTAAGAATCAGTTAGTTATCTGTGGTAATGGTTTGAGTTAGAGCGAGTTTTACCAGCGACGTTAGTTGTTAAAATACCAGTTTTTTTCTGTTGGGAAAAATGATTAACTTTTTTCTCATTTCTCGCCCAGTAATAATTGCAACATTTCAAAAAGTTCAAACGTGAGAATTCGTGAACTTTGTTTCATCATTGATGGCAAAAATGACAGTGAACTTTGCCTTGCTGATTTAGAGCTCCGGTCTACCGAGTGTCTAAGGTCGGCAGATACGCCTCTCAAGTTAGCTACCTAAAGTGTCCAAGGTTGAAAGCGATGGTTAATTTCCACAACGAGCTGCTTAGTGGTCATGTGGAAGTTGTACTCAAAAGGTTTCCCGGGATAAACAGTAAAAGGGCCGTTCCAGTTGCCACCGGCTCTCTTCATTAGCATACGAACCGACAGCCTATGGTGCTTTGTATCAGTATCATGTTCCATTTGACATCATAACATTACTTTGACACAAAGTGAGAAGTTTATAATTGGTAGTTCAACACAACAACTTGGGTGACGCCCAAAAAAATTGTTGTGCTTTACTTAGAAGTAGTTCCACTGCACCTACCTAAGGAAGCAGAATTATATCCCTCGGTTAACTGTGGAAAATGAATTAAACTCCGCTGACCATGATTCAGTTTTGTTTTCAACGTCACTTCAGTTCAAGAAATAGTACGGGTATCCACTGGAAGCTAATAAAAAAAACTAAGGTTCGGGGTCTTAGACGTTTCATCGGGTTAATTTGTTGTAGTTCACTAAATTTTGATCAGTCGTTCGAAATTATGATAGGAGCAAATTACACCTGAGAAATTATCAATTCTTTGATTGGATTGGAACGCGAAACGGGCACGTCCAAATGGCAGTGAACAGTCTGGTGAGTCCTAACAACGATTATACACGTCTACAATGCTTCCATGATTCCCATTGGCCCGCCAGATGCTGATCAGCGGTGTTCAAACGGATAAGGTCGTGGTGCTTGGACGAGAGGGTCATACGTATGAATTCGCCCGCCACCGGTCAATTTCCCTAACTGGCAGCTCTCTGGTAATCACGGATCCTTTCCTGAAGATAAAGTACACTTGCTATTTCATTAATAAAGGAAGTAATTGATAAAGGATGGAAAGATGGTGCAACTTTAGAAAATCACGCCAAATTTCTTGCTACTGACAATCAATGGGTAGCATTTCACAAAATAAGCAAATCCGGATTCCGGATGCAAGTTGAAATAGACTGTGAATCCATGACAATCACCATTCCATCTGTGAAAATGACCAATGAATTCTGAAGGGAAATTAAATCGAATGAAAAATTATACAAAAGTGGGACAGTGGGTAGAAGAATCGGGTAAGTACTTAGTTGCCAATATCAACGTAAAACGGCAAACCATTTAACCTGCCAACACAGTCCGGGTGTGTGTTTGAGAAGGATTACTCTGAGCGGACTAGCATTTCTGACAGCTGCATCGCCGAATAATCAATCCGAATCTGATGTGGTTTCAAGGACTAATAAACAATCAATTCATCCTGATGAGATGGCCCATTAAATCTTGTCACCATTCACCAGGAAGTTTTGTCCCAATCGTGAGAAATCACGGCCTTACAAATACTGGACTCCAAAGATATGATGCGGCAATAACCACCTCCATATATAGATCTGCATTGTCCAAACAGCATGAGCGGACTTTCATGTTCGAATGATTTTAGTAATCAGGTATTCCCTGTCACCTTCTAGGTGTCGTCTCGTTTTCTTTGAATTACAAGTAACTTTCATTTGCCTCACATTTCGATGATTATTTTCGCGGAAAATCGAAAAACCACCCGGACAGTAGCGTGCATTGGTGCGAGTGCAGTGACATAAATCCGGATACATTTCTTATTTCCACGCTTCTAACAAGCGTATTCAAATTTCCGATACAATGTGTTATTCTCAGTCTCACGAAACCGAACCTTTTCCTGCGTATTTGCATTTGGACTTGTATGCAGTAGGAAACCTAAAGTGGGGTGAACATAAACTGATTCAGTCAAACAGAAAAGAACGAAAATGAACAAAGAATTTTTTTTAGATTAACTTCTGTCGACGTCCTTGCGACATGCTTCGATTATTAACAAAAATTGGCTAACACAGTAAGATTAAATTTGGGTCACAACGGAAGTCCGCGAATGACATGAAGATGTATCAGAATCCAGGCATTGAACAATGTCCGCGAATGACTTGTTTTTGATGACCGGATAATCACTCTTGATGGGGAACTCGTAAACTGTATTGAAATCCTGGGACTCTTTCCTTCTTAAGCTACGAAATATAACAAGAACCGAATGAAAGAGGTAAAGCAAACTCATGTTTTAAACAATAGGCAGCAGTTGCATGGAGCCAAACTTATCAGTTTTTTTTAATTTCTAAATATACTTAATAATGATTGATGGGCTATGTAAAACCAACGTATTTTGACACTCAGTCTTACGACACATAAGAGACTCACTAACCTGGGAGCGTAATCTGAAAAATGTGATCATGTTATGAAAGTAAAAGCACCTAAAACATTTGGATCCGACAAAAATAAGACAAATCCTAAGCAGTAAAGATAAATGTAGCCTACATCTTGAAAGTAGCAAGTTAAGTCGTTTGACTTGAAGATGATTTGTCAGAATAGCATTTCATCAAAGGAGGTCTACGTCATCGAAATACGCAGCAAAGAGATGTAATGAAACCGTAGATAAAATATGAATTATTCAAAGTCAGCTTTTACTGTTTTACCAACGGAGTGAGATTTTGGCGCTTGAAATTGGTGGTCGCCAATTCCGGAACTCCCAATGCCAGTCAGTCACCTATTAGGCAACACTTAGACGGTATCAGCCACCTTCGAGATACACTCACGGTGGATAGTGGTACCATAGTAATTTCTGAATGAATAACCATCCGTTCACGGAATTATGCGCAGGAAAATAAATGAGAAATAATGCAACTGGATTTTGCGGAAGTCATTGTTCTGCGAACTAGGTAATTAACCGAAGCGACCGGCACGGCGATTGGTTCCATATGGATGCCTGAATCTATTTAATTTTCCACATTCCTACAACCTTGTTAACTGTCCTTTTAGGATGGTGTATTATGTAGCACTGTTCGATGCTAACGTCTAACTGGGATGTGTCCTTTTATCTACACCAATGTGTAGCCATAAGAATTGATTTGTTGACGGGCATAGCATGTGATTCCAAATTGGGCCGAGGAATCACAACTAATAAAATGATCAAACGTTAGATTATCTTGATTGCACAGCCTTAAAAGAGAGTTGTTTCAACGCCTGTCTTTTATTCCTAGAACAGCGACGATGCACTTCTAATGCATAGCTCATTGCCAAAAACCGAGCAATTCCTGACTGGAGGACTACTTTATTGGGCTTGTCAGAAATCGTTGGCTTTGTTCTGGCTCAATTGCAATTCGAAACCAGTGTAAGTTAAACATTTCAACAGCGAACCCGTCCGATCTGCTTTAGAGCTTCTTAGTTTAAATCGGCACTGGACCAGATAGTACCCTCGCTTTGTTGGGATTTTGAGATGCTTCTTCATTTTGTCCGCGGGACACACCAATCATTAACTTCCCCAGAAATTCCCGATATACAAACCAGGCAGTCGGAATTCCGAGGGCTGAGAAACATGCAGGAAGGGACACACGGAGTGCCACTGGTCCAGAGACACTACGCCGGACTGCTTCTTCCGTCAGATACATATCTACACCACTGATCTGCAGGTAAAGTTTAACTAGATATCCCTGGTATACTCATCCGTGGGTCGGATCACTCCCAGTGTTCCAGTCTCAAGCTCGTGTATTATCACTCTCACGCGAGATCAATGCTCGTCTTCCGTGACCGATTATTTTATCCAATATCGCGAAAAAGTGAATATTTAATAGTGATGCTTTTTTATAAGAAAGCTGGATGAAACAGTGGACCATAAACCATTATTGGAAGATTCTTGATAGAAGTGAAATGCAATCTACTGTCTAAATTGCCGCTCTCAGTCATACGATAAGAAATAATTTACCAATGTAAACATTTTAACACGGCGCCAAAGTGAACCGTAATGCAAAAAGCGGCAGCTCAATAAATTGACCTAGATCTGTCTCTATATGACAGTTTTAATCAGGCATGTTACATGAACTCGTTAACTGTCCAGTCCAAGAAATATAAAATGAGGATATGTAGAATCCAATACCACATTGGTGAATGCAGTTCGTATTCGTTAAAATCGACCCATACCAATAACGGATCAGAAGTACACTTTGAATGCCTGATTCTCCCGGTTTTTATTGAGAGTGGTCTAAGATCGATAATACCGTCAGATATTTCACGGGTCGAGATCGAATTCTAAGGTGTCATACAGAAGCGACTGTGCAGATGGTTCAAGCAGTCCAAACAAATTCATATTCGTAAGGAATTTCACATCTAATTTCGATCCGATCTGCATAATTGTTGACAATGCCAATAAGAAATGAATTTCAATAAACATGAATAGCGATTGAAAAAGTACTTCTGGCAAAAGACTGAATTTCAAGCAAGAGTGTCGGGTCCGGTGCATGTAAGACGACGATAGTACCTTTATGATCTAATTTGTTTCCGTACTTCTGAACAGAAAGCAAACTTAGCAGAACTGCCGGACCCATTTTTCGGGTACAATCTACTGCTTCCGTTCCGACTGAGTAGAATGCCTATGATTAAGAAAACATGCCGACGAATTCCACCTACTCTTCTGCGTTCCGGCTTGAACTAATGCAAATTTAACTGTGTTGCTTCAAGAGTTTCCAGTTGTTTGTTTCAAAAGCATCCGCGTCCCAGGGACAATACCATCCTTTTTGAGCACAAATTAGGATGCGGTGGAATTGAGTACGGTGGTAGCAAACAATTGTTCGGCAAAATCGTCGATGATTGCGTGATAAAAGGTAAGAGGCAGTAATGTGAGCTAACGACCCCATTTACAGTATAGTGACCTTGCTTAATCCCTCGTTGGATTCTTTTCTCCCGTTCCGTTTGTACATGTGCGTCTGTGTGCATGTGCGTGTGTGTGTACGTTTGTGTGTGCGCGTGTGAGAGAGAGAGTATGCATGTTTCTGCAAGTGGAACAGAATTCGGTCTACAAGAATCAGACAGAAAAAAGCTGTAGAAGTTCCTAATCCGAATTACCTAGGTGAATTGTGGGATTAAAGCGAGAAAAACAGACGTGATATGCAGCTTTGCTCCGTCAAAGAAAGAAATATTATGCCGTAATAGCTTGTATTTAACACAGATAGTAAGTAATGTATAAGAATGACTAGAAATCATCTTGTAAGCCCACATATTTCAACCGGGATCTCCTTCATTGTCACCGTTTGTTATCTGCAGGAACCGAGATGCTTTTGCGTTGACGTATTGTCCCATCCGTTCCACATATCTATCACAATTTTTCTACGTGACCAAAACACCTTGCGAAAATAAAGCATGAATAGCCCCCGTGAAGTGTGGAGGCACTCAAGATACACCCAGGTCTCCTGTATCACAATCATCACAAATCCAGAATGAAGTATCACATACATTAACTGGGTCATCCTGGGTGGCTCTGGATGATCGAATGAACTTCAACTTTTAACTGCGTTTGTCCGTCACCAATTACGCCTGACAACACCATCGCTCATATGGGTCGACCCTAATGTGGTTGAGTTCTCTCCAAAGCACCTAACGACCTAGAATCTAGTCGTAAATTAATTATTCAATTATTTTACTCTCACAAGAATGATAATGACATTTCAAAAACAAGCCACTCTTGCACGTCAGGGGAAATCAGTGTCAGACAGGAACGTGGTTGGGCAGATGTGCTTCCAAGAATGTTTGTTTATACGACCTTATATTAATAAGGCTTTGAAATCTACCCATGGCAGCTAATTAGTTTCTACTCCGTTTGATTACATGGGAACCACGTCAAAATTCCAACTATTTTTCAACTTTTCCAAGTAATGCGAGCAATAAATTCACTTATGCAACAGAGTGGAATATGAGAGGACTAGATCCACGAATTTGTTCTCTATTTCCATTCGGAATCAAGGCAAATAAAAAAACAAGAGCCGCAATTTATCCCTGAATGCTTTTGATTTTGGTGTCTGCATGTCTCATACTACTCAAGGTCGTCTAAACGTTGGCCGCATGCACACCCTACTGACAACCGTGCTACGAACTTTGGAGAAAGTACTTACGTAGGTGTGGCTAAATTAAAAAGGCTAATTCGTTTATCTAATCAACTTGGAAAAATGAGTTGGGAACATCCAGTTTGGAATACATTAACGAAATCTAGCCCATGTCTGAGAACGGTGTCCGGGGACTCCTCCAAAGGATTGCCAAATGCAAAGGTGTACGACTATGCTGGTAGTCAGCGGAAATAAACCTGAGTATCCCGTGCAGACACGGCTGAGCACAGCACGATAACTCAGCACACAGTTGGCCACGGATTGCTAACATCAAGTTGTTCTCGCTTAATTTCACATGGGAACAATTAGTATTTATCTAAGCACTCCCACCCAGTTCGATCGAACAACCCTAATCTACACTCACAGTTAGCATTAACCCAGTTAAAGTTATGAAAAGGACAATTCAGCTCTGAGGATCATCAGCATTTTCCCGTTTTCTGATTTTCATAGTGATTCATCTTACTTGGAATTTCCCGCTGAAATTTCAACACACGTATTAGATCCCTCTGCAAATGCTAATGAAGTCTTGAAGTTGACGAGATTTTCCTCTCTTGCTTCATGACCAAATGAGAAGAAGCTAACAAGGTCAAGACAGCGAAATAAAAGCAATGGAGTTGCTAGGTATAACTGATAGAAAACTGTGCCGAGAATGGAATAAATTTTTCGATGCTCGTCCTAGGCCCTTGATATTTGTTATTGTCCTTCAATTTTTGTTTCCGAGGCACGAGATCTAAAAACAGGCAACACATCATTTGAATCACAAATTACAATTCTAATTCCTACTGGGACATTTTCATGGCAAAGCTGGAACGTGGGCCACTCGAGTCTTCAATGTAAGCACTCTAGTTATACAAACGTTACGTGGATGACATCTGTGTACTCAACCCCTCGACGAAAACTAACCAACTGCTGAGTAAGTTCAACTCGGCTCACGCAAATGTGAACTTCACAACAGAGATGAAGTTGAAAAATGAAATAGCATTCTTAGATGTACAACTAAGTCGTCGAGGCGACGGCTCAATTCGGCGATCAGTACACAGGAAAG
>LUCM01009071.1:0-15923 GCA_008360955.1 Fasciolopsis buskii
ATTCTGTTCAACTACGCCATAGACTGGATAGTACGCCGTGCTCTCAGTATTTTTCGAGGAACACCACGTGGCCACGACGACATTGATAATCTGGAAGAGGGTCTGCCTGGTTGCCTTGTGCACGCAGCTAATAGTGTCATAGCATATCCTGCTGCTGCACGCTTGGTCAAAACCGCTAACTCGGGTAACATTCGTTCGGCTTTTACAGTAATGTGCCACACGCAAAAGATGCAGGAAATACAATTAGCCTTTAGACGCTGGCAACTACCAAAGCTTTCATCACTCGTCTTTTAAGACGACAGTCATAGGTTCAGCAAACATTGACTCCAGTGCTTAAGCTTCCGTCGCCGAAAGCAGATGAATTTGAGCATCGGCGTGAGGATAAAGCAACCGAGAAAGGATTTGCTGCGTAATCTGGTTAATTTTGCTCGGTAATAGTAGATTCATCCACCTCACTTTCATCCTACTAACGAAATGACACGGTTTTATTGTCTGGACTGTCATTGTTAATTTCAACTTCATATGAGTGGTTCGGAAACTAAATCACCGGAAACAGGTTGAGTTGCATCTATTGTTATAACCATGAAGTTATTTACGTCTCCTATCAGCAACGAGCAAACTGACTTTGGTGACAGCCCAATCGTTTGCCGTCGAAGGGTAAAGTAAATGGACTCGAGAGCGACAGCACAGTAGAGGGAGTTCCGATAAGCTAACGCCTAAAGCCCATCGGGTGACAGTAGTTAACAGTTCACAAGAAGATTCCTTGAACATGTTACACCACTTGCGAGGATCAGTCATGTGAGTTCACCACGAGAAATGCTGTTCTTCAGAGTCGTTCCCTTTCACCGCTGCCAATAAGATGGCGATGGAAATCGTCCTATCCTCATGCGAAAATAGTGGATTTGATATAATCCCATACAGAAAACTTCCTGACTTAGGATGTGCGAATGATGCTCCATCATTAACTGAAGACCCAAGCACGTCGGAGACTTCATGGATTGTTCAAATGACATTGAAGGTGTTTGGTGTGCGTTCTTTTCCTCCAAAGTGTATAATGCTGTTACAGGACTGGATTGGCCCGAGGTCGAACCTTGTTCTTGTAGGAAAATATTGGATGACGTAGATAGATTTATTTAACCGGATGTGTCTCAACACGTGGTCCTATATCGGGTGGCGTATGTTCGCGCTTAAAGGCTGCTCATCTGGAATTCTCCGAATTGAGGTACATGCGTGACATCCGTTTATCGACTGAAGGTCGAGCAACTCTGGGGTGCGTGTTGCTATGCCGCTTAAAAACATAGCTGTTGGGAGCTGACGATGTAGGAAGAATTTCCGTGACGGAACACCGTTGCTTTCGTAGTATTGTCAGAATATGATGGGAGAGTTTCTCAGAGGTTATACGTAAGGTACTGGGCCCTAGGATTCAACCATTAGTGCAGTCACTAAATCTGAATAGATTAATGTGGTTTTGTCATGTTTTACACCTCAGCTGTACACTGCTCTCTGAGGCATGTAGTGGTTGGAAAATGGGTAAAATGATCCGCTGATGATGTGACAAAAGGTGTGAAAACCTTAACCGGTAAACTGACCGGTCTAGATGAATTTAGATCTCCGGGTAGGGGTCCACGAGATCCCCACAAGCGACTTCTGAATGCTGTAGATGAATCCACGCCACATTCAGTGGCGGTGTTTATCCAACATGTTTCCTGTTCTATATAGTTCTTCAACTCTAATCTTTCACTATTTTTCGTTTTCCCTTTGTCTTTCGAGCAGATGGTGCTGCGAGATACGAGCCAAAACCAGAACAATTTGGTGCCAAGGGTATGTTCGTAAAGGTGACAACACTAGCTGACCATCGGGAACTAGAATGACCGCATGCGTTTCAGCTCACGTACACAAAACAGCTTCTCAGTATAAACCACATCACTGACTTTCTTCACCCAGGTCGTCTCCAACTATCGCGAACCAAGTGTTACAAAACGGCCATAAGTGCAACGTTAGTCGCTGTAAAAACTGGAACTGGATCAAATATAGGCAACAGGGTTTACGCGAATTCTTCGAATCAATAAAGCGCGAGCCATCATTTTGGAGATAGTGGCCTATAGAAATGAGTTGAAATGGCAACAAATCTTAGCATAATACCGTCAAAACTGCCACAACTTCATACTCGATACATAGTTTATGTACCTAAGCCCAGGTCCAATTCTCCTATTTCAAGGCGACGACCATATACCTCGACAGACGCATACATGTTCACGAGTATTTTCTGCCGACAGTTGTCTCTGGGAGTACAAACATAAAACTGCATTAGCAACTGATATCTACCATACGGACATACTAACATGCATACGCACACGCAAAAAAGAAGACGCGAACGCTCAAATTCACAAATTAAACTAATGACAGTGGATCGTACGAACACACGAGGTTCCCCATCACTGGGTGGTTCTGACCCAACCAACGTTCAGCGTGCCATAATCGTTCAATTTTTATTGACACAGCGGTTTTGTTAATCGTCGCCGCATTTCGTGAAGCTAACAAATTTGACAGTGCGACATGATGGAATACCACATTTTCCGCCAATATGGTCGTCAGATTTTTGTTGATTGCAAAAAATGAAGTGTGGCTTAAAGCATTCGTTTTAAACTCCCGACTGTCGCCTAGTAAGATACTGTTAAAAAACCGGAACGAATTATGAAACAAACTGATGGAATGCAAATTGCAACAAAAAGCACTAAGCGGGTTGGCAAATAAATCTTAAACGATATCTTAGTATGGCCGGACCTTGGCGTGATTTGGCAGTTTGCGAACATCTGTCATCCAAAAAACTATGCGGAATGGGTTATCTCAAGCCGAAGACTCAGTCATGCCTGGTAGGGGAATGGGTAATGGTCCGACAAGATAGACTTCTGATTCTGCCTGTTGTGGGTTGATTTGGCCTGGCAACTTTACCAAAAAATGAATGGAAGAGTAACTAATCCAAGCAGATGGGCCTCCACTCAACCATTCCTCGTTGCCTTGAGAGCAGGTTTTTGTTAGAACTAAGGGCTTCGATTGGGAACCATATTCGTTCTCCTGCGTAGCGGGATGGTTATGGAGATAGCTTCATCCTCATGTTGGATCGGTAGCATTGATATTTGCCCAAACTAGTTGCGGTCTAACTTGTAATATTGGGACGATCTTGTGCTACTGAGTGAGTATCCAAGTGGGTAGCATTTTTCTGTTATTTGAGGGATACCGTAGTGTCATTTGGGGTGCTTTTCCCCATCTTTTTACTTTTTTAATAATGAAATCACCAACATTTTCAGGAGGGGGCCGTGGCCAACTGGGGAAGTTGATTACCGATGAAAGAATTAGAACTAGCAACCTTCACGTCCAAAAGCCACGACTTAATTCGATTGCCCACCACTGGTCAAGTGAGAAAGCTGCTGCTGGACTGGACTGGTCCGAATTCGAGCCTCGTTCTTGTGGGGATACACGTGGAGTGAAGTAGAAGAGTTCCGTTGTTTCGTCATTTTTATCCCACCTGATGGTCACCCGTCGGATAAAACGTCGTCGAGTACACAGAAGACTCGGCTGGCATTTACTAATATGAGACATCTGTGGTCCCTTTGTGACATCCGCTTATCGATCAAGTGTCGGGCTATGCGGCTCAGAAATATGGCTCTTGCTGACAGGGTGTGCGAATTCTCTCAGTGCTTCACCACCGTGGTCCTCGTGGTGTCGGCAGAATATGAGGGAGGAATTTCCCCACTAACTCAAATGTCAGGTTTATTGTACTGAGTTCTCAGCCACAGTCGCCGGCTCCGCTCCTGTTTGCCTTTCTTTTACGTTAGCAACCAGCACTGCGAGCATCCCCATGCAAGTTCTGGGAGATATAAGAAGTTCACGAGATTCCCCCATCAAAGTAGTTGGAAATCTATGGTTATATATCTAAATGTCGCAGTCGGTAGTGTTCTTGTATTCAGAGCATTTTCTTTTCCCTAAAATCCTTATATCTTATGATTTTTCAATTTTTCCTTCATTGTTGTTCGCTGTTGCATCTCGAAACCCGACCACGTTTCTGTCGAGTTGCTGTTAGTACAAACTGAAATGTATTGTTAAGAAAGATACCGCGTTCTGAGTTGCGTAATGAAATCGTTCATCATTCTTATTTTTATAGCACAAATTTTTTGATTCCGGGGATTATAACATGGCGCGGGCCAAAATGCAACAACAGAAAACTCACGTTCTCCCACCCCAAACGGAAGAGGCTATTCTGCATGATTCTACGGGAGAAACTATAGCTACCCCTGACAGTGTCCCGGCAGTTAGGAAGAAATCAATGGTGTCCCCTACAGGTGAACTTTTAAATCCGGTTGCGGTTATGGCTTCTGTCAAGAGTCCACCTCCACATGCCTCCTGTGACGATACCCATATCAACGACCCAGCCGCTCAAAAAGGCAGTAACTCATAAACACGGTTATGAGACCATCGTTTTCTTCTGCTTAATAATTCGGTGGTGTGCCTGCTTTTTGTGGTTATTTGTCGACGCAGTCGTCAAATATTCAGTATCTGCACTGTGTACTTTTTGAACTGTGCATTTTCCCCACTTCCTTGTTTGTGTTTGGTGTAAGATAAAGTCAGAACAAAACATTTATTCAATCCTTACGGTGTCTTTGTCATTCTCTGTTTGATGAAAGTGATGCCATACCGATATATATATATATATAAAATACACACTGATATATATATGCATATATATACATAATGCTACAGCTTGTAAACAAGCATGGTGCAAACGCAACAGCATTTAAATAAAATCATACAGGGAACGGATGCGCGAGGAAAGAACAGTAAACGGTATGAAAGCAAGTTTCTTTTCTTACACACTTTGTGGTTTTTCGATTCTGTTATTGGTATTGCTTTTTGCGGTCCACGAGTTCCATGAGAAGACCATACGGCATTAATGCCACTGATTTTTATTCCAAGCCATGTCACTCAACATCTCTGTCCTACTGCGCTCCTAATTTCTTGTACTCCAACGTGTGCCAAAACCGAAGTTATTTTCTACACCAAGTCGTAGCCTGACTACCTCATCGTTTCTTCCATCGTTGACCAACAAGCACAAAAAGAGCACGAAAAGGTAGACGGTCGTCAGCCATACGCAAAACGTATACGGGTCACCGAGGGTGATGTAGAGCGACCACCTCATTCAGAGAACAGTTGTCTCTATCCAGCACAACGATACCTCTCGTCATTACTGCCCGATGCTCCCACCAGGCTCGAGAAATTCTTCGGAGACATCGGTCCTCAAATACAAAATGCTGCCGTATATCCTCAGTGAGGAAAAGTTGGGACTCGTAATCATATCCGCATCTCTTAAGTAAAGGCAGGATATCTTGGCGATGCCATAAGCATAGCACTTTTACAAAAGCTGTCTTGGCTCTTGTTATTCGCGATTCGCTCTCTACTCCAACACCCAGTTTTGATCAGACTCCCGAGGTCCCTAAAGCTATACATTATCTACAACTTAATTAAGTGAGTTGTTTACTTGCTTGAACCAGCTAAAGGGTTCTAGGCTACAGACTTGCGATAAGTTGGTGCATCGTCAGATTCCTTGGCACTTCGTTTACACTTGGTTTTTGGTAAATATTGTGGCTGTTGCCGACCGCCGCAATCTTTTCCGCATCGGGAAGGGGAAGAAAACATCCCGGGCTTAACATATTACCTATCCCCACGGTCCGAGGACATTAGTTGGGAATGGTTCATCTTTTTACGTGATTATCTGACGTTGTGCAGTTTACCTTCGTCGTATATGCTCGTTGTGCCAAAATATCAAGACCACCAACGGAGGCATAAGTTAATCCTGTCCCGTCTAAGAGCCTCGGCAATAGTAATGGTAATTGTTACAAAATGAGTGAGTTGGAGTTTTAGAGCCATGTATGCGGATTTGTTAACAGCAAACGAAGAAATGTGAAAAGCAATTCGCGACAGTTTATTCTGACGTACATGAATGGCCAAATCATTAGCATAGTGCGTTTTTAAATTTTGAAGCGGCTCAAATGTGTACGACCGTAACCTGGCTTGATGGCAAAACGCTTTTAAATTTCCTCAACACATGGCATGTACTAAAGGGTCCACTGATCGGTACCGGCCAGAAATTCAGTACTGGTTACCTCCTAGTTGACTTGCTTTTCTGGGTTGTAAATTTATCTCTTTTGGGCTGTTTTATGTTTCTTGATTATGTTCCAAGCGGGGGAATCAGTACAACGCGACGAAAAAATTCCTCATCAGTGCACCTCTGACGAAGTAGTTATTCGTGTAAGATTTTCAGGAAACGCGAGGAGCATTATTTGACTGTTGTCTCAAGCGCAGCTGCTCTGCGATAAGAAAACGTGCTTTCATATTTAAGTAGCTCTTGACCAAAAAGTGCGTCCCCGTAATTTGGAAAAACCACTAGGTGGCCAAATCTTTTTATATTTCGTTCTATTAATGAAACGATAGTGTGCGTCATCTTTTCAGGAATTGGGCAGCGGTCAACAGTTCCCAAGTGGAAAAGTTGACCGGTGGTCGGAGAATTTGACCCCACAACCTTATCCGCTTGACCACCACCGGACAGGTGCGCTCATTAAGATCCCAACATGAAACATACCTTAGTAAGCCTCTTTCATCGAAGCTTCATTACTTTTGCGAACTACAGGTTCCACGTGTTTTCTCCAACTTCCTCTAAAGTTTGACATCCCTTCTACCCTAGGAATATGCCGACGTGAGTCGGCAAAATCAATAGAAAAATAATTGATCCATGTAAGTGAGTTTCCACTAAGCCACTCTCCACTATCTTATAAACATACTCTTGTGAGAACCAAACGCTTTGTTTGAGAACCCTAATCGTTCTGCTGATTAACGGTTGAACTAGTGGCATCTTTGCACTATCTCCCAAGAGTTGTACAATTGCAAATCCATGATGCATTTCTCGTCCTGCAGGGTAATCGGGACGGCGCAGCTCATCACGAATAGGATGGATAGTAACAGGTATGCTATTGCTCAGAGTTTCCTCTTTGATTCACCTCTTGTTTTCTGCGCACCACCGTCTCTGGTTCCCTCCTTAGTCGTCCATAATTTTTCCGTCGATAAAATACCCAATATTTGCAACGGTTGACTGGCATTTGGTATCGTAAATGGCTTTCAATCTGGAGATCGGATTTTCTCAAGCCTCGTAAGCCCCTGAATCTTGACCCCATTAGCATACTTATTCTCGTACACTTCGGTCAACTGCTGTGTTTTGCGCTGACGACGGAATCAGTCACTTCCTTTCTATCGTCAGTGAGACGGAAATTAACGATTCGAGTTGTGTTGTTCAAATCGTGCTTTATGTCTAATCAAGGTATTTACTTCTCACTTCAAAAGGCGATGCGGCTCGCGCTAGGGGTCAGCGTGGCGTATGAGTAGTTTGATTGTCAACGCTGAATTTTTCCATTTAGAATGGATCCCTAATAATGTTCATGTACGCTCAGGAAGACTTCAGCGGTCGTTCAGCCTGCGATAGGATAGTTATGTTAGACGCAGCTTGCGTCATCTCGGAATGCACTGCAAAAAATTACAACGACGAGCTCGTCATTGGTTCGCAGAGGAAACGTTAGATCATTTTAGTGCATATGTTGAAACGCTAGCGCATCGGAAACCTGTTTAGATGTGCGTTGTACCTTACCGGGTCAGTGTGCAGGTAGCGGGGTAAAGTTCTCTAATTTTTTACAGATAATCGTTTATTTCTATCTGGTACGACTTGTCGACCGTTTGCATCGCATAGCTATTGGATGGTCTGACTTCACAGGTAGATTAATTCCACGCAGGTACTCCGGTGCCAACAACTGAGAATCCGCGGTAGGTTTCATTTGACCCTCTGACTTAGGAGAATCAGAAGTCCCGTCATGCATTCGGTAACTAAATTGTGCAAACCCGACCGGTGCTCCCATTTCCGTCAAACCAAAAGGCAATGTCTGAATAAAGTCGCTTGTCCAATTTCTCCGTGACTTGGAACTAAGAGGGTATTCCGACATTAAGGGGTGAGTCAGACACTACCTATCTCCAAGAGGGTAATACGCAGTGACCGCAGCAATCATCATGGGCTCAACTTAATTCTGATAACTATCGAGATATTCACCCAATTAATGCTGCAGCGTTTGACACTGGCTCACGTCGTCAGTAGGCAGACCCTATCTGCCCTACTATTAGCACAGCTCCCCACATACGTGTGTCGCCTCATTTTACGACATAATGTGGACTGCTCTTGTATAAGCCCTACGAGCAACTAGCGTCGTTTGTGACGATCATTGGTGTTCATCTAATCAGTGGATTGATTAGCTAAATTGATTTTTAATCATATGCCTCATCTTATGATGGATAAACGTAACCAATAGTTGGCAGGGCATGGTTGAAGATGTATGCCAACTTTCTTTTGCTTGTTCATGTTGAAGCCCTATGGTCTAATCGGATGCCTGTGAGGCAGTGACTGGTAGTCGCAGCAGATGACTTGTTCTTTAGTCACATGCTCCCCATTTGTTTCGAGTGAATTTCACGAATACGATAGTTAATTCGTTACTTGCATACCGCTTTCTTGAGGCTCGTTGGGCTGTGGCAAGTTACACGAAAAACAATTTCAAAACCTAATTATCCGGAGCACCGGAGATACTTGTTCAAAACATTTCACACAATATCATGCGTCTGAAGCAGATCTACGCAGATTTGAATTCAGGGGAAAATATTCAGAGGACTAATATCTCTGCGGATTACAATGGATTTGCTAAGAAAAGCATTTGGGTTCTTGTTCTCTTACTTGAGCCTTCTGTAAGCCTTGTTAACTTGAGCAGGTGGAAGAAAATTCATCTGAAGTAGCATGACCCAGTGTTTGTCAAATCAGTCGAACTATATTGAACGGGTAAATATCCCCATGAGATCACAAGCTGGTGAATGTTGATTAACTCATAGCATTATCCGGAAGAATTCTTGATGAATTAAGAGGTTTCTTTATGTTTAACGCTTTGCATCTACGGAATTCATAGGATTAATATGACGAGTTCATGAGCAAACCACGGGACAGTTTAATCCACGTTCAGTCCCGCTTGTACTTACGAACCGGACAATTAGAGTCGTGGCGAGGAGGGCGAAGTTCAGCACCTGCTACCGATCTGTAGATATTTCCCCAACAGGTTTCAGTCTGACTGGGGTATGTGCGAATGAAGTGTGGAAAATCTCAGAGTGGATCCTATTTTGGTGAGCTTTTCTTATCACTTCTCACTGCGTAGTTCCGGACCGACTCCAATATATGGCGCTCTTACGAGTTCGTGTATTACTGCTAATGACCTGTATGATCCACATTTGAAGCGTTCGAATATTGTTCAACTTTTCGCTGTAGGGTAGCTGGTAGATTATACGCGGTACAAAGGCGGGGGTTCGAGTCCAGCCACAGGTCAACGGGTTTTGACATTTGAATTTATTCAATATTGGTGTGATGGTCTTCATTTTACTTTGGTGCAAAGTTTTCCAGCTTGTGCATTAAAATCATCAGCGAGCACTACGATACAAGGTCAGCGGGTTTTGACATTTGAATTTATTCAACATTGGTGTGTTAGTAATGTGCCATGGGTAATTCTAAACCTGCCAAAATGGAGTAAATAGAAGCCTCAAGTCAAAGTTTGGCATATACTGCAGTCTTATGGAATCAGCACCGTTGCTTTCGTTTATTGATCCTGCGTTCTTAATGAATCGCTACTTCGACCGATTGAATATAATATGCGGATGGGGAAATAGAAGCACATCAGTTCGAAGTGCCGTTTTCTGAATAATTCACTACTGCTTCTCTCTGTTAGGTTGCTTTCCATAACCCGACGTTTTGCGTGCACAATTGAAGAGGTAAAAGCAGATGCCCGCATCTGTTTTTTTTGTTTAATTTTTCTCCCGTTCAACGGAATCAGAGGGACTGAAAATTTCGAATAGTGGTTTTTTGACAGAATTTTATCTTAATAGATCACGGTACCATAATGGCAGCCTTGATTATGGACGAACATGTACTCGACGATCTCGTTACTAAGCGAAAGTGATCGCATTGGTTTGTGAGAGAAATAGCGAGATCTTTGAAATTTTTCGGTTCCTTTTATTACGAAGGACAATTTGGGGGCTAGGAAGTTAGGTCAACTTTTGCCAGATAGAAATATCCCGACTGCATACCAGGCGATTGTTTGGTGTAAGTTGATTTCCTTGCTTGCCTTTCATCACATTGTTTCTGATGAATAGGGTGCGACACCTCTGAAAGTTTTGAATTTTCTTCTCTTATAAGCGTGATTAAATTAGCTTGACAAAGAAGTCAACGAACACCCTCGCCTAAGACTGATCTGATTAGGACGTTTCCAGAAGAAATGCTTTTGATTTGTAAAAAAATTCACTTATGATATGAACGACCTGAGGTCTGAATATCATCATTTTTAATTTCCAATTAGACAACCGTAAAAACACCTGAAAGCAATAACACAACTAAAGCGATATCAATAAGAGAAGTTCTCAGTTGGAATGTCAAAATTATATTTCTGNGTGTGAATGTTAGTAACATTTATCTTCGTTTATTTTGGCCGATGTTGTTTGACTACTGTTTTATTTCGTGCTATCTAAAACACAGGATTTACACGACTATGTATTCGCGTACGACAAGACCACGGGCGGCCAACTGGAGAAGACTGCAAGAAATAAGGAAAAGAACTTTGCCTGATGTAACTCCCTCACCTAGCAGCCCCAATAGCACTACCAGCAGCAGTAATTGCTTTTAACTTCCCTAAAGTAAAAACTTATATCAGAACCAGAGAATAAGTCTCTCTTATATCAAGAATTTCCTTAGGCTGGCGTTTCACAAGAAACAGCGGGTCAAAACAAGGATTCTGACAATGAAGGCACGAGATGTTAGGACGAAGACTTCATATTCCAAGGCGAAGGTACCCATGGTTTATTTCCTCAAACAACTGGTTCAGACCGGGAATCATCGCGTGAAAATCACGACGAACCTTCTGTGCAGACATCCGATGCGCGAGCAATTACGAGGCAGTTTGTTATTCAAGGAGGGCTGATGGTCAAGGGAGTCAGCGCTCTGCTGTGGGGTTTTAGGATGCTAAAGCACGTCGTTTCTAAGGGCTCCAGGACTGCTCACAATACCGCGACAAACGCTAATAAGGAGTGTTATGGTGAATGGTATGTACATTTTGGACTTGACAAGAATATTCAGAGGGTCTTGGAGGATCCAACAGCATGCAACTTCAATGAAGTCCACTTGCAAATAATTATTGATGGTTTAACACAATTTTCTTTCCTGCAGTTAGGCCAAACTCATCCGTCTCCTTGATCGGATTATATTGTGTAAAATGCAATCCAGCGCATGTGAAGTCATATCTTGATGGCACTACGATGGAACTGCAAGGAAAATGGCCGATTTCTGAAAGTTATCCTACATAATTTATTGACAGGTGCACGGGTTGCCTTTCATTAAGCAGACGAATCTTCACAGTAGGTGCTTGGGCTGTTTTTGTTGCACAAAAAGATGACTTGGTGTCAGTCGCCGTCTGGTATTCTCGCCGAATAAGGAGTGAAAAAGAAACAATAAGAACTTTTGATCTCGAAAACAAAAAGAACACCATACGGGTTTGCAACCATTCGAGTTTCTTCAAGTAGACATGATAAATTCCTTTCCATTGGATTACATGCACGCAGTCTGCCTGGAGCTCATGAAACGCTCAATACGTATATGACATGCGGATGGAGTGACGATTTCAGTATCCGTAGGATAAAATTATCTGCGGATCTCTGACGAGAGGCTGTCGTCCATGTGACTTCCCACGAAAATGCCGGTCGTTTTCTGAAGCATATTTATGGAAAGCTTCCGCGTTTCACCAGTTTCTTTTATACCTGGGGCTAGTTGTGACCAAAGGCTTAATTCCATACAACGTGTTTGACAAATTTTGGAGATTTCAACGTTCACATTCATTGTTGGAAGCAAAAATTGATGTGCACTACCTTCAGCATATAAAGAAGAATTCATGGAATGCGGTGCGCTAATTCATTTCCTTGTACGGAGAAACAGAAGTGGTGTTGAACGTTCACAGTTGGATCCACCTGCCGGATGGCTTGGAAGTCTTGAGTCTTTTGGACAATTTTTCTTCGTTTACGACAGCGAACATTACTTTAGGCAATTGCGGAACACACAGGCAGACATTAACCAAATTCGAAATGAAATTACATGACAAGCAGCCATATTGTGTCTTTAAATTCAGTACGCTGAAACAGTGCAGATATTGTCCGTGAGTTTGCCAACTGTTACCATGCAACAGTACCAACTATGGTTATTAAAACTTGGAGAAGGGAATATCTACGAGAACTTGGTAAAAGATTGGCATGCCATTATTGCTTGCATCACTTGCAGTTTCTATGTCACATTGCAGACAACCAATCAGGCCGCTGTACATGAACCATCTTTAAAACAATCTTCTCGGAGGAAGTTCTGCTGTATTTGGAATGGCAGGTTTTCAAAGGGAAGATATAATATTGCAACAGTTAACTTTGCCCAGTGATAATTGATAATTCACTGTTCACTGTTTGCTGTCAAAGGTTGGCCCCGATCGCCCAATGCAGCTCATTACACTGAAGATACAAATAAGGATTCAGCACCCTGGGACTAAAGTAAGCGTACCTGAAAAATCTCGTCCTGTACTTATCCTCGATTTTACAGGTGAGTATTACAGTGGCCGACACAACACGGGAATATATGCGTTATTGCAGGCAATACAGCGTAAAATTATTTATGACTACGCATACATTTACGCATTCGTAAGGACATCTCTATCGGCACGTGTGTTCTCATATATATAGTTTACTTTATTCAAAGTGACCTGTACATTTCTATATATATATATATATATATATATATATATATATCGTGTGCTTCCGGGCAAGTTTTGTTCACTCATCCAAATACTACCAACTGCGTCTATATATACATATGTTTATTCTGGGGCATTCTGCCCTCGTTCCTAAGGTTGGCTCAGCCCAACTGACAAACAATTATCAACCAATCACAATTGTGGTTATTCTGTGGACACTTCGACGAAGAGCTTCCATGCACTCTCCTGACATCAACAATTCCCTATATATATAAGCAGCAATTAGTATCTGGATGCGTGAACAAAATTTGGCCGGGAGCACACGACCGGTTTCGCGGTTATTGTCGCTCGTCACGTATGCGTACCCGGTGCTCTCTTGTCCAAACATCCACATACTTGTACACTCCGAATTGATTGATATTTGTGACCAGAATGGAATCTGTAGCATCAGGAGTGTGCATGGAAGCTGTTCATCGAAGAGTCCACAGAAGAACCACAATTGTGATTGGTTGATAATTGTTTGTCAGTTGGGCTGAGCCAACCTTAGGAACGAGGGCAGAATGCCCCAGAATATACATATGTATATATAGACGCAGTTGGTAGTATTTGGATGAGTGAACAAAACTTGCCCGGAAGCACACGATATATATATATATATATATATATATATATATATAGAAATGTACAGGTCACTTTGAATAAAGTAAACTATATATATGAGAACACACGTGCCGATAGAGATGTCCTTACGAATGCGTAAATGTATGCGTAGTCATAAATAATTTTACGCTGTATTGCCTGCAATAACGCATATATTCCCGTGTTGTGTCGGCCACTGTAATACTCACCTGTAAAATCGAGGATAAGTACAGGACGAGATTTTTCAGGTACGCTTACTTTAGTCCCAGGGTGCTGAATCCTTATTTGTATCTTCAGTGTAATGAGCTGCATTGGGCGATCGGGGCCAACCTTTGACAGCAAACAGTGAACAGTGAATTATCAATTATCACTGGGCAAAGTTAACTGTTGCAATATTATATCTTCCCTTTGAAAACCTGCCATTCCAAATACAGCAGAACTTCCTCCGAGAAGATTGTTTTAAAGATGGTTCATGTACAGCGGCCTGATTGGTTGTCTGCAATGTGACATAGAAACTGCAAGTGATGCAAGCAATAATGGCATGCCAATCTTTTACCAAGTTCTCGTAGATATTCCCTTCTCCAAGTTTTAATAACCATAGTTGGTACTGTTGCATGGTAACAGTTGGCAAACTCACGGACAATATCTGCACTGTTTCAGCGTACTGAATTTAAAGACACAATATGGCTGCTTGTCATGTAATTTCATTTCGAATTTGGTTAATGTCTGCCTGTGTGTTCCGCAATTGCCTAAAGTAATGTTCGCTGTCGTAAACGAAGAAAAATTGTCCAAAAGACTCAAGACTTCCAAGCCATCCGGCAGGTGGATCCAACTGTGAACGTTCAACACCACTTCTGTTTCTCCGTACAAGGAAATGAATTAGCGCACCGCATTCCATGAATTCTTCTTTATATGCTGAAGGTAGTGCACATCAATTTTTGCTTCCAACAATGAATGTGAACGTTGAAATCTCCAAAATTTGTCAAACACGTTGTATGGAATTAAGCCTTTGGTCACAACTAGCCCCAGGTATAAAAGAAACTGGTGAAACGCGGAAGCTTTCCATAAATATGCTTCAGAAAACGACCGGCATTTTCGTGGGAAGTCACATGGACGACAGCCTCTCGTCAGAGATCCGCAGATAATTTTATCCTACGGATACTGAAATCGTCACTCCATCCGCATGTCATATACGTATTGAGCGTTTCATGAGCTCCAGGCAGACTGCGTGCATGTAATCCAATGGAAAGGAATTTATCATGTCTACTTGAAGAAACTCGAATGGTTGCAAACCCGTATGGTGTTCTTTTTGTTTTCGAGATCAAAAGTTCTTATTGTTTCTTTTTCACTCCTTATTCGGCGAGAATACCAGACGGCGACTGACACCAAGTCATCTTTTTGTGCAACAAAAACAGCCCAAGCACCTACTGTGAAGATTCGTCTGCTTAATGAAAGGCAACCCGTGCACCTGTCAATAAATTATGTAGGATAACTTTCAGAAATCGGCCATTTTCCTTGCAGTTCCATCGTAGTGCCATCAAGATATGACTTCACATGCGCTGGATTGCATTTTACACAATATAATCCGATCAAGGAGACGGATGAGTTTGGCCTAACTGCAGGAAAGAAAATTGTGTTAAACCATCAATAATTATTTGCAAGTGGACTTCATTGAAGTTGCATGCTGTTGGATCCTCCAAGACCCTCTGAATATTCTTGTCAAGTCCAAAATGTACATACCATTCACCATAACACTCCTTATTAGCGTTTGTCGCGGTATTGTGAGCAGTCCTGGAGCCCTTAGAAACGACGTGCTTTAGCATCCTAAAACCCCACAGCAGAGCGCTGACTCCCTTGACCATCAGCCCTCCTTGAATAACAAACTGCCTCGTAATTGCTCGCGCATCGGATGTCTGCACAGAAGGTTCGTCGTGATTTTCACGCGATGATTCCCGGTCTGAACCAGTTGTTTGAGGAAATAAACCATGGGTACCTTCGCCTTGGAATATGAAGTCTTCGTCCTAACATCTCGTGCCTTCATTGTCAGAATCCTTGTTTTGACCCGCTGTTTCTTGTGAAACGCCAGCCTAAGGAAATTCTTGATATAAGAGAGACTTATTCTCTGGTTCTGATATAAGTTTTTACTTTAGGGAAGTTAAAAGCAATTACTGCTGCTGGTAGTGCTATTGGGGCTGCTAGGTGAGGGAGTTACATCAGGCAAAGTTCTTTTCCTTATTTCTTGCAGTCTTCTCCAGTTGGCCGCCCGTGGTCTTGTCGTACGCGAATACATAGTCGTGTAAATCCTGTGTTTTAGATAGCACGAAATAAAACAGTAGTCAAACAACATCGGCCAAAATAAACGAAGATAAATGTTACTAACATTCACAC